>JALIGW010000245.1:30459-125459 GCA_023053685.1 Diadophis punctatus similis
GGACCGTGTTCAAATTTTTAATGTTTTGAAGGCAAAGACATGCAAGCTCTGGTCAGGTGGATGTATTTGGCTATCCAAAATATTAAATGTGAACCTTTATTTATTTATTTATTTTATTTGTTTATTTTTGACAAGTGTGTATAAGATAATAGATATAAGTATAAACATGTTTATGAACACATGAAATGGATACAAATAAATGGGGACATTAGGACAGGGACGGTAGGCACAATGGTGCGCTTATGCACGCCCCTTACAGACCTCTTAGGAATGGGGTGAGGTCAACGGTAGACAGTCTAAAGTTAAAGTTTTGAGGGTTCGGGGAAGAAACCACAGAGTCGGGTAGTGCATTCCAGGCATTGATCATTCTGTTGCTGAAGTCGTATTTTCTACAATCGAGTTTGGAGTGGTTTGTATCTGTTGATTGCTCATGTATTGTTGTGGTTGAAGCTGAAGTAGTCATTGACAGGTAGGACATTGTAGCAGATAATTTTATGTACTACTCTTAGGTCAGATTGAAGGTCTTGATGCCTCCAAGTCATGGAGTGCCTATGATCCCTGCAGACAAGCTGTTTAAGAAGAGACTGGATAGTCACTTGAAAAAACCCAGAAAAAAATCCCCCCCCCAATTTTTTTTTCGAAAAAAAAATCGAAAAAAAAGATGACAGCGCCCACAGACCGGCACCGACAGAACAGGTTCCATGACATCATAGTGACGTCACCAGCGGCTTGCTACCAGTTCTGGCAAACCGGTCCGAACCAGGAGGAACCCACCTCTGATTTTACCCACCTCGGAAGGATGGAAGGCTGAGTCAACTTTGAGCCCGGTGAGATTCAAACTGTCAAATTGCAGGCAGCTGGCAGTCAGCAGAAGCAGCCTGCAGTACTGCATTCTAACCACTGTACCACTGCAGCTCTTAGAATAGAATTGAATGAGCTGGAAGGGACCTTAGAGGTCTTCCAGTCCAGCCTCCTATACCATTTCAGACAAGTGACTATCCAGTGTCTTCTTAAAAACCTCCAGTCATGGAGCGCCCATGATCCCTGCAGGCAAGCTGTTCCACTGGTTAATTGTCCTCAAAGTTTCTCCTTAATTCCAGGTTGGTTCTCTCTTTGATTAGTTTTCAACCATTGCTTCTTGTCCTGCCCTCTGGTGCTTTGGAAAATAATTTGACCCCCTCCTCTTTGTGGCAGCCCCTCAAATACTGAAATACTGCTATCGTGTATTATTAATGATGATAATAAAAATAATAAAAAACAAGTGCGAGGGAATTCCAGAGGAAGGTTTTTTTTTAAAGAGAGATGGTTCATTTTTGTCACGAAGTGAATATTGTCAGTTGTGAGTCTATGCAGGGTGATGCACCCTATCTAATATTATGGTACATTCCAATACAAGCAGAACACGTGATATGATGTCTGCGAATGTCTACATTCCTAATCCACCATTAATCTTCTTCTGATGTGCCTTCCGAACAGGAAGGTTGTGTTAATTAGCAAAGATGTAGGTTTATTGTTTTATATTGTTTTGTACTGAAATAAATATTTTCTATTAGACATTTAATCTCGGTTTTATTTCTAAGTGTTTGAATTCCAAGTAAAAGATCCAGATATTGCCTCTATGGGAATATTCTTCCCTTAACATGGTAGCACTCGGACGGACTGAACTTTATCTCATCCTAACAATTTTAGATTAGGGGTATTTAACCTTGGCAACTTTAAGATTCCCAGAATTCCCCAACTGGCTTAAAGTTGGCCCAAGTCTAAAAGTTGCCAAGGTTGAAACTCATGTTTTAGATTTAGATTTAATTTCTGATCGGTGAACAACTAGGCCATGCAGATAGAATGCTCGGATGCCCCTGAGCTACAAATCTCCCTTTTTTCTTATTACACTCCTCACTCTCTTCTATATCAGGTCTCAAGCTATAAGTACAAAGGAATTGAGATTTTAATGAAAAATAATTATAATGAAAAGAAGGATTAAGAGGTGACATGATAGCAGTTGACACAAAGAATGGAATGGAATGGAATGGAATGGAATGGAATGGAATGGAATAGAATAGAATAGAATAGAATAGAATAGAATAGAATAGAATAGAATAGAATAGAATAGAATAGAATAGAATAGAACAGAGCTGGAAGGGACCTTGGAGGTCTTCTAGACCAGCCCCCTGCTCAAGCAGGAGAATCTATACTATTTTAGATAAGTGACTCTCTAGTCTCTTCTTAAAAACCTCCAGTGATGAAATGCCCACGCAAGCTGTTCCACTGGTTAATCATCCTCACTGTTAGGAAGTTTCTCCTTAATTCCAGGTTGCTTCTCTCTTTGATCAGTTTCCAACCATTATTTTTTGTCCTGCCCTCCAGGGCTTTGGAGAATAATTTGACCCCCCCTCTTCTTTGTGGCAGCCCCTCAAATACTGGAATACTGCTATCATGTCACCCCTAATTCTTCTTTTCTTTAGACTAGCCAAACCCAAACCCTGCAGCCGTTGTACATATGGTTTAGTCTCCAAAGCACCAGAAGGCAGGACAAGAAGCAATGGGTGGAAACTAATCAAGGAGAGAAGCAACTTAGAACTAAGGAGAAATATCCTGACAGTGAGAACAATTAATCCGTGGAACAAGTTGCCTCCAGAAGTTGCGGGTGCTCCAACACTGGAAGTTTTTAAGAATATGTTGGATAACCATTTG
Source organism: Diadophis punctatus similis (assembly GCA_023053685.1). Lineage (NCBI taxonomy): Eukaryota > Metazoa > Chordata > Lepidosauria > Squamata > Dipsadidae > Diadophis > Diadophis punctatus. The sequence goes on from JALIGW010000245.1 coordinate 33,151, forward strand.
TCTGAAATGATATAGGGTCTCCTGCTTTGGGGTTGGACTAGAAGACCTCCAAGGTCCCTTCCAACTCTGTTACTCTGTTCTGTTAGTCTGTTATTTCTAGTTTCTTTGTCTGTCTGCTAGACATCCATTATATTATTTGACCCCCTCAAAGACCATCAACAATGACTGTTCTATTTCTAGATAAGCCAAACAAGGGTATTTCAGATCCTGGTTGTTGTTGTTGTTGTTGTCCCTTTGATATTTTATTTTTTTTAAAACAGAGTAAAAATCCGTGGTGCAGTAAGATGGAATGTAGACAACTGAGGCTGAAAATACGACTTACTTAAACCCTCCCGTTAAAGCTCTGATCTTTGAAATTTGGCACTGCGGATTCTCAATTAAAGTCACCTCCATTGCTCAGCTCTTAAAGTCTTACGGAGCTCTGGTGATATTTTTGTACTTTTGTTTCTGATCCAACAGCTTAGACATAATAATCAAGACAAAGGAAGAACAAGGAAAGCAAAAGAAGGCAATGAATGCCTCCTTGATAGACACAGCCCCCAATGTAATTCTACGCAGGCTTTAGAATCCAGAATCACTTCAAATGCATTCGGAATTACTGTGAACATATTTAGACAAAGCTATATTTCATCTCAGGGTATTAATGTGCTGACTGCCTTTCCCTTCCCCCTCCCTTTCATCCCCTCCTTGTACAAACATGTCACGTCACACAAAGAAGAACATCAGAAAACTTGAAGTCTAAAAGGTTGTTTTGCAAGCAAAGAAAAGCAAAGAGCCTGACATTCAGAAGAAGGTGGTGGGCGAGAGAATTCAAAGTGTTGATTGTGGGCTGCATAAGATAACAGGAAGAATGAAGAGTCGTTTTTTTAAGCTTGAGAGAGGTCATGATGGAAGAGGACTTAAGTTCATTCATGGAAGAGGGCTTAAGTTCACACAGGTTTAGCTGGGTCAACAATATGATAAGCATGTATTCTAATTCCAGGTATCCTAGTGTGTATGACAGGGAAGGCCTGATTGTCCCAAATGTGCTTTTTCAGAAGGCAATTGGACTTCCTTGGGTTTTCCGTTGAAAATATTTTGCTTCTCATTCAGGAAGTGTCTATGGAGATGCTCAGTCATCCAGGTCACAGTTGTTCCCAAAAAGTGCTTTTTCAAGAGGCAACTGGACTTTTTGGGTTTTTTTTAAAGACATTTCACTTTTCATCCAATAAGCTTTAACCTTAAAACTTTAACCTTAGACAGTCTACTGTTGACCTCACCCCATTCCTAAGAGGTCTGTAAGGGGCGTGCATAAGCGCACCAACGAGCCTACCGTCCCTGTCCTAATGTTCCCATGTACTGATAACCGACTCATGTATACATGTTTATACTTTTACTGTAATCTTATATATGCTTGACATAAATAATAAATAAATAAATAAATAAATAAATAAATAAATAAATAAATAAATAAATAAATAAATAAATAATAAATAAATAAGAAAGAAAGAAAGAAAGAAAGAAAGAAAGAAAGAAAGAAAGAAAGAAAGAAAGAAAGAGAAAGAAAGCAAGCTTCTTCAGCTCAATATTCTTCAGCTCAATTCTTCAATAGCTGGAGAAGCTTCTTGAGTTAGAAGCGAAACGTCTTCACAGAAAAACCAGAAAGTCCAGTTGCCTCTTGAAAAAAGCACCTTTGGGACTCATTCAGGAAGCTTCTTCAGTTCTGACAACTAAAGAAGCTTCTTGGATGAGAAGCAAAACGTCTTCTAAGAAATCCAAAGTCCAGTTGGTTTTTGGAAAAGCATCTTTGGGGCAACCATGATTTGGATGATTGAGAATCTCCATAAGTATTTGGGGAAGGCATGCTTTCTCAGTCCTACAAAACGACAATTTTTGAGAGGAGGTGACCTTTGGTTTATACGAGGGTGAGTCAAAACGTAATGCCATTTTCTTTAGGACAGGTATAATTACCAACACAGGAACATGTATGTTAGAACTCTGTTCAAACGATTGGGTGTGTTAATATATGATTAAGCCACAAATCATTGTTATGTGTATATTGCTTTAAATGCATTGTGGATGATTACTATATAAGCAAGCAAGAGAGCATGCTCAATGTGGTTGGTGGTTGATGGTTGATGGTTGGTGGTTGTGTTTGACGGTGTGTTCTGGTTTGGATACTCTCTGTGCTGCTTTACTGATGAGTAGATTACTTTATGACTGTGTGAAATTGCTATGAAGAGAAGAGTGACTATCTGTGATAGTATAGAATTAAGTGATAGCTGTAATCTTTGTTTGTGAGTTAAAACAAAGATAGGCAAGAAGAAGAAACTTCGCATTGACTGAATAACTGTGTATGACTTGGACTTCCTATTTAACTTTGCTACTATTTTGTACATATTAAAGATATTCTGTTTATTGGCTGAATAGCATTCATATCAAACTGCAACACCATTACTACAACACATTTCGCTGTGTATGTGCTTAACAGCACAATAACTCCTTAGCAATGTAGCATACATCAAAATGAAGCTGGTCCTCTGTGGATCACATCCCTACTTCCCAACATAGTCACCGTTTCTCTCAATAGCAATGTTCCACCTTCGAATGAGAGCATGTATCCCTGCCTCATAAAATTTTGTTGACTGTTCTTTGAGCCACTTCTTCACTGCAGTTTTCACTTCCTCGTCACTGGAATAATGTTTGCCTCTCAAACCCTCTTCCATGGGGCCGAAGAGATGATAGTTTGAAGAGGGTACTTCCACTCTCTAGGGCAGTGTTTCCCAACCTTGGCAACTTGAAGATATCTGGACTTCAACTCCCAGAATTCCCCAGCCAGCGAATGCTGGCTGGGGAATTCTGGGAGTTGAAGTCCAGACATCTTCAAGTTGCCAAGGTTGGGAAACACTGCTCTAGGGTGGCCAACAGAAGAGATACTGGATGTTCTTGGCTCAAAACTTAGAAGCTAAAAGGGGGAATTGTGTTGGGGAAAGAAGAAGAAAATGAAAAATCTGCTTCTCTTTTTGGTGACTTGACCACCTGCTTTGAGTAGGGCCTAGACTTTCATGTGATTAATGATTTATGCAAAGCTGGAGCAAGAGAAATAAATTACAAGCCACTAGTCTCCCCTGTGAGTTTGCATAACCGAGATACACTTTTCCCCTTCGGAGATTGCTATCAAGAGCCTATATGTAGAACTGGCTGTTCTTCTGCATTACTTTTTCACAGTAATTTTATTAAACATTATAATTAAAAATAAAAACTAATGCAAAGTAAAAAAAAAACCTAGAAAAAAAAGGAAAGTGCAGAAAAGATAAAAAGAAGAATATAGTAAAGAAGAAGAAGGAAAAGTATAAAGAAATAATTTCCCCCTTCATCACAAGTATAAACAATTTTAATTAATAATTTTAACCTTCTCTTAAACTATAACGAATGGAACCTTCTTCCCATATCTATAAGCAAATCTTTAAAGCCTCCTTGTTCAATCCTGGTCAGCAAAATTCCATTAAGGGTTAACAGAGATAATAATATACAGGGAGTCTTTAACTTACAACCATAATCCAGCCCAAAATTTCTGTTGCTAAGCGAGACCGTTGTTAAGTGAGTTTTGCCCCCATTTTACGATTTTTCATAAATCACTGCAGTTGTTACGTTAGTGGCATGGTTCTTAAGTCAATCTGGCTTCCCTATTGACTTTGCTTTTCAGAAGGTTTAGCATTCAGTTTTGGTCGCTACGATGCAAAAAGGATGTGGAGAGAGTGCAGAGAAGAGCAACAAAAATGATTAGGGGACTGGAGGCTAAAACATGTGAAGAACGGTTGCAGGAACTGGGTAGGTTTAGTTTAATGAAAAGAAGGACTAGAGGAGACATGATAGCAGTGTTCCAATATTTGAGGGGCTTCCACAAAGAAGAGGAAGTCAAACTATTCTCCAAAGCACCTGAAGGTAGAACAAGAAGTAATGGATGGAAGCTAATCAAGGAGAGAAGCAACCTAGAACAAAGGAGAAATTTCCTGACAGTGAGAACAATTAATCAGTGGAACAGCTTGCCTCCAGAAGTTGTGAATGCTCCAACACTGGAAGTTTTTACATGTTGGATAACCATTTGTCTGAAGTGGTGTAGGGTTTCCTGCCTAAGCAGGGGGTTGGACTAGAAGATCTCCAAGGTCCCTTCCAACTCTGTTATTCTATTCTATTCTATTCTATTCTATTCTATTCTATTCTATTCTATTCTATTCTATTCTATTCTATTCTATTCTATTCTATTCTATTCTATTCTATTCTATTCTATTCTATTCTAAATGCACCTGACTTGTCCACTTACTTGTCTCCAACCCTTGCAAATCTCCTGCACCATGGCAGGGGGGTTGCCCTCCCTGGGCTCCCGAAGCTTTCCTTGAGCCTCCGGGAGGGCAAAAACGGCCTCCTGAGGCTCCAGAAGCCCTCTGGAGGCCAGAAACGGGCCCGTTTCTGGCCTTCCCAAACTTCCAGCACTTTATTTATGTATTTATTTATTAGTGAGACTTATATACCGCCTCATAGTGCAAGCACTCTCTAAGTGGTTTACACCATTAAGCAATGTATATATTTACATTGCCCCCAACAATCTGGGTCCTCATTTTACCTACCTCGGAAGGATGGAAGGCTGAGTCAGCCCTGAGCCGGAGAGATTTGAACAGCTGAACTGCTGATCACAGTCAGCTAAAGTAGCCTGCAGTACTGCACTCTAACTGCTGCGCCACCTCGGCTCTTATAGTAGGCCCGTTTTTTGCCCTCCCGAACCTCTGCGCGTGTCCTGCACTTACCTGCATCCCAAACGGGCCGCGTGGGGACTCCTGGGAGGGGAGGGGTGGGTTGTGCGGGGCCAGCCAGGAGTGGGATTTGGGGGTTCTCCGAACTGCACAGAATAGGTAGAGGTTCTCCCGAACCCCTGTGAACCACCAGCAGCCCATACCTGCCCCCATCCCAAATTTCCCTGGCCCCTCTTTTCAAAGTACTTTTGGAAGATTTTCAAGGAAGTATCTGAGACCTCTGGACAGAAACCAACAAGTTTTCAATTCAGTAATATTAACTTCCTTTGGAGGACTTCTCACATTTTCATTAAGAGATAATAATAGTTCAAACCAAGACTCATTTGTGGTTAACAAATGCATTTACTCTTTGTGGGTAATATGGGCGGTATTGAAATTGGACAAATAAAATTTAAAAATAAATTTAATAATGCAATTCTTCTCTTGAGGTTTTCGTCCCGTCCTGTTTATTGTTTGATATAATCTGAGTACTTGGTTAAGATACGGGAAGGACTTTCTCACCTAATTTTCCACATATACCGAATCGTTCTTTCTGTTATTTCTCAGATAATTTTGAAATCATGGTGCTTGGGAAAATGCCATTATATTATAGGGGTAGTGATATAATTATATTGTGGTGTCTCTTAAAGTATCCAGGTTCCATTTCAGTGGCTCTTTGGCCTGAGCAGAATACTAATACATGGAAGGGTGTGATTTTTTTTTTTGTTCAGTTTAATAGACATGAGAAGATTTTAGAAGAAAAACTCTCCTTAGTTTCATCTTATCTTCACCAATTATTTCCCCCCAATCAGAATAGAGTAGAGTAGAGTAGAGTAGAGTAGAGTAGAGTAGAGTAGAGTAGAATGGAATGGAATGGAATGGAATGGAATGGAATGGAATAGAATAGAATAGAATAGAATAGAATAGAATAGAATAGAATAGAATAGAATAGAATAGAATAGAATAGAATAGAATAGAATAGAATAGAATCTTTTAGCTATTGCATTTTTATATCTTTATCTTTTTGTAGTATGTAATGTATATAGTTTTATCTTTTTAATGTAAATAAATTAAAGAGATAAATCAGTAATGCAACCCCCTCCCCCAAACCCCACCCACAGATTTAATGAAGAGGTAGTCCCTCCAATAACCTGGCTCCCTGCCATACACAGGTAGTCCTCGATATACAACGGTTTGTTTAGTGACCGTTCAAAGTTACAATGGCCTTGGAAAAAGGTGACTTGTGACCCTTTCTCACACGGTCGTTGCCGCATCCCGATGGTCACATGATCAAAATTCAGACGCTTGGCAATAACAACAACAACAACAACAACAACAACAACAACAACAACAGTTGGAAGGGACCTTGGAGGTCTTCTAGTCCAACCCACTGCTTAGGCAGGAAACCCTACACCACTTCAGACAAATGGTTATCCAACCTCTTCTTAAAAACTTCCAGGGTTGGAGCATTCACAACTTCTGGAGACAAGTTGTTCCACGGATTAATTGTTCTGTCAGGAAATTTCTCCTTTGTTCTAAGTTACTTCTCTCCTCGTTTACTTTCCACCCATTGCTTCTTGTCCTGCCCTCAGGTGCTTTGGAGAATAGCTTCACTCCCTCTTCTTTGTGGCAGCCCCTGAGATATTGGAACACTGCTATCATGTCTCCCCTGGTCCTTCTTTTCATTAAACTAGACATACCCAGTTCCTGCAACCGTTCTTCATAGGTTTTAGCCTCCAGTCCCCTAATCATGTTTTTTGCTCTTCTCTGCACTTTTTCTAGAGTCTTAACATCTTTTTTACATCGTGGCGACCAAAACTGTATGCAGTATTCCAAGTGTGGCCTTACCAAGGCATTATAAAGTGGTATTAACACTTCAAGTGATCTTGATTCTATTCCTCTGTTAATGCAGCCTAGAACTGTGTTGGCTTTTTTGGCAGCTGCTGCACACGGCTGGCTCATATTTAAATGGCTGTCCACTAGGACTCCAATTGACTCACATTTATGATGCTTGCAGTGTCCTGGGGTGACGCGATCCCCTTTTGCGACCTTCTGACCAGCATTGACAGTGGGGAAGCCAGCTGCATTTAATCACCCTGTTAGTAACAACTGGATGATTCATTTAACAACCGTGGCAAGAAAGGTTGTAAAACGAGGTAAGCTTCTTCAAGTAGAGCTGGGATTTTGTAATATCTTACCTTGCCCTCAAGAAGAAGAGAAGCCCTCAAGAGACCTGTCACGGTGCGATTTATTGCCTGTTACATGTATATGCAGGGAGAAGCATCCCTATCTAATATAATGGTTCATTCCTGAGCACGTGATTGATATGTTCGTGTATGCATGTGTGAATTCCAATGTTTCTATTCCTCCCTTCTTCTTCTGGCTTCCACTGAGTGAAGTCACACATTTTATATCAGACATGTAATTAATTAGGGTTTATTGTTTTTGTACCGAAATAAATATTTTAATTAGAATCTTTAAACTGCGGTTTTATTTCTAAATGTTTGGATTCCAGGAAAAGATCTATATATTTACTCTGTGAGAGTAAATTCTCACTCTATGAAGACCAGGGGCGGGTTCCTAATTTTTTTACTACCACTCTGTGGGTGTGGCTTATTTTGTGGGTGTGGCTTGCCAGCTATGTGACCGGGTGGGCGTGGGCCTCGGGAGCTTGGCAGCGGCCGGAGAAGCGGAGGGGGCATTGCCCACCCACAACGCAGCCCCCCGCAGCGGGAGCAGCAAGACCGCGGCAGCGGTTCTTTTAGGAGGCCCCGTCCAGCCTGAATGCTTCTCCCCATTCGATGATCCTAGGCTCCTGCCGCCCGTTCCCCCTCCCCTCAGCAGCTCGAGAAGCCTCGAACGTGCGAAAATGCCTGGGATCATCACTGCACGTTCGTGGCTTCTTGGACTGATGAAGGGAGGGGAACTGAGATAGCTCCTGCCACCCGTTATTTCAGTGTCTCACGCGCTCCCTCAGCCATCCTCCCCTGCTTGGACTCACTGTGGGGTAGGAAGGCAGCGCATGCGCAGTGCTGGAAGCTCGGCTTCTGGGCATGCGCAGAAGAACATTTTTTAAAATTTTTAAAAAAATTTTTAAATGGCGGTGCCCAGGCATCGGCAATCAACCGCACAGGTACTGTGACGTCACCAGCAGGCCGCTACCGGTGCTATAGAGTGGACCGCACCGGTAGGAACCCACCACTGATGAAGACCCAATGTTGACTCTTCATTTGTAAGCTTTCTTCTTTAACCCCATTCCCCATCCCAAACCTCATATTTGTTGAACTATTTTTTTTTTGGCCCATAATGTTCCCCCCAAGCAGCTTGTACGAAATAATAAAATGCAGTTAAAGCGATGGCATTCCATCTCTCTGACACACCATTTGTTTTGGGATAAGAAAGCTAGAAAACAGGTAATTCATCCTTTCACTTGAAGGCCTCCAAAGGGACATTGAAAGGAATCACATGTATATGATTATCTAGGATGTTGTTTGGATCCCAGATATTCTTCTGAGCTGCCCCCATTTTTTTTGTGGCGGCCTAGGCGACGTCCACACAATTTTGAATTCAGTTCCTTTATTGAGTCCCTTCTGTCTCTTTCTCGCCGTTATTATTTGTGTGCATATGGCTTCACTGGAAATTGAAGAATTAATTCATACAAATTACTTCTGGGACTGGTAATGGAAGTATTCTTGCATAGTGTGAAGGATGATTGTGATAAAATGTGTCTGGGAGAACCAAAATGGGGATTCATTGCAAGAGAGCTAAGGTTGTAAAATATCAGGAAAATGAGATAAAAGGACCTGTCATCTTCTACGGCAAGGTGGCAAAGGAAGAAGTAACTCAAGAGGGAACACAGAGCGGGAGGAATGCTCTGAATAAATGAATGGGGAATGGAGTTACATTGCAGTCACCTTGTTCTTTGGTACCTTCTCTCATTCCTCTTCATTCTATGTGGAGTTGCAGGAGTTGAGGTTTCAGGCTGACCCTTCAAATAAACTACCGTATTTTCCGGGGTATAAGACGCACCATTTTCCTCCCTAAAAGTGGCTGAAAATTTGGGTGCGTCTTATACTTCGAATGTAGCTTTTTTTCCCAGCCCTAACTAGGTGCTAACAGATCTTCCCAGCTCTTACCTTGCAGGCTTTTTCATTGTTACTCTCTCCAAAGAATGTTTTTCCAGCCCTAAGTCTTTGCAGGGTTTTTTTCATTGCTCTATTTGCTCCGAATAAGTTTTTTTTCTAGCCCTAACCAGGTGCTAACGATCTTCCCAGCTCTTACTGGCTTGCAGGCTCTTTCATTGTTACTCTCTTCAAAGAAGGTTTTTTTAAAGTCCTAACCAGGGGATAAAATAATGTGCTGAAGCTGACCAGACTAAGGACGCTAGCCAGATGAATACCTGGTAGGCAGATTTTTTCCCCCTATTTTCCTCCCCAAAAACCAAGGCGTGTCTTATACTCCAGTGCGTCTTATACTCCGAAAAATATGGTAGGTGCACGGATCCTCTGCTTATGCAATCAAACCCATCACAGCAGGGGTGAAATTAATTTTTTTCCTGCCGGTTCTGTGGGCGTGGCTTGGTTGGCGTGATGTGGCTTAGTGGGCGTGGCTTGGTGGGCATGGTGTGGCTTAGTGGGCGTGGCTTGGTGGGCGTGACAGGGGAAGGATACTGCAAAATCTCCATTCCCACCCCACACCGGGGGGAAGGATACTGCATTCCCTCCCCACTCCTGGGGGAAGGATATTGCAAAATCTCCATTCCCACCTGACTCTGGGGCCAGCCAGAGGTGGTATTTGCCAGACTACACAAAATTTCTGCTACTGGTTCTCCAGAACCTGTCAGAACTATCTGAATTTCACCCCTGCATCACAGATCAAAAACAGTGCAATTATAAGCTTAAAGACGGCTTCTCTGCCCTGGTTTCCTTTACCTCTTTACCATCTTGCTCATCTGATGCAAATGGCCCATTTGTGCTCCTTGATGATTCATCCCAGAGTCTTTCCAACCCACCTGGACATCTCATTTCCCATCCCATCTTCTTCTCTTCCGCCATACTTTCCACTACAAGGGAATTAGAGTGTGGGGTTCTTGGTGGTCTCTGAGTTTGGGGGTTTTCTTGCAGAAGTTTCCCTAACTCAACTAGGTGACTTCATCAGTTTCCAACCCACTCCCTTCTAGCACACAAGCAAGATCAGAGAGCACCAAGGACCCCATAGTTTTACTCCTCCTCCTCCTCCCTTGTAAACCCCATTCCCTTTTAGCACTGATGATGTTACCTAACCGGGTAGTGAAACATCTGCAGGAAAACCATCAAACTCAGAGAGCACCAAGGACCCCACAGTTTTCCTCCTCCTCCTCCTCCTCCTCCTCCTCCTCCTCCTCCTCCTCCTCCTCCTCCTCCTCCTCCTCCTCCTCCTCCTCCTCCTCCTCCTCTTCCTCTTCCTCTTCCTCCTCCTCCTCCTCCTCTTCTTCCTCCTCCTCTTCTTCCTCCTCCTCCTCCTCCTCTTCCTCCTCCCTCTCCCTGTAAACCCCACTCCCTTCTAGCACTGATGATGTTACCTAACTGGGTAGTGAAACATCTGCAGGAAAACCATCAAACTCAGAGAGCACCAAGGACCCCACAGTTTTCCTCCTCTTCCTCCTCCTCTTCCTCCTCCTCCTCTTCCTCTTCCTCTTCCTCCTCCTCCTCTTCCTCTTCCTCCTCCTCTTCCTCCTCCTCCTCCTCCCTCTCCCTGTAAACCCCACTCCCTTCTAGCATGTTACCTAACTGGGTAGTGAAACTTCTGCAAGAAGAAAAAAACATCAAACTCAGAGAGCCTCAAGGACCCCACCGTTCAACCCTGAGCTACAAATATTCCGTTCCATCAGAGAATCAGAATCACTTCTAATCTTTAGATGACTGGAATCACGTCATAAGGTATTAAGTCTGTGATCTTTATCGCTTCTGATGAAGTCCAGAATTGTGTTGGCTTCCCATGAAGACCATCCCCTACTGAGCATCAACACATTCTCTCTATGGTCTTGAACATACAGTCAATATCCACCAACGCCAGCAACAGTGACAGGTTGTGAAATGGATGAGCAGGGAACTAATAAATGTATTTCAGTGTTAGTTGCTTCTCCTCCCCTATGCCCTGAGCAATCATACTTGAAGCGGGAGGCCAGGCCTTATCTCCCCATTTCCTTTCCTGTTATTGCATCGAGGCTATAAGATAGTCTTTCTCACTGGAGATTTCCCAGAGCAAATTGTTTTGCCTTGCACTGAGGCTTCATAAGTCTTCAGGTTCAGGCAAAAGTTACAACATGCTTCCGTAAGCCAGGAATGAGCCCTCAAAATTCAGGAAGCACAGCTGTTTCTAGTCCATGATTCAGCTAAGAAAGAAAATAGATTTTGCCAACTTTATGGAGGTTAGAGTCGCCTCTTCCAGCACTCTTTCCTTGGTTTGGCAGCAACTCAAAGCCAATGGAGACCTGTAGTAGTACTTTGGAGTTGAAATTGTATACTGTACATGTGGGTGGCATGGCATTTACTTGGCCTGATCGGTCCCAATGATGGGAGTGGATTTTTCTGTTGGATAAAGGATGCAAGGAAGAAAAGTCGAGGAGGAGCGGATTGTTCCATCTGGCAGCACAGTGGGGGTTTGACTTACCGCATTTCTGAATTTGATCTCCGCATTGCAGCTTTCCCTGTGCCTGGCAGACATTTTGTTCGCATGGAATGGTGTCTTGTAGATGGACGAAGCTTGATTTTTCAGTTTTCTTCTTTCTCATTCATCTTTCTCTCAAGGGTTGTTTAAAGAAGACCGATGCTCTGATTAAATGTATGTGTGTCTTCCCTGCCTTTTTTTTTAAATAACCCTCTTTCATTTGGATGGAAATAAATTGTTTTGGCTTTTTTTTAGAGGAGAAGAAAACTGTTAAGATGTGTGGACTTCAACTCTCAAAATTCAAAAAGAAAAAGGCAGATACGCTGGTTGGGGAATTCTTGGAGTTGAAGTTTACACATCTTCAAATTGCCAAGGTTGAGAAACATTGCCCTAGACTTTGTTCACAGATCGTCTTGAGTTTTGGAGAGACAGACTGATATAATAAGCAAACCCTTTGATTTCCTAAAGCCACAGGTCTCTACCAAAATTAAGGCATATACCATATTTTTCGGAGTATAAGACGCACCAAAGTATAAGACACACCTTAGTTTTGGGGGAGGAAAACAAGGAAAAAAGGCCTCTGCCTCCAAGCAATTTGCCAAACAGCAAACAGCACAGATGATATACACTGTTTGCTGTGTATTTCTGTGCATGTGTGCCTGACCCATAGAAATAGCAAAGAATTGGAGAAATGTACATTATGCCAGAAAGTTTTCTTAAATGTAGTCGCACTAACTCCTCCCAATTATTTAAATAGATCTACTCCAAGGTAAGTCAGGATTTTAACTCTAATACTAAACAGGACACTGTTACATTTCAGACTATACTTATACAGAGCTGTTAAAATTAATTAAAATTTCTGGAAGTATACATTATTCTCTATTCTTTAAAAGAAGATACAATAGCACTGGGCCTCTTCAGAGCAAGCATTTATTTTAAAAAGCTTCTTTATTTTGTTAAGTTGTCTAGATTTACAGGGATCTCCAACCTTGGCAACTTTAAGACTTGTGGACTTCAACTCCCAGAATTCCACAGCCAGCAAAGCTAACAAAGCTGGCTGTTGAATTCTGGGAGTTAAAGTCCACAAGTCTTAAAGTTGCCAAGGTTGGAGACCCCTGGCTCTAGAACAATAATAAAGCAGTCTTTAAAAAATAAGTCTAATAATTTGAACATTCTACAGACATTTATAGTTATTCACTTACCCCCTTCCATCCAGTTCAGCAAAAAATAAAAATCTGCGTGTCTCTCCCAGCTATTTGCCTCTTTGCAGTTAGTTTCACTTTCATTTTCCCACGTGGAAAACCTAATCAGCTGTATGTTGGGAAGCTTCTACTGACTTGCTTGGCTTTACAGGCTCTTCCCTCTTTGCTGCAAACAGGTAAATTGCTGGAAGACAGAGGCCAAAGGGTGGGGGTGACTGGGTGGGTGGGTCTGCATTCGGTGTATAAGACGCACCCAAGTTTTCACCCTCTTTTTGGGGGTAAAAAGGTGTGTCTTATACTCCGAAAAATACGGTACTCCCAAAGACAGTTTAGCAACTTGGAGTAAGAATTCCTCAAAGTGTCTCCTAGGCAAAACTCCATTCTGGCTAAATTAAATGCCAATAAGAACGGTAACCATGGAGTGGTAGACATCATTGAATCAATGAAACAATTACAATTGACAAAGATAATGCATTGAAGTTCATTATAAAACATTTCCTATGGCTGAGTAAATACAAACATATTTTTCAAGTAGACAGCTATTTGAAGTTACAACTGCCAAAACATCTTAGGAAGATATTTACGCGAGCAAGATTCGAACAGCTTGACACAATGGTCAGATATGGGAGATTCCATTCTATACCTTACAATGACCGTCTCTGCATTTGCGGAGTGGCAGAGGTAGAAGACCTTGCTCACACCCTATTTGATTGTTGCTTGTATAAGGAGGTGAGAGACAGGTACCATGTTTCCCCGAAAATAAGACAGGGGCTTATATTTTTTTGACCCCCAAAAAATGCCCCTGGCCTTATTTTGGGGGGATGGCTTATTATTTTTGGGGTGCAGGCAGGCCGCGACGCACCACTTACTGAAGTTCGGCAGCTCCGTGGTCTCTCGGCTAATCTGTTTAGGGGGAAAAAAATCTTGCATAGTGCAGAAACTCTTCTCGCGAGAATTAACAAGTTCTCGAAGCGAGAAGAGTTTCTGCACTATGCAAGATTTTTTCCCCTAGCCGAGGGAAACCCCAGAGCTGTCAAACTCCAGTAAGTGGTGCGTTTCGCGGTTCTGTGGAGTTTGGAGCTTTGGGGCGAAGGATGGGGCGGCGAGGCGAGCGAGCAACCGAGGTGGCGGCAGAAGGGGCAGCAGAAGAGCGAGATCCCAGCGGTCAGCAGGAGCCCCGAGTAGAAAGCGCCGGCCGCTGTGCCCAGGCGGAACGGCTCCCCCTTCGGAGCCCAGCGAAAAGCACTTGAGACCCACCGGGGCGGCGCTCAGCACGCAGGAGAGCAGGAGGTAGCTGGAGAGCGCGGCGCAGGCTCCCCGGACACTCCACTTCATCCTCCGCGTCTCCTCCGCCGCCTGCGCCTCCTCCTCCCTGCCTCGCCTCCTCCGCCTCCCTCCGCCTCCGCCTCCTCCGCCTCCTCCTCCCTTCTGTCCTCATCCTCCCGTGTCATCCTCGGTGTCGGCGGCCCTTGCTGGGGAGGCGGCCACCGCGTGTTGCGGGAACATAATGCTGGGGACGGCGGTGGCGAGAAGGGAGAGTTCCGAATGCGCCGCCACCGGTGCCGCCGTTGCTCTGGCTGCTACTGGCACAGCGGCCGCCGCTGTCACCGCTGCTTCCTCTCTGCAGGCAGCCGGCAAACACGGCTCACGCACCAGCTTTTTCCTCCCCGCCCTGCTTCCTCCTGCTCTCTCTTATTGAAGCGGCTGCTGCGGCTGCTGCTCTCTTGCTTGCCGCCGCCGCTACTGCTGGGAGCCGATGAATTATTGATGGCAGCAAGCCCCTCTTTTGCCTCGAACTTGCTGCCATCAATAATCCATCGGCTCCCAGCAGTAGCGGCGGCGGCAAGCAAGAGAGCAGCAGCCGCAGCAGCCGCTTCAATAAGAGAGAGCAGGAGGAAGCAGGGCGGGGAGGAAAAAACTGGTGCGTGAGCCGTGTTTGCCGGCTGCCTGCAGAGAGGAAGCAGCGGTGACAGCGGCGGCCGCTGTGCCGGTAGCAGCCAGAGCAACGGCGGCACCGGTGGCGGCGCATTCGGAACTCTCCCTTCTCGCCACCGCCGTCCCCAGCATTATGTTCCCGCAACACGCGGCGGCCACCTCCCCGGCAAGGACCGCCGACACCGAGGAGGACACGGGAGGATGAGGACAGAAGGGAGGAGGAGGCGGAGGCGGAGGGAGGCGGAGGAGGCGAGGCAGGGAGGAGGAGGCGCAGGCGGCGGAGGAGACGCGGAGGATGAAGTGGAGTGTCCGGGGAGCCTGCGCCGCGCTCTCCAGCTACCTCCTGCTCGCCTGCGCGCTGAGCGCCGCCCCGGTGGGTCTCAAGTGCTTTTTGCTGGGCTCCGAACTCAAGGGGGAGCCGTTCCGCCTGGGCACAGCGGCCGGCGCTTTCTACTCGGGGCTCCTGCTGACCGCTGGGATCTCGCTCTTCTGCTGCCCCTTCTGCCGCCACCTCGGTCGCTCGCTCGCCTCGCCGCCCCGCCCCATCCTTCGCCCCAAAGCTCCAAACTCCGCAGAACCGCGAAACGCACCACTTACTGGAGTTTGACAGCTCTGGGGTTTCCCTCCACGGCAGCCCATTCTGAAAGAGAACGCCTCGCGAGGCTTTCAAAGTTCTCCAACTCGTGAGGCATTCTCTTTCAGAATGGGCTGCCGTGGAGAGAAGATCGAAGAACGCGATCGAGGTAGGAGGGTGTCCCTTCAAAATGCTTCAAAGTCCATCAAAGCATTTTAAAGGGATCCGTTTTGCCTGCCATGAAGGGAACCAATGCTTGCCTCCTTTTCTTCGGGGAACATTGGTTCCCTTCATGGCAGGCAAAACGGATCCCTTTAAAATGCTTTGAAGGACTTTGACCACCGGGCGGGGGATGGGGCGGGGCGCGACGTGAGTGAGGAAGGCGGTGACAGGGAAGCCGCGAACTTCCAGACGCTGGTAAAGTGAGCGCCTCGCAGCCCGGCCCTCCCCTGCATTCCCCCCCAAATTGATTATCTTACCAGCGTCTGGAAGTTCGTGGCTTCTCTTTTCAGCAGGTCTTTGTAGGGAAACTCCTTCAATGTAAAGGAGAAGTTCTCGCGAGTGCGAAAAGTTGTTAATTGGTTGCACTCGCAAGAACTTCTCCTTTACATTGAAGGAGTTTCCCTGCAAAGACCTGCTGAAAAGAGAAGCCACGAACTTCCAGACGCTGGTAAGATAATCAATTTGGGGGGGAATGCAGGGGAGGGCCGGGCTGCGAGGCGCTCACTTTACCAGCGTCTGGAAGTTCGCGGCTTCTCTTTTCAGCAGGTCTTTGCAGGGAAACTTCTTGAGAGAGATCTCTCTCTCTCTCTTTCGGGGCCAAAAGAGTGCCGCCGCAAAAAGAGCGGCTCCCGGCATGTCCCCCCCCTTTCCCCCGGAAGTAGTGGGGGGGCTTATTTTCAGGGGGGGCTTATTTAAAGGCATGTCCCGAAAAACCCCTGTGGGGCTTAGTTTCGGGACAGGTCTTATTTTCGGGGAAACACGGTACCTTGGTCTATATACTAAACGAATCACCCCTTGGGATCCCCCTATCAAAACAACTTACCTTATGTGCGGCCAGAATCTGAAAATAATGTTTAACACGGCACAGTACTTAAGCAAAATGGTTTGGTTGAGATCTGCATATGTGGGACTGATTGGGGTAGATTACAGGGGTGACACTGAAATATAATTTTATCATATTTTATCTATATCTTAAATTATTGTATTTTATTCAATTTCATTTTAGACTGTATTTTATTCCAACTTCATTTTAAATCGTATTTTATTCCAATTTCATTTTGAATCGTATTTTATCAAATTTCATTTTAAATTGTATTTTATCAAATTTTAGTAATAATTTGTTTCTGGAACTTTGCACTTTGATATGGCCCAAGGGCTAATCAATAAAGACTCTTGTCAAACATTTCCCATAATGGGATACCCGTCTACCCAGAATGTCACCTGTCAATATAATCATTGATCATGATACTTCTCTCTGGAAAGAGATGCACTTCGGGCATGAGAAACACAGAATGTTTTAACCCGTTGGTGTAAGAGAAGAAGAGGCAGAGCCTGGGGGTGGAGTCAAGAGAGGAATCAACCTAGAGTCATTACATTCCCACAAGCGATCCAAGTGCAGCCTCCCTTGAATTCCATTAACTCTTATCTAGCGCCAATTTAGTGCTGACTGTTGGTTGACTAGATTGTAGGCTGGAGCAACAAATCTTAGCTGGAACTCAATATGTGAACCCAATTCTTTGCACCTGACAATTGGACCATACCTTTGCATTGCAACGAAGGACAAAATTATTTTTCATTGTGACCCATGATCTCTGTTTCAGATAGGCAACAGAAAGGCAAATGTGGATCCAAGCCTCTAGATAGATAGACAGAAGATAGAATTCTTTATCGGCCAAGTGTGATTGGACACACAAGGAATTTGTTTTCAGTGCATAAGCTCTCAGTGTACATAAAAAAATACATTCATCAAGAATCATAAGATACAACACTTAGTGATAGTTATAGGACACTAAATAAGCAATCAAAATCATACTAGGAAACTAAATTAAACAATATAAACCGTAAAGATACAAGCAACGAGATTATAGTCATAAATAGAAGGAGATAGGTAATAGGAAGGATGAGAAGAGTAATAGCAATATAGTCTTAGTAAATAGTCTGACAGTGTGGTGGGAATTAGTTGTTTAACAGAGTGATGGCATGCAGGGGAAAAAACTGTCCTTGTGTCTAGTTGTTCTGATGTGCAATGCTCTATAACAGTGATGGTGAACCTTTTAGACACTGAGTGCCCAAACTGAAAGGTGTGCGCGCATGTGCAAATGTGTGCATGCACAGACATGCATGAGCATGCGCATGCACAGACATGCATGAGCATGTGCATGCACAGACATGGGGTTGTTTGCCGGGAACCAGAAGCTCACGAAAGAAACGCCACGGAGATCTGACCTGGGGCGACGGCACATGTGCCAGCAGAGATGGCTCTGCATGCCACCTCTGGCAGGCGTGCCATAGGTTCGCCATTATGGCTCTATAACGTCATTTGGAGGGTAGAAGTTTAAACAGTTTGTGTCCAGGATGCGAGGGGTTAGTAAATATTTTCACAGCCCTCTTTTTGACTCGTGCAGTATACAGGTCCTCAATGGAAGGCAGGTTGGTAGCAATTGTTTTTTCTGCAGTTCTAATTATCCATTGAAGTCTGTGTCTGTCTTGTTGGGTTGCAGATAGGAAGCACATCATGGAGTAATGAGAAAGATTCATGTTCTCCCTTGTGGGTGGAACACAAGAATCCAATTGTTCCTATGCAAAGACCATGAGGACAGACAGAAAAAAGAAAGAAAGAAACATTTGTAGTCTGCAGTGTTTTAAGAGAGTTTTGAATATCCACTAACTCCAAGAAAGAGAGGCCCCATCTACCATTAATAAGGTTCCTTGAACAAAGTCTTAGTTATCACTGAACCTAAACTGTCAGATTCCTCATTAACTCAGGTCTACAGTCCCATTTGCACAAACTGCAAATGAGTTGGTCCACCATAGTTACCTTGAGATGTTGTAGCACAGTTGTTTCATCCTTCCCTTGCCCCACTCAATTTTAATGAGAATTGGGGGAGTGTGAATGTCATCCTTATTTTTTCTTTTTTTCTACACCCCTTCTCTTTCATTTGCTACATCTTACAAGGAAAATAAGTCTGAAATTTAGCCACAGAAGAAGATACCAGGTGACTTCCCCTTCTCTTCTGTTTCTTTCCTCCCATCCTCATCTCCTTCAGAAATGATCAAAATTCACAGGCTGATGTAAATGGCATTTCTTATCCTTGGAAATGCGAATCCCATCCTCCGTTCCCATCTCTTGTCATGCTTATCAGCGATTCGAGAGAGACAGGGAGAAGCAAGCGGCTAGGAGAAAAATAGATAATAACATTGTGGCAGAGAGAAGAGCCTCAAAGATGATGGACAAGAATTAAGGCAAGAAGCTGAAGAGTGGATCACATATTCTCTCCCAACTTTTACAAGCTAAGAAGAGAAAATCCATTTGCTATTTTGAGTCGTGTCCTCTACTGTCTTCTCTTTGAAAGTCACTTTAGAGCAGAATTAATGCACTTTTCCCCAACTCTTTTGCGTCGTCCCTTGCCTCTCCATCAAGGGATCTTTAAAAAGCCTCTTCAAATTCCATCCATTTTGACCATTCATCTCTTTATCACTTATAGATTTCCTTCTCCTGACCTCCATTCTTGCCTTTGGTTCATTGGGAATGCCCATATGCTTGTTAAGGGGGAAATAAAGTGTTGTAGTTGTTGTGGAGCTGAGGTGGCGCAGTGGTTAAAAGCAGCACTGCAAGTTCAGCTGACTGCTAGTTCAGCAGGTCAGCGGTTCAAATCTCACCAGGCTCAAGGTTGACTCAGCCTTCCATCCTTCTGAGGTGGATAAAATGAGGACCCAGATTGTTGGGGGCAATATGCTGAACTCTGTAAACCGCTTAGAGAGGACTGTAAAGGACTATGAAGAGGTATATAAGTCTAAGTGCTATTGCTATTGTTGTTGCTTTAATCTAAAATTCGCTCAAAATTTACAGCAGATGATCTTAACCTAAATCAGAAAACAACGGAGTTGTAGAAAGCCAAGAATTTGTTGCAAAGCCACTCTGACAAGGAAAGGAAGGATGGAAATACCAACATCAGGCTGAACAGATGCATGTATAAAGCAGGATATGCTCTGTAATATATGTTACAGAACTAAGTACCGGTCATCAAATAGCTAAAACTAGCCACCGTTTTTGCAAGACTCATGCAGTTGCTTTGAATGACCTCTCTGGCTTTTGATTGCGGCCTGTATCAGGGGTGGGCTGCTGGGGGTTCGCAGGGGTTCGGGAGAACCTCTAGCTAAGATTCTGTGCAGTTCAGAGAACCCCCAAATCCCACTCCTGGCTGGCTCCGCCCACCCCTCCCCTCCCTTCCCAGGAGTCCCCACGCCAGGGTCTGGTTCCTAATTATTTTACTACCACTCTCTGGGCGTGGATTATTTTGTGGGTGTGGCTTGCCAGCCATGTGACCGGGTGGGCGTGGCTTGCCGGTCATATATTAGTTATTTTAGAGATATGTTACTACTATTTTTGCTATTTTATAGCTTACATGAAAAGCTTTGCATACAAAGTGTGTGTTACACCATGGCAACACAGCAACCTTTATATGCAGAAAATGCTATAGTTAAAAGACAAGCAAGTCTCATATAGCATTTTTGGTTTCAGTCATGGATTCCTTAGACGAAAATATTGAGGACTGTTAAAAGAACAGTATCTTTTAACAGTCCTCAATGTTTTCGTCTAAAGAATAACAGTATAAAACTTAACAGTATAAAAGGTTAAGCTTTCGGAAAACGCCCACTTTGGGAAGCTTTAGGCAAAAGCGAAGGAAAAGTGTCAAATGTGAGCTTCTTATTATTTTCAAGTGAAGGGATGGTGAAAGACTTAATTATCAGGTTTCTGGGCATGTGCAGAAGAAAATTAAAAAAAAATGAAAAAAAATTTTTTAATGGCGGCATCCAGGCACCGGCAACTGACCACACTGGTACTGTGACGTCACCAGCGGGCCGCTACCAGTGCTATAGAGTGGACCACACTGGTAGGAACCCACCACTGCCCCACGCGGCCCGTTTTGGGTGCAGATAAGTGCATGGAGGCTCGGGAAGGGCGAAAAATGGGCCTACTGGGCCCATTTCCGGCCTCCAGGGGGCCTCTGGAGCCTGGGGAGGCTGTTTTCGCTCTCCTGGAGGCTCGAGGAAAGCCTCCGGAGCCCAGGGAGGACAAAAATGCCCCCCCTGCTGTGGACCCCTGGAGGCCCAGTAGGCTGCCTGGCTCAAGGTTGACTCAGCCTTCCATCCTTCCGAGATGGGTAAAATGAGGATCCAAAATTGTTGGGGGGCAATATGCTGACTCTGTAAACCGCTTAGAGAGGTTTGTAAAGCACTGTGAAGCGGTATATAAGTCTAAGTGCTATTGCTGGATCAAATCAGTCTTTTTATGAGTTTTCTTGAAATATACTCTCTCTTTTTTTCTTTTTTCTTTTCTTTCTGAGGGCAAGAACTGTTTCTAGAACTAGGTTTGCAAATCCACTGGTTGATGTGCCCGTCTGAGCTATGACAGATGTGATCATACTGAAACAGGTTATCTTTATTCTGAATGTCCTCATTCCTAGCTGGTGCTTGGTTTTGAACAACTGATTGACTGATTATACACCATCAAGTCAGACACATTTTCTCCAGGGTTTGCGCAATAGGTGGCTTCAATTTTTGTCCACTTATGGATTCCAGCTGCTTCCAACTATACCTCCTCCTTCCTTGGGTTTCACAAGGAACTCGGAGGAGAGTTGGTGTGCTCCTTTGTGCCATTTTACCGCAAAGAATTAGCCAGCTGAGGTTGGATAAGAGCTTTTCTACTTTCAATGCTGGTCTTCTTACATTCTCTTTGTTTCGCCGTGACATGCCTTATTTTGTCACTCACTCCGTTCTCTCTGGAGGATGGAATTCTTTCCAGGTGACAAGTTTCTTTCTTGCCACAAATTTCTTTTCCTGCTGACGAGATGACATCTCCTGATATGTCACATTGAGAATATAATTTTATGCTTCAGGGAGGGGCATCTCCAGGTGACTCTGCTTATTCGGTATACTTTCTGCATCGCTTGAAGCAAAAGCCAGCTTAATGCTCCAGATGCGCAAACAATCACAGTTAGATCTGTTCTCTCTCTCTCTCTCTCTCTCTCTCTCTCTCTCTCTCTCTCTCTCTCTCTCTCTCTCTCTCTCTCTCTCTCTCTCTCCCTCTCTCTCTCCAGCAAACATGTAAAAACCATATAGGAGTATTCTTTCTAGCTACAGTTCATTCAGTGAGCGTTCAATGTTGCAACAGCACTGAAAAAAGTGACTTGTGATCAATTTTCACAATTACCACCTTGGTAGCATCCCCATGATCATGTGACCGAAATTCAGATGCACGGCAAGCGGTTCATACTTATGACCACTGCTGTGCCCCGAGGTCACGTGATCCCCTTTTGCGACCTTTTGACAAGCAAAGTCAGTGGGGAAACCAGATTCCCTTAACCGGATTACTAACCTATCAACCGCAGCCAAGGGCCGTGGTGGTGCAGTAGTTAGAATGCGGTACTGCAGGCCACTTCTGCTGCCTGCCGGCTGCCTGCAATTTGGCAGTTCGAATCTCACCAGGCTCAAGGTTGACTCAGCCTTCCATCCTTCCAAGGTGGGTAAAATGAGGACCCAAATTGATTCTGTAAACTGCTTAGAGAGGGCTGTAAAGCACTGTAAAGCAGTATATAAGTCTAAATGCTATTGCTATCTTCCTTCCTTCCTTCCTTCCTTCCTTTTTTCCTCCCTCCCTCCCTCCCTCCCTCCCTTCCGGTTAGAATGCATTATTGAAGGCTATTTCTGCCAATTGCCAGGAGTTCAATCCTGACCAGCACGAGGTTGACTTAGCTTTCCATCCTTTCGAGGTGGGTAAAATGAGGACCCAGATTGTTGGGGCAATAGACTGACTCTATAAACCTCTCAGAGAGGGCTGCAAAGCACTGTGAAGTAGTATATAAATCTAAGTGCTATTGCTATTATCTTCCTTCCTTCCATCTTCCTCCCTCCCTCCCTCCCTTCCTTCCTTCCTTTCTTCCTCCCTCCCTCCCTCCATGAGGTTAGAATGCAGTATTGCAGGCTAATTCTGCCAACTGCCAGGAGTTCAATCCTGACCAGCACAAGGTTGACCCATCCTTCCATCCTTCCGAGGTGGGTAAAATGAGGACCCAGATTGTTGGGGGCAAGATACTGGTTCTGTAAACCACATAGAGAGAGCTGTTTTTCCCTGTGAAGCGGTATATACCGTATTTTTCGGAGTATAAGACGCACCTTAGTTTTTGGGGAGGAAAATAGGGGGGAAAAATTTGCCCACCAGGTATTCATCTGACTAGCATCCTTAATCTGGTCAGCTTCAGCACATTATTTTATCCCCTGGTTAGGACTTTAAAAAACCTTCTTTGGAGAGAGTAACAATGAAAGAGCCTGCAAGCCAGTAAGAGCTGGGAAGATCGTTAGCACCTGGTTAGGGCTAGAAAAAAACTTATTCAGAGCAGCTTCAGCACATTATTTTATCCCCTGGTTAGGACTTAAAAAAACCTTCTTCTGAGAGAATAACAATGAAAGAAACTGCAAGCCAGTAAAAGCTGGGAAGATAGTTAGCACCTGGTTAGGGCTAGAAAAAAACTTACTCGGAGCAAGTAGAGCAATGAAAAAAAATTCTGCAAAGACTTAGGGCTGGAAAAACATTCTTTTGAGAGAGTAACAATGAAAATGCCTGCAAGGTAAGATCTGGGAAGATCTGTTAGCACCTAGTTAGGGCTGGGGAAAAAGCTACATTCGAAGTATAAGACGCACCCAAATTTTCAGCCACTTTTAGGGAGGAAAAAGGTGTGTCTTATACTCCAAAAAATACGGTAAGTGCTATTGATATTCACTTAACAACTGTGGCAAGAAAATGGGGCAGAATTCCCTTAACAAATATCTCACGGCCACAGAAATGTTGGGCTCCATTGTGGCCCTTAAGTCGAGGACTTCCTGTATTGGAGACAGTGGCACATTGATTTGAGCATACCATGCAGATGATACTTTGGTTGCCCTAGCTGGTATGTTGGCAGTTGCTCCCTTTTTGGCCAAATTGCTCTGTTTGGAACAGAGGCTGGCGAGGAAGCATCCATGAATAGCAAAGGACCCATTGTCTTCTTCCCAAATGATACCAGCGGCTGCCCAGAATTTTAAATGATATATTTTGTTGTTGTTGTTTTTTAAATCATAATTGAAATAAATGGCTGATATCCGATGAGACCGCTGGCGGAAACTGCCAAATTCTTATGTGATTCTGCATTTTTGGAAAGAGACACACTTGGAGATCCTACGACGAGCGCTCTACCAGCTGAGCTCATCAACACCCATGCTGATCAACGTGCCAAATGTTGCCGGTCTGATGACGATTTCAATATAGAAGGGTCCCACGGGACTTTTCCCCCAGCTCGTCCAAGCGCTATTGTTCCTCTCATTTTGTCCAACCATTTCTCTCTCGTGCCTTCTTCCTTCTCAATTTTCTCTGTGTTGTGTGAGTTTATGGCTGGCTTATAGCAGAGGGCTGAGAATCATTATGTTCTAGGACAGAGGTGGGCAAACTATGGTTCTTTGAGGACCTGTGGACTTCAACTCTCAGAATTCCTGAGCCAGCCATGCCAGCCAGCCATGGCTGTCAACTGTAGACAGTCTAAGGTTAAAGTTTTTGGGGTTTGGGGAAGAAACCACAGAGTCAGGTAGTGCATTCCAGGCATTGACCACTCTGTTGCTGAAGTCGTATTTTTTGCAATCGACTTTCAAGCTGTTTACATTGAATTTGAATCTATTATAGCAATAGCACTTTACTTATATACCGCTTCATAGTGCTTTACAGCCCTCTCTAAGCGGTTTACAGAGTTCAGCATATTGCCCCCAACAATCTGGGTCCTCATTTTACCCACCTCAGAAGGATGGAAGGCTGAGTCAACCTTGAGCCGGTGAGATTTGAACAGCTGAACTGCTGAACTAGCAGTCAGCCTGTAGTCGCAGCATTTAACCACTGCACCACTTCAGCTCTTATTATGTGTGTGTATGTTGTTGTGGTTGAAGCTGAAGTAGTCATTGACAGGTAGGACATTGCAGCAGATAATTTTATGTGCTACACTTAGGTCCTATCAAAGGCGGCGTAGTTCTAAATTGTCTAGGCCCAAAATTTCGAGTCTGGTGACATAAGGTATTATGTTGTGAAATATCTCTGGACATTCTCAATTGTATTAATGTCCGATACTTAGTGCGGGTTCCAGATAGAGGAGCTGTATTCGAGAATTGATCATTCAACTTAGAAATAAGGAGAACAATCAACCAATCAACCAACAATTAGCTGAGTTGGTGCAGTGGTTAAATGCAGCACTGCAGGCTACTGCTAGTTCAGCAGTTCAGCTGTTCAATTCTCACCAGGCTCAAAGTTGACTCAGCCTTCCATCCTTCCGAGGTGGGTAAAATGAGGACCCAGATTTTTGGGGGCAATATGCTGAATTCTGTAAACCGCTTAGAGAGGGCTGTAAAGCACTATGAAGCGGTATATAAGTCTAAGTGCTATTGCTATTGCTATAATAAAACAGAAGTTGCCTTCAGAAGTTGTGGGAGCTTCATCACTGGAAGCTTTGAAGAAGAGATTGGACTGCCATTTGTCAGAAATGGTGTAGGGTCTCCTGCTTGGGTTGGGGGTTGGACTAGATGATCTACAAGGTCCCTTCCAACTCTGTTAATCTGATTTCCAGAATCATGCAGTATTTCCAATAAGGCTTCCCATCCTGATGTTCATTGATTGTCCGTCTAATTGCCTAAAGTTACTGTCAACAAATATATTCTGGAAGCTGCATGTATGCACTTCCCTTATTAGAGACCAGAGGCCAGACAATTGTCTCGGGGGTCTATTTGTCAAGCCCACAAGATGGTGACTAGCTGCCACAATGATGCATTGGGTACCAGCCATTGTCTATATATGTTTTATACAAGAATCTGGCTCACATTTTTCTATGCTTTTGGCAGTTATTCTCATCCCCCTGTTCCTTAACAGCTTCTCTATATGCTGAGATGCCCATTGTCTTTATTGTTCAAAGTTGTGGTTTGTTTTAAAAGATCCTCGACTGTTTCTATGGCAAATCTGAAGCAATTTGGACAACGTTGCCAGAAGCAACGTGGGATATTATTTTGTAAAACTGCCGATGCCTTTTTATTTTTTTAAAAAAAGACATCGACTCGAAGAAGCTTCTTTTTCTTCTTGTCTCTCCAGAGTTAAATGTCTCTTTCTTTCTCCGTCTAACAGTGTTCGACAGACTCGAACACTGGGCACAAACCAATAAAATGAAATTTAACACGGAGAAAAGTAAAATTCTACACCTAGGTAAGAAGAATCAAAAATACACATACAAACTGGGTGAAACCACACTCAATAGCAGCGATTGCGAGAGGGATCTTGGAGTCTTGGTAGACAGCCAACTAAATATGAGCCAGCAGTGTGCAGCAGCAGCCAAAAAGGCCAACGCAGTCCTGAGCTGCATAAATAGAGGGATACAATCAAGGACCAGAGAGGTACTAGTACCACTCTATAAAGCCTTGGTCAGACCACACCTAGAGTACTGCATCCAGTTTTGGTCACCACACTACAAAAAAGACATTGAAACCCTAGAGAAAGTGCAGAAGAGAGCAACCAGGATGATAAAGGGTCTGGAAAATAAAACATACAGAGAGCGGTTGCAGGAACTGAGCTTGGCCAGTCTGGCGAAGAGAAGGACCAGGGGTGACATGATAGCAGTGTTCCAATACTTGAGGGGATGCCACAGAGAGGAGGGGGTCAGGCCTCCTCTCTGGAATAATGGATGGAAGCTGACCAAGGAGAGATTCAACCTGGAAGTGAGGACAAACTTTCTGACGGTGAGAGCGATCAACCAGTGGAACAGCTTGCCAGCGGAGGTTGTGAGAGCCCCAACACTTGCGACCTTCAAGGGGAGACTGGACTGCCATCTGTCTCAAACAGTGTAGGAACTCCTGCTTGAGCAGGGGGTTGGACTAGATGACCTACAAGGTCCCTTCCAACTCTAATAATAAATCTAAATTGAACCTTGAGCTTCCCTTGGTATGAACCCTGTGAGCTTAGAAGGCTGAAACTCTCTGAAGAACAAGATTTCCTTGTGTTGTTCTTTTTGCAGATTCTGCTAGTACGATGGCATTATTCACCTGCATCCCAACGTCCACTAAGCTGTCCCTCCTGGTGGTTTCAAAAGATTGAAAAAATCCCAGCAGTGAATTGAGCATTTTATTGTTTGGGATCACTGCACAATAAGTTATGCAAGATGTTTGTTGCTTAACTGTGCAAAATAATAGGCCGTGAAGCAGTGCGTGGAAGTACAGATTTGTCAGTGTGCCATGTCCATTCTGGAGCCCTGCCGGCGCAGTGGTTAGAATGCAGTATTGCAGGCCCTCTTTTCTATTCTATTCTATTCTATTCTATTCTATTCTATTCTATTCTATTCTATTCTATTTTATTCTTCATTCCAATATCTGTTCTATTCTATTCTATTCTTCATTCCAATATCTATTCTATTCTATTCTATTCTATTCTATTCTATTCTATTCTATTCTATTCCATTCTATTCCATTCCATTCCATTCCATTCCATTCCATTCCAGTTGCATTCCATTCCCTTGTCGTATTCTATTCTATTCTATTCTATTCTATTCTATTCTATTCTATTCTATTCTATTCTATTCTATTCTATTCCATTCCATTCCATTCCATTCCATTCCACTCCACTCCACTCCACTCCACTCCACTCCACTCTGCATTCTATTCTATTCTATTCTATTCTATTCTATTCTATTCTATTCTATTCTATTCTATTCTATTCTATTCTAACTCTGCCCACATCCTGGAGTTCGATCCTGATGGGGATGCAAGATCGAGTCAGCCTTCCATCTTTCCAAGGTCAGTAAACGGAGGACCCAGATTACTGGGGGCAATATGCTGATTCTGTAAAGTACTTAGAGAGGGCTGTAAAGCACATATAAGTCTACATCCTATTGCTATTGCTATTCCACACTATAAAAAAGATGTTGAGCCATCCAGAAAAAGTGCAGAGATGAGCAACCAGGATGATTAGGGGACTGGAGGCTAAAACATACGAAGAGCGGTTACAGGAACTGGGCATGGCTAGTCTAGTGAAGAGAAGGACCAGGGGAGACACGGTAGCAGTCTTCCAATATTGGAGGAAGGGGTCAAGCTATTTTCCAAAGCACCTGAAGGCCAGACAAGGAATAATGGATGGAAACTGATCAAGGAGAGATTCAACCTAGAAATAAGGAGAAATTTTCTGACAGTGAGAACAATCAACCGATGGAACAGAAGTTGCCTTCAGAAGTTGTGGGAGCTTCATCCCTGGAGGCTTTCAAGAAGAGACTGGACTGCCATCTGTCAGAAATGGTGTAGGGTCTCCTGCCTGGCCTACAAGGTCCCTTCCAACTCTATTAATCTAATCTAATCTATTCTGTAAACTACTGTTCTACCATCTGATGATGCTCCAAACTTCTGGCCAGCTGCTATGCATAAAATGAAAAGAAGCAAAGAATGGGGTTTAAAGTACTTGAGCTGGTAAAGAGAGAATAATTCAAGAACCCGACTCAGAAAAGCTCCTGACGATGAGCAAAAGGAAGGCTGAGACAATGACTTTTTTAAAAAAGGACATTTTCCCAAGGCTCATCTTTATTACTACCATTGGTTGTCCCTGATTTGATTTAATATATGAAGAACGGTTGCAGCAACTGGGTATGTCTAGCTTAAAGAAAAGAAGGACCAGGGGAGACATAATAGCAGTGTTCCAATATCTCAGGGGTTGCCACAAAGAAGAGGGAGTCAAGCTATTCTCCAAAGCACCTGAAGGTAGAACAAGAAGTAATGGGTGGAAACTAATCAAGGAGAGCAGCAACTTAGAACTAAGGAGAAATTTCCTGACAGTTAGAACAATTAATCAGTGGAACAACTTGCCTCCAGAAGTTGTGAATGCTCCAACACTGGACGTTTTTAAGAAGATGTTGGATAACCATTTGTCTGAAGTAGTGTAGGGTTTCCTGCCTAGGCAGGGGGTTGGACTAGAAGACCTCCAAGGTCCATTCCAACTCTGTTGTTGTTGTTGTTGTTGTTGTTGTTGTTGTTGTTGTTGTTGTTGTTATTATTATTATTATTATTATTATTATTATTATTATTATTATTATTATTATTATTATTATTATCCATTAGAGTTGTGGTTAACACAAGAGGGTCTCTGAGTCATTAGCCTCTTCGAATCACCAGGAGGATTTATTTGCCTAAAATATGCCATTGATCTGTTTGGGGTCCAGGGGGATATGTGGGCTTGTTAAGTTGATCCCTGTAGAGAGCCTTTCCTTCCTAAGCAGAAATTACCATGCGGTCATGTGTTACGTTGAGCTGCGTGAAACCCTCCTGTGCTTTTGAGCAGAATAAAATCCGATTTTGATAAAGGGGGAGAGTTGAATCCAAGCAGGGTCATCATTTTGAAGCAATGCAGATACATTTTCTTTTTGACATTTCCAGAGTGGCACATACAAAGAAAACAGCTCTGGTTTTTTTTAATCAATATGTTCACCTTCTTACAGTCTGTTAGAAAATGGGCATGCTTGTCTTCTTAACTCTACGTTATGTTCCCCATTGACTTCTCCATAACTGCACATTATGTTCCCCATTGAGAATGGGGAACATAATGTGATGTGCCTCTGAGCCCTCACTAGTTTCCTTAGAAAGGAAGGGAGAAGTAGAGAATTAATACCTTATTTTCATTCCTTCAAAAGTGGCCTGCCAGCAAGATCTCTTGCTGAAAGCATCAATCTCCAAATGTTGCACATTTAGGCTGGTCAATGAGAGTATCTCATTTTTTTAATGTCTTTGAATCAGTGTTGACTCCTGATGATTGCCTGGATTAGCCTTGGTGGGTTCCTTTTCTTAGATATTCAGAAAGTAGCTTGCCCTTCCTTTCTTCCTTCCTTCCTTGGGCTGAGAAAGAGGGATTGATCCAAAGTTTAAAGCCAACTTTGGCAACTTGAAGACTTGGGGATGTCAACTCCCAGAATTACCCAGACAGCAGGACTGGCTGAAGAATTCTGGATGTTGATGTCTACAAGTCTTAAAAGTTAGGGGACTGGAGGCTAAAACATATGAAGAACAGTTGCAGGAACTTGGGTATGTCTAGTTCAATTAAAAGAAGGACCAGGGGAGACATGATAGCAGTGTTTCAATATCTCAGGGGTTGCCACAAAGAAGAGGGAGTCAAATTATTCTCCAAACCACTTGAAGGCAGGACAAGAAGCAATGGGTGGAAACTAATTAAAGAGAGAAGCAACTTAGAACTAAGGAGAAATTTCCTGACAGTTAAAACAGTTAATCAGTGGAACAGCTTGCCTCCAGAAGTTGTAAATGCTCCAACACTGGAAGTTTTAAAGATGTTGGACAACCATTTGTCTGAAGTAGTGTAGGGTTTCCTGACTAAGCAAGAGGTTGGACTAGAAGACCTCCAAGGTCCCTTCCAACTCTGTTGTGGTGGTGGTGATAATGATGATGATGGTGGTGGTGGTGGTGGTGGTGGTGGTGGTGGTGGTTATTGTTGTTGTTGTTGTTGTTATTATTATTATTATTATTATACAATTGTATCACAGCGGCCAGTTGTTTCGCTGGATTTGGCATTGATTACTAGTCGAGCCCCACCCAGGGGCCTAGGAAGTCGTAATGTATTTTCGAAGTATATGTGCGGAACCGAGCAGTGCGGCTTTCTGCATTTGACTGATGGTGATTTTGTCAATTTTGAGCTGTTTTAAATGTAATTCCAGTGCTTTTGGGATAGCACCCAGTGTTCCAATCACTACTGGAATTACCACTGCTGGTTTGTGCCATAATCGTTGGATTTCGATTTTTAAGTCCTGGTATTTTGCGATTTTTTCGTGTTCCTTTTCATCGACCTTGCTATCACCTGGTATTGCGATGTCAATGATAGTCACCTTGTTTTTCTCAACCAGTGTGATGTCTGTTGTATTATGCACCAGTACCTTGTCTGTTTGTA
Organism: Diadophis punctatus similis; assembly: GCA_023053685.1. Lineage (NCBI taxonomy): Eukaryota > Metazoa > Chordata > Lepidosauria > Squamata > Dipsadidae > Diadophis > Diadophis punctatus. Next base: position 63,487 of record JALIGW010000245.1, read on the forward strand.
TACGAAAATCCCACAAGATCTTGACCATCTGATTTTCAGTGACTTTTTCAGGCTTGTGTTCCCACCAGTTTGTAGCAGTATGGATGTTATAATTTTTGCATAAATTCCAGTGGATCATTTGTGCAACAGAGTTGTGTTGTAATTTGTAATCAGTCTGCGCGATTTTCTTGCAGGAGCTGAGCACATGGGCTACAGTTTCATCAGCTTCCTTGCATAATCTGCATTTAGCATCATTTGAAGATTTATCAATTTTGGCCTTTATGGCATTTGTACGAATTGCCTGTTCTTGTGCGGCCAGGATCAATGATTCTGTTTCTTTCTTTAAAGTACCAGATGTTAACCATAACCAAGTTTTTTCACTGTCCACTTTGTCTTTTATTTTTTCCAGAAATTGGCCATGTAATGCTTTATTTTGCCAACTCTCCATTCTTGATTTTATCACATTTTTTCTGTATTCTTGTTTCGTCTGTTGGACCTTCAGTAGATTTTTGTTCTTTACTTCAATTAATAGATGTTCTTGACTTTCTTTTAAATAATCCGCCAATGCATGCTTTTCTTCTTCAACTGTTTGCTTTACTCAAAGTGACCAGATTTTTTTATTTTTAAGTGGGACGGGGGGGGGCGCCTGGGCGCCGCCATTTGTTTTGCCCTCTGCGCATGCGCAGAACGCTGCGCATGCGCAGAGGGTAAAACAGCAAATGTCGGCGTCCAGGTGAGGTGGGGGGGAGAGGGGGGAGGCGGGAGGGCGCTTGGATGCCTGCAGCTCGCGACAGGTAAGCTGCCGGCTGCGTCCTTTCCCCGTCTCCCGCCTCCCATTTGTTGCTTGCCAGCCCGGCTGAAGGGAAGGCGGGAGGCGAGGAAAGGCCTCCCGAAAGGAAGGCGGGCTCCTGAAGGTCTTTCCTCGCCTCCCGCCTTCCCTTCGGCCGGGCTGGCAAGCAACGAACGGGAGGTGGGAGACGGGGAAAGGACGCAGCCGGCAGCTTACCTGCTCCAAGCATCCAAGCGCCGCGGTCTCCCGGTCGCCCGCCCGGCCCCAGGGCAACGGCGGCAGCGAGGCGACGGGGGGAAGAAAGGGGAGGGGGACGAGGAAGGGCTGTTTGTGCCGCTCGTGACGTAAATTCAAAGCGGCGACGGCTCCTCGTCCCTCACCCCTCCCAACAGCAGCGGCGCCTCTGAGGGCGGGGCTAGGGATGGGGCGGGGGAAGGAGAGGAGGAGCAGCCTCCCTTCCCCCTCCCCCCAGCTTCCAGCCGCCGCCGGAGGAGTCAACAACGCGGGACGCCCGCCCGCCGCCAACGCCGGCCACAGCCGGCCCAAGCTGAGAGGCCTGCTGCCTTTCAGGCCGATTTTTTGAAAGGATGCCCTAGTCGGGCATTCTTTCAAGAAATCGGGACTTTTTAGAGGGCGGGCGGGACGCGGGACAAATGCTGAAAAAGCGGGTCTGTCCCGCCTAAATCGGGACGTCTGGTCACCTTAGCTTTACTTGTAGTAGTCCTCTGCCACCTGATTTTCTGGGCAGGTAAAGTCTATCAGTGTCACTACGTGGATGTAAACTGTAGTGCATTGTCATTAGTTTTCTGGTGTTTCGGTCCAAAATGTCCAAATCAGCTTGTGTCCAGTTAATTATACCAGCCGTGTATCTTATGACTGGTATTGCCCAGGTATTCATGGCCTTGATGGTGTTTCCACCATTTAATTTAGATTTCAAAATTTTCTTAACTCTGTTGGTGTACTCTCTTCTAATGATAGTTTTCACTTCTCCATGTCTGATGTTATCCAACTGCAGAATGCCCAGATATTTGTAGGCTTCATTTTGATTGCATTTAATTAATTGGCCATTGGGCATTTCAATTCCGTCACATGTAGTGATTTTGCCCCTTTTCATAGATACAGTGGCACATTTTCCCATGCCAAACTGCATTGAGATATCTGTGCTGAATATTAGGACTGTGTTGGTCAGTGATTGGATTTCTATTTCTGACTTTCCATACAGTTTCAAATCATCCATATTATTATTATTATTATTATTATTATTATTATTATTATTATTATTATTATTATTATTATTATTATTATTATTATTATTATTATTATTATTATTATTATTATTATTATTTTGCCAAGGTTGAATAACCTACCTCTGCTTACCGTAAAACAGGGGTTTTTCACAACCAGTCCCAACTTTGGTCTAACTGCAAAATGCATTTCTCATTTGGTCTCGGTTGCTTCGCCTCTCCAAGGCTGCTGCATCAGAGTTATAGGGGAAAGGATCTGTCATGAACGTGACGTGTTGTTTGTATGGGAATGAGGGTTATTTGGTGATGGTGTGGAGGAGATTAAATTGAGCCTAAAAAACTCATTGATTAAAATGACAGCCAAGTCAGTTCTTCTGCCAAAATTTTCTGTACCCATCACTACAAATTCTGAGTGAGGAATGGCAGATCCTGAATGCCTTCTGTATTAAATCCACCCAGCACAGAAAAAGTGGGTGCGTTAGAAAGAAAAGCTTTCAGTCTCATTTACTGGGCATAGTTTAATTAAATATTCATTTTGAAGCGTACGTTCTGTCAAAACACAGGCATCGCAACGTCTGCGCTCTCCTCCTTTCCGTTTTTTGTCAAACGTGTAAAATATTATTTATGGTCTGAGGCCATAACAAATTTACTGTGAGAAAACAGTATGTCCCCAAGCAACATTAACAGATTTCACCATCCTTAGTTATAGATAGAGGCTATGTTATATATTGTTACAATGAAGTGTCAGTCATAGGCACTGAATCCTCTCTCTACAGATCCAGGAAGTGATGGCGCTCCCAATTCAACCGGGCATTAATGACATTAATCACACTCCAAAAATGGTGTCGTCACTCCTCCCGAGACTACAGTTACACGAAAAAAAATTGTATTTTTGGTTGTTTTAATTAGAAACAGTTGAAAGCTACTGACGTTGCCAAATTTGACAAGATCTCACACGAGAACGCAACGATCGTACGGAAAGACTCTTGAGAAATGCTGACATCTCAGCATTCTTGAATACAATTGTGTGGAGTCTTAGGTTGAGTTCAATGAATTCTTTTTTTAAAAAAAATTGATTATTTTTATAGTTCAATGAATTCTTAATGAGATTTCGGACAGTTTGGAAAAACGGGAAGGATACCCAAGATTGTCAGTACCTATCACATAAATGTCTGTGGAGATTCTCAGTCATCCAGGTCATGGTTGTCCCAAAGGTGCTTTTTTTCAAGAGGCAACTGGACTTTCTGTGTTTTTCTTTGTTTTACTTCTCACTTCTGGAGCTGAAGAAGCTTCTTGGATGAGAAGCGAAATGTCTTCAAAGAAAAATTAATTGATTTGGAATAACGTCGATAGAATAATGATGATTAATATGAGAAGTATGAATGATACACATGATTATGAGATCTTAAGATAAATTATATAATTGAAGCTTAGACTTTTATGAGGCATTTAGTTATGATAAAATAGGGGATAAGAAAAACAAATGATGAATAAAGAGATTAATAAAGGCAAGGAAGCAATATGTCTTAAAATTAAGAGGTAGGAGAAATAATAACTATCTTGGTAAGTTAAGCTATTATTATAATTATTATTATAATTATTATAATTATTATAATTATTATAATTATTATAATTATAATTATAATTATAATTATAATTATTATTATTATTATTATTATTATTATTATTATTATTATTATTATTATTATTATTATTATTATTATTATTATTATTGAGACTTATATACCGCCTCATAGTGCGAGCACTCTCTAAGCGGTTTACATCATTAAGCAATGTATATTTACATTGCCCCCAACAATCTGGGTCCTCATTTTACCTACCTCGGAAGGATGGAAAGCTGAGTCAACCCTGAGCCGGTGAGATTTGAACAGCTGAACTGCTGATCACAGTCAGCTAAAGTAGCCTGCAGTACTGCACTCTAACTGCTGCGCCACCTCGGCTCTAGATAGCGGTTAATTTGGGGGGGGGGATTTTGGAACTAATTGGTGAGATCCCAGAAGACAAAATTAGATATATATATTTTTGGGAAGCAGTATTATTTCAGTAATATATACCTGGAATAAAGTGTTACACATAAAGAATTTGAATGATGATCAAAATGTACAACTATGTATTTTATTGTAATATTTTAAGGTATATTGATTTATGTATGGAGTTATGGAGAAAATACAAAAAACTTTTTGAAAAAAAATGTCTTCAAAAAAAAACCAAGGAAGTCCAGTTGCCCCTTGAAAAAAAGCACCTTTGAGACTACCTGTAACATAATTTCCTCCCTCCCTCCCTCCCACCATCCATTCAATCATGTGCAATTCTTGAAGACAAGTTGCCGGCAGTTTTCTTAGTAAGGTTTTTCTGAAGTGGTTTGCCATTGCTTCTTTCCTAGGGCTGAGAGAAACTGACTGGTTCAATGTCAACCAGATGATTCTGACTCTAAGGCAGGACTAGAACTCACAGTCTCCTGGTTTTTAGCCTGATGCCTTAGCTACGTCAACAAACTGGCTCATCCCACAATAATTCAGGTCCATATGCTGGTTTTAGGATGCACAGGTTTGAATCTCATGTGCTGGCTGATAAAGATGTAGAGGCAGTCCTCAAAACTATTCCTTTAGTGACCATTCCAAGTTACAACAGGACTAAACAAGTGATTTATGACTGTTTTTCACACAACCTATGATCACATGATCAAAACTGGGACGCTTTCCAACTGGCATGTATTTATGACGGTTGGAATGTCCCAGGGTCATGGGATCACCTTCTGACAAGCAAAAACAATGGGGAATTCAAATTCACTTAACAAAGGTGTTAAGTGAACAGAGCCGTGGTGGCACAGTGGTTAGAATGCAGTACTGCAGGCTACTTCTGCTGACTGCCATCTGTCCACAGTTTGGCAGTTCGATCCTGACCGGCCCAAGATTGAGTCAGCCTTCAATCCTTCTGAGGTCGGTAAAATGAGGAGCCAGATTGTTAGGGACGATATTCTGACTCTGTAAACCGCTTAGAGAGGGCTGCAAAGCACTGTGAAGTGGTATATAAGTCTAAGTGCTATGGCTATTTTCCTCCTTTTCCTTTTCCTCTCCTCTCCTCTCCTCTCCTCTCCTCTCCTCTCCTCTCTTTTCTCACAGTGGTTAGAATGCAGTATGGCAGGCTAACTCTGCCCACAGCCAGGAGTTCGATCCTGACCAGCTGAAGGTTGACTCAGCCTTCCATCCTTCCGAGGTTGGTAAAACGAGGACCCAGATTGTTGGGGCCAATATGCTGACTCTGTAGACCGCTTAGAGAGGCCTATAGAACACTGTGAAGTGGTATATAAGGCTAAGCGCTATTGCTATTGCTACTAATTTGACAACTGCAGCAATTCTCTTAACAATTGTGGCAAGAAAGGTTGCAAAATGAGGCAAAATTCACTTAGCAACTGCCTTGCTTAGCAATGGAAATTTTAGGCTCAATTGTGGCCGTACATCGAGGACTACCTGAGTGCATAGTGAGGGTTATCCATCTGCTTTTGCATTTGATGAAGCACTCGGCTTTTGTTCCCTGCATGCTTGAGATATCTAATATAATACAGCAGAGCCAAACGGAACTGCCAATAGCCCAGTGCAGGATTCGTGTTAGAAAGAACAGCTGAAAGCAACCCATTGTATAAAAACAGCAGTGCTGAACGATGCATTCTTGTTCTGATGGCGCACTTCATTCAGCACCATTCTTTCTGTGGAGAGCTCAGAAAAAAATCTCCAAGCTCTCTTGTGTTGCGTGCGTTCTTTTGTAGGCAGGTGTAAGTGTGCTTGGTTTAAAAGCGTGAGAAGACCAAGCAATGAGTCAGTGCAAGTGCTTGTTGGCAAAACGTCTCTGGAAGATATGAATGTGCGTCTCCATTTTTTATGCGCCACACAAAGCAAAAATAAAACACAATGTAGGAGAACATTTATACAGCCACTGCTACTGTCCAGAGGTGGCATTCTGCTGGTTCTATCCGGTTCGCCCGAATCGGTAGTGGAAATCGCTGGAGGCCCCGCCCATATATTCTATTCTATTCTATTCTATTCTATTCTATTCTATTCTACTCTACTCTACTCTACTCTACTCTACTCTACTCTACTCTACTCTACTCTACTCTACTCTACTCCTATTCTATTCTATTCTATTCTATTCTATTCTATTCTATTCTATTCTATTCTATTCTATTCTATTCTATTCTATTCTACTCTCCTCTCCTCTCCTCTCCTCTACTCTACTCTACTCTACTCTACTCTACTCTACTCTACTCTAATCTACTCTACTCTACTCTACTCTACTCTACTCTACTCTACTCCACTCCACTCCACTCCACTCCACTCCACTCCACTCCACTCCACTCCACTCCACTCCACTCCACTCTGCATTCTATTCTATTCTATTCTATTCTATTCTATTCTACTCTACTCTACTCTACTCTACTCTACTCTACTCTACTCTACTCTACTCTACTCTACTCTACTCTACTCTACTCTACTCTGCATTCTATTCTATTCTATTTTGTTCTGTTCTGTTCCATTCCGTTCTGTTCCGTTCCGTTCCATTCCATTCCATTCCATTCCACTCCACTCCACTCCACTCTGCATTCTATTCTATTCTATTCTATTCTATTCTATTCTATTCTATTCTATTCTATTCTATTCTATTCTATTCTATTCTATTCTATTCTATTCTTCATTCCAATATCTATTCCATTCCATTCCATTCCATTCCACTACACTCCACTCCACTCCTCTCCATTCTGCATTCCACTCCACTCCACTCTGCATTCTATTCTATTCTATTCTATTCTATTCTATTCTATTCTATTCTATTCTATTCTATTCTATTCTATTCTATTCTATTCTATTCTATTCTATTCTATTCTAAAAAAAACCACCAGGCAACCAAACCTAGGAAGCTTAAACTAGCCAGGTTTTGCACCTTGTTATGCATCTTACTCTATGCAAACATACACATGCCAGAAGGGCTTCCTGAGAAAACACACCGTCATTTTGTGCAGCTAAGAAATGTTTTCTTTTCCAAATAAGCTCTGTCTCTTGAGGAATCAGGGAAGACAGGCAACTGTGTGTAGAACCCCACAGCAACTTCTGTGTGAGACCTCCCCATTTGCCGTTTCCCTCTGGTTTCTTCTCCTTCCTTGTCTGCCTCCTCTCTCTCTCTCTCTCTTTTTTTTTCAACCCAAGGGAAGAACAGACAAGCCTGAGATCCGGGTATGCTATTAAAAACACAGGAGGAAACACTCAACAGTTATCCAAAGGGGAAAGTGTGAAACTGGCAGGGAGAAAGAAAAAGCCATTTTCGCATGGCAAAGAAAATGACAAATGTGAATTCTATGCCCCATTCGGAAGCACTTTTGCAAACAGAAAGAAATAAATTGCAGTTGCCGGCATTCTGAATGGACCCAGACTCTGGTATCCATCTTTTCAAACTTCTGCAAACTTGCAGACTCTTAAAAAGGCCACCACTACTTCCTTAGATGCTTCAAAATAGGCAGGCCAGAGATTCTTGGAGCGTACTGCGGCTCTACTTTCTTTAAGTGCAACCGGAGATTAATGGGTAAAGAGGCAGGTCCTATAGGTAAACATCATTGCAGTTGGAACATAATGGCCCCTTGGAGCTGACTGCTTAACACTTTTACGCTTTTTTCCTCTGTTTGCTTGGCTATTAAGCTCACCTATCTAGAGACATTATCTGGTGCTGAGCCCAAATGGGATTCTACCCAATTCCATCCTATTTGCAGGTTGCAACCTTGGGATAATATGCTGGGTGAAGATTTCTCTATCGTACTGAAGACTCAGCAGCTGGGACCTCTGGCCTGGTTCGGGACAGTTGGAAGCAGGGTGTGATGGGTTGTGTACCTGCAGCAACAGAGGAGGGAGGATTTGGCCAACTCAGAGCATTCCCAGAAAGAAAAGATCAAGACACTGTGCAATCCCAACCTGGAAGGGGGATGAGGGAAGAGATTCAAAGTAACCAGACTCTAGAACAGGGGCAGCCAAACCGTGGCACATGTGCCAAACGTGGCGCATTGGATGATTGCAAGTGGCGCGTTGCAATCATCCAACGGACAGAAAAGGTGATGCAGTTTTAGAGAAAAAAAGGGGGGAATCAGGCGCTGTGGCTCTTTGCTGAAGGGGTGAAATGCTGACGGTTCGGAAGGGCCGGTCAGTCGTTGCAGAGCTGATGGAGCTGGTGGCGGTTGCGGCATGGGGCTTCTCCCGCCCGCTTCCCCCGCCCACCTGGATGCCGCCATTTGAGTTCTTCTATGCTCTCTGCATGCGCAGAATGCTTTGCACATGCACAGAGCGTAGAAAAACTCAAATGGTGGCATCCAGGCGGGTGGGGGAAGCGGGCGGGAGAAGCCCCGCCACCAGCTCCATCGGCTCTGCAACGACTGACCGGCCCTTCCGAACCAGCAGTATTTCACCCCTGGGCCAGTCCCCCCTCTCCGAAACCTCTTCAAAACTTTTCTAGACCAACTTGGGTAGGCAGTAAATGGGCGCCACCCGGAGCAATTTCTCCCGTTGCTGCACCTTTCTGGCACAGCCACGCAACCTCAAAAGGGGTTTTTCGTGACTCAGCCCCTGGTTCCCGCCCACTTGGGCGCTTCCCTCGAAAAGTTGGGAGAACCGAAAAAAAAAAAATGCAAAAACCTGCACTGTTTGGGGCTACCAGGTTCCGGTTTGACTTCGAACTGCACGCGCTCTCCAGAATTATTCAGGAACAAGGGGATCGGACAATAAGAAGGTCGGAATCACTTTCTCGCTGAACAAGTGATCAGCTTGAGCTGTTTGTAGCCTACCAGCTCCACGTGCAGGGTGAAAAAATAATTTTTTTCGTTGCAGGCAGTGCTGTCTTGAGCTTGTTGGAAGGCTATGTGCACGGATCCCACGCACTGAGCACATTCACTCCACTCCTATGGGAGTGGGGCGGCATACAAAAACGACCAAATAAATAAATAAATAAATAAATAATGGTGCATCTGAACTCGTCTGCAAAAAAAACTTGGCACATGGGTATGCTTAAGGTTGGCCACCACTGCTCTAGAATCTCCCAGGCTATATCTGTTAGGTTAGAAGGTTATGACTTTAGTCTGGCAAGGTTCTGTCTATTAGTCTGTCTATGCTCTTAAAGGATTGGTCCTGGATGGATCTCACCATCTCCCCTCTGGACTTGGGCCTGACACAGGGTTGGATCTAATTACTGTTTTGATGAGAGAACACAGTTAATTTCCGGTTGCAAGATAAACTTGTAACTCAAAATTCTCCCAGAGGCAATCAACAACTTCCATGCTATTCCCAAGACAATAACATGTATATATCTATGTAATTAGCAGGAATTGAGTTCATTTCTCACATGTTGTCATTTTGAGTGGGGTGCTCAATCTTTCACTTATCCCCCCATTGTTAGTTTCTAACAACTTCTCATGACAGTGGGGGGGGGGAATCATCAATGAAGGGATGGCATTTTGATACCTTAAATCCCTACGTGGGATAACAGCCCTTCAGACATATTCATAAACTTACAGAGGTCAGGGTAGTGCAATTCCTACAGCATTCTTCCCTACGACCGGTTAGGTCCCACAGAGTTGGTCTCCTCCAGGTCCCATCAACCAAGCAATGCCGCAAAGATGCTTGGTTGCCCCAAAGATTCTTGTTTTCAAGAGGCAACTGGACTTTCTGGTTTTTCTTTGAAGACGTTTCACTTCTCATCCAAGAAGGTTCTTCAGCTCTGGATGGAGGGGAATGGAGGGATTTATACTCCTTGCAGACAGCTGGTCATTTACATCCTTTTAGAGGGTCATTGAGGCCACTTGGAGGTTTATCTGTGTCCTCAGGGTCACCTGAGTGGTGCTCCTGGTTCCCGTAGTCTTCAATTTCTTCCTCTTGAAATCCATTCCTACTCCCACACCATTGAAGTCCAGTTGCCTCCTGAAAAAGCACCTTTGGGACAACCATGACCTGGATGACTGAGAATCTCTACAGACTTTTGGTTATACATTTTGGGATGAACACCTTTTGAATGGTGTGGGAATAGGAATGGATTTCCAGAGGAAAAAATTGCAGACTACAGAAACCAGGAGCAGCACTCAGTTGACCCTGAGGACACAGACAAACCTCCAAGTGGCCTCAACAACCCTCTAAAAAGGATGCAAATGACCAGCTGTCTGCAAGGAATATACAGTAAATCCTTCCATTCCCCACTATCCTGTCAGAGCTGAAGAAGCTTCTTGGGTGAGAAGCGAAACGTCTTCAAAAGAAAAAAAAACACAAGAAAGTCCAGTAGCCTCCTGAAAAAGCACCTTTGGGACAACCATGACCTGGAAGACTGAGAATCTCTGCAGACTTTTTGCCTTGCTAAAATCAAGACATGAAATCATTCAGAACCGCAAGCTTGCTGGTTCAGTGTCTGGTCAGATTACCAGCAGGTGTCAGGCTTCTGTTTCAGTTTGCCAGTGTAGGAAGTAACTGTGTGTGTGTGTGTGTGTGCACGCGCGCGGGTGCGTGCGCGCGCAAGCATGCATGTGTGTTATTAAATGAATTTTGCTTCCGCTAGACCTGGCCTTAGTCATACAGGGATATGCTCTATCAGTGTAACAGGGTGTACTCTAATTGGCTAAGAACCAGCCCTGAAATGTCACAGGAAGATTTATATCTCTGAGCAACTTCTTCAGATACTAATTTCAGAAAGGGTCAGCGGATAAAGGCTCGTGGAGAGAAATACTCCAGCTTCTTTGGTAGCTGTCAATTTTCTTTTACCTCCCCTTCCTTCTTCCTCTCCTCATTGCATTCTTGGTGGTCCTTGAAGGCTAAATGAATGAATAGAGAATACGACTCTTTAACATTTCAATCTGCGGAGATATAAAGCTCACTGTATGGAATAGAACTTTTTTTTCCCCCCTCGGTAAGTGGCGATAGAATGAAAGCCTAAATTCTCCATCCCCTGTCTTTTTGGAGAAAAATGAAATCTCGCCCTTCCGAGCGGCAGAATTCCAGAGATCCCGTTGGAAGAATGGCAATGCATTGCTCATTGAAAAGACAATCTGTGCTCTTCACTTCGATGAGGAAGCGGGTGTCACGCCTGGAAACCATCTTGGGCATTGGCGTGTGTTTGCTTTTCCACCCGCGCGTGCTTTTTCACCTTCTGCGCATGCACAGAATACTTTGCGCACGTGCAGAGGGTAAAAAGAGACATCCAGGCAGGTGTGCAGAGCTTCGCGTTGCCACCGCTACCGGTTCTCCGAACCACCGGGCGCTGCCACTACCGGTCCGCCCGAACCGGGCCGAACCGGTAGCATTTCACCCCTGATCTTCAGGCCTGCCACATTTAGTGCTGTGGGAAACTGGGAGGGGGGATTGTGTGAGTGGGGAACTGTAGTCAAAGTAGCATTCCTTTTGCGGAGAGTCAAGGTCACTCTGCCCTGCACCTGGAGGGCTGTGCCTGGGAGACATCTCCAGTTGGGACAGTGCATTGATTGGACAATGTGGTGGACATGTGGGTGCAGGGGCAGGGACTTGGACTTTCTTTTGGGGTGTGGAAAACTGGAAGCTTTCAGCTTCGGGTATTCCCAGATGTGCCAATATGATATCTCCAATAAAATGGAACTTTGAGGAAACTCAAACCCTGGAGTTTTCTTTCATTGGGGGTGTTACTTGGAATCCTGACAGCGGGATTGGCATAGAGCATATTTTGGTTTCCAATAGTATGCAGTCATCACAGCTAAGAATCTCTTTGATAGGTGTCATAATATTCCAGTTGCCAAGATCCTAAATGAGGTGCTGTTTCCATGAAGACTGATCTCTCCATACACCATTAGGATCCTTGGAAACAACACTTTTTAAAGATATCTGTGGTGAGATGCTGTTACTGCAAACAATAGTCTACAGAAGACCTCGGTATCTTGTTCTGGAACCCCAGAAAAGACACGCACACAACCGTTTGCCAAAAGAAATCAATAAGTTTTACTAATAAATATTCTTAGTAAAAAGGCAGTGTTTTTTCAAAGTCCAGAAACAAACGGCATGGGAGTCTTGGTGAATATTATCTCTGTGAGCTTTTCAGCCAGAGTTCAAATGTTCAAAGCAAAGCTGGCAAATTACTTAGGTCTTATCTTGGTACTCAATGGAGTTGGCAGGAGTCCCGGAATCCAAAGCAATGAGTTGTTATTCCCAAAAGACAGAAATCAGAGCTGGAACAAAGATGTCTTGAATGCTCACAGAACACAGGTGTGTTGCTTCCAGCACCAAGTGCTGAGTGCACCAGTCCTAAATAGCCTGAGGGTGTGGCACATTAGCCCTCAGCTTTACCTGCGAGGAGACCTCCGGCTTTAAAGCCAATCCCTTCTGCTGGCTGCTCTGCGAGCCTAGCATCCAGCAGAGGCTCCTCTTCCTCTGAGGACTCACTCTGCACCAGCTGAGAAGGTGCAGAAGGCCCTGGCTGGTCTTGCTCTTCTGGCACTGAGTCCTCATCTCTGTCAGATTCAGGTGCCAGGTACACAGGGTGAAAGTGCTGCGCCACGGGCAGCTCTAGGTCCTCTGGATCCTCGACCAGCTGCACGGGACATGGGCAAGCCACAACAGTCTTGGGCCCTGCAAATGCTAGAAGATATCTAGATCAGGAGTGTCAAACTCAAGGCCCGTGGGCCAGGTCCGGCCCACGGGATGCTTAGATCCGGCCCATGGGGCCGCCCTGGAAACAGCGAGGTACTGGTGCCTCTGCCGGTGAAAACAGAGCTCAGGAGGGCCGTATGCCACGCTCCCAAACTCCGTTTTCGCTGACAGAGAGTTGCTGGAGACTGTTGCAGCCAGAAATGGAGCTCAGGAGCCCATTTTTGCTGGCAGAGCACTCGGGCCACCACAGGTGCCCCCAACGCGAGTGATATTGAGCTGGCCATGCCCACCCTGGCCACCCCTCCCCATTGATGTGGCCCTCAATGAAATCGAGTTTTATACCCCTGATCTAGATCCATTAGAGCTCCATGTCCCGTGTGATCCTTTCAATGGGTGAATGTGGTGGAATGTCTTCTGGATTTCCAGGATGAAGGGGCTGAATTCCAGAAGAACAAGAGACAGTGTAGATCAGGGGTGGCCAAACTATCCCTCTTTCAGGACCTGTGGACTTCAACTCCCAGAATTCCTGAGCCAGCCATGCATGCATAGCTAGCTCAGGAATTCTGGGAGTTGAAGTCCACAGGTCCTCAAAGAACCATAGTTTGGCCACCCCTGGTGTAGATAGTTTGGCTGGGAGGAAGGGGGTCAAGAGAGCTCCTCCCTAGAAGTTCTCGGAGTGCATCTTTCATGATGCAAGAAGTTGCTTTCTGTCCGTAGCATTTCGTTCTACAAGTGAGGAAGAATAAAGGAAACTTCAGAAGAACCTCAACCGGACTTTCTTGGTGTTTGGAGCCCAATAGGAAATGAAAGGTCCTTTGGAGAACTGTCTGAAGAAATGTTGACTGCTGGTTGTCTCTGACAAATAGAGTCAATCTTTATTACGGTCACAGGCCAGCACAAAAGTTAAATATTAAAATAGAAATTATTGGGAAATAACCAAGTAAAGTAGTAACATGAATAAGGATCTTTAATTCTTTGGGTATTTTTTTTCCTTATTATCATTGCAGCAGCACAAAATTTTGCTACTGCACAAATGGTGGCTGGATTTGAATCCTGAAGGAGATGGTTCAAGTAGAATGGAATGGAATGGAATGGAGAGTGGAGTAGAGTAGAGTAGAATGCAGAGTAGAGTAGAGTAGAGTAGAGTAGAGTAGAGTAGAGTAGAGTAGAGTAGAGTAGAGTAGAGTAGAGTAGAATAGAATAGAATAGAATAGAATAGAATAGAATAGAATAGAATAGAATAGAATAGAATAGAATGCAGAGTAGAGTGGAATAGAATAGAACAGAATGGAATAGAATGCAGAGTAGAGTAGAGTAGAATAATAGAATAGAGTAGAGTAGAGTAGAGTAGAGTAGAGTAGAGTAGAATAGAATAGAATAGAATAGAATAGAATAGAATAGAATAGAATAGAATAGAATAGAATAGAATAGAATAGAATAGAATAGAATGCAGAATAGAGTAGTAGAGTAGAGTAGAATAATAATGGAATGGAATAGGAGTTGGAAGGGACCTTGGAGGTCTTTTAGTCCAACTCCCTGCTTAGGCAGGAAACCCTATACCCGTGGTGGTGAACCTATGGCACGCGTGCCAGAGGTGGCACGAGAACCCTCTCTGTGGGCACGCGAGCGGTCGCCCCAGCTTAGCCCCGCCACACATGCGTGCATGCCTCCCGCCAGCCAGCTGGTCTTCGGGTCTCTGCCGCGCATGTGTGGAGCCCGGGGCACATGCGGAGCGCATGTGGGGGGAGCAGGACCCATGCACAGAGCGCATGCACAGGGTGTATGTGCAGGGTGTATGCGCAGGAGCCACACACATTGCATTTTCGGGGTGCGCATGTGCACTTTGGGCACTCGGTCCGGAAAAGGTTAGCCATCACTGCCCTATACTGAAATTATTTGGTCTCCCTACAAATCTCTCTAATAAAGGGAGAATGTACATTGATCTGATATCCCTGTAGAACTTGCAGCACATGCTGTTGTCCTTGACTGTAATTTCATATTTTGCTTTATCAAATGACTTTGTGGTTCCATAGTTTGATTCTGGTTGTACTATTAGGATAGTCCTTTCATGCAATCCCCTTGTGATCTGCTCAGAAGTGGGCTGCATGCAAGTGAAGTAAAAGACTTGAATACATCTTTATGTACCGTGGTAGCAATTTTAGAGCTGCCAGTTGGATAAGAAATGGACGGAGGTGGCCAAACCGAGAACTGCTGATGAAAGTCTACATTGATTGCAATCCAAATTTAGATGCAAGTGTGGCTCCAGCTTATAATATGTTAAGGTGATAAATTGAACTCGGGAAAGTTATTTCTGAATCTCCCAGTTCCGCATTTCATTGACAAATTTTGCGATTCATCATAGTCATTAAAAAATAAAATCTTATCTTTCGGAGTGAAGCTGAACTTGAGTGATGATGTTCAAATGAACACATCCTGCTGAGCTTTGGAAAACAGGCAATAAGCAGTTTCCCTAGTAGAATGGACAAGAGAAAAAGGAAGGAGTCAAATAATACTGGGATCACAAATTTATTTATTTATTTATAAGAGTTCTTATAGGCCGCCCAATCCCGTAGGACTCAGGGCGGCTTACAACAGAGATTAGAACTACACATTAAAATAACATCTAAAAACATCGTATTACAATTTAAAAACCATTCATACATGGGGGAGTCGTCTCTTCACCCCGCCTGCCGGAAGAGCCATGTTTTTACTGCCTTGCGGAAGGCCAGTAGGGTGGGGATAGTCCGGATCTCTGGCGGGAGTTGGTTCCAGAGAGATGGGGCTCCCACAGAGAAGGCCCTCCCCCGTGGGCCCGCCAGCCGGCATTGTTTGGCAGACGGGACCCGGAGGAGGCCCTCTCTGTGGGACCTCACTGGTCGTAGGGAAGAATGTGGCAGGATGCGGTCCCGAAGGTAACTTGGCCCTGAGCCATGTAGGGTTTTAAAGGTCAAAACCAACACCTTGAATTGCGACCGGAGACTAATGGGCAGCCAATGCAGCTGGCGGAGAATGGGTGTTACGTGGGTGTATCTCGGTACACCCACCACACTCGCGCAGTTGCATTCTGTACCAATTGTAGTCTCCAGATGCTCTTTGAGGGTACATTTCTTCCATGTATTTGGAATTCCAATTTTTAAATAATTGCTATTTTACATATGGGACACACAAGGATAGGGCCATTGATTTCAAAGTTGTCCTATTGTGATGAATAGGATTTATGAAGTGGGAGGCGATGTGATCATGGGAAATCAGGAATTCCAGGCAGTTCAAATGAATAAAGGTTTATTGCAAGCTTAAGCTCTCCACAAGAATATGAACTAATAACGGTCAAAGCAAATTGGTGGTGGATAAAGGTTAATGGAGTTGAAGGTGGGCTGGACGTAGATCTCTTGTGGGCATGAAGGGACTCGAGACTGATGACATGCTTGACTCCCTCCCCCTCAGGTTCAGCCTGGTCATCTCCTACAATTATAGTGAAATGGAAGTTTCCCAGGAAGGGTGGATCACATGCCAAAGAGGGGGAGGAAACAAGAGGCAGCCCAGCCCAAAGGTGGATAGGAGACAGAGGAAAAGAATAAAAATAGACACTCCCTAGAATCTTCCACGGTCCACCCTGTGGGCCGTGACCCACTACCGGTCCGCAGCCTATTCGCAACTCGTCTGCTTGAGAGGCCGGCTGGTGCGCGTGCCTGCGTGTGCACAGCCCTGCTCATGTGAGCATCGCAGACACTAGTGGCCTCACTCGCATGGACATCACGGGTGCTTGGGGCTTCACTCATGCGAGCGTCATGGGCGCTCAGAGTCTCACTTGAGCAAACGTTGCAGCCAGTCAGGGCTTCACTTGCATGAGTGTCGTGGGCGCTTATGGCCCCACTCGTGTGAGCATTGCAAACCTTCATGGCCACCCACTTGCGTGACCAATGGGTGCTCGTGCACACGCACATTCCTGTCCCTCCCACAAAACCATTCCCACCTTTGCCCCTCCCTCCCCTGCTTCAGGCCACCAACCTGGAAAGGTTGGGGAACTCTGTCCCAGGGTCTATCCATTAGGGCCGTGATGGCGAACCGATGGCATGCGTGCCACAAGTGGCACGTGGAGCCATATCTGAGGGCACGTGAGGCGTTGCTCTATGTCAGCTCCAGCACGCATGTGCACGCTGGACAGCTGATTTTTGGCCTTCTGGAGGGCGGGAAGAGGCCATTTTTGCCCTCCCCAGGCTTCAGGAAAGCCACCGGAGCCTGTGGATGGCGAAAAACGGGCCCAACGGGCCTACCGGAAGTTCGTTTTCGAACTTCCGGTAGGCCCGTTGGGCCGTTTTTCACCATCCACAGGCTTCAGAAGACATTTTTTTCAGAGGGCAAAAAATGGCCCATCGGGCCTACTGGAAGTCTGGAGGCTTCAGTGAGGCCTGCGCGCATGCGTAGGGGGACAGCGTGGGGGGGTTGTGCATGCATGCGTGGGGAGGGCATTGCATTATGGGTATGGGCACGTGCGCACGCGCCCTTTTGGCAACGCAGCAAAAAAAAAGTTTCGCTATCACTGCATTAGGGTGACAGTAGGGTAAAGTTTAGTCTGGCAAGAGTCTGTCTATTTGGTGCGAGGAAATAATGAATTGAACTTTGGCTGGATTGTTCTATGTTTGTTTTAGACTTGACACATAGTGATATGGGAATTAGCATCACATTCCCCTTGTTTGCACCTTAGCATCCTAAGTAGAAAGACATGAGAGCCCCCAGAATAGGATTAGGTCTTTCTTTTATTTTAAAAAAAATATTGCATCAGCCTGTTCAAACCATTCAGAAGGGTTCTACTGCAGGCATTGTGTGGGCGATGTACCATTCCTCAAAACAACTTCTGGAAGCATTGTGAAGATGCTTGAAAGGTTCTCATTGGCTATCTGTGCAGCTTTCAAAACAGTGGCACCAAGCTTTGTGGAGAGTGGAGGTGCTATAATATTTCAAAGACATTTGGGAATCCATAGTGCTCTCTCAGCTTGGTTGTTTACTTGCAGACTGTCAATGTTCCAAATAGTAGTCGAGCAGAAATCAGAGTCCACGGCAAAAAGTTCACCAACGTTCCAATTTAATGCAGACACCATGTCGGCAATGCATGGGGACACCCAAATCTACTTTTCCCCCAAGTTCCCACTCGATAGGAAGCGGGCACTCCTTTCCCCCCCACCCCCATTGGGGTCACGTTGCCCACTCATCTTCTGCCAGCGTGGCAATGTCTCCTCCTAGCTTCTTGCAGGTGCTGGACAAAAGATGACCTTGGAGAAGTAACGAAGAATGTGATATCTCTAACTTCTCACTCTCAGTGTATTCCCCCTCCCCACTCCATAGTCTTCTATGTAGAACGGTGACAAATGATGCTTTGTCACAGACATTTCATTACCCAACTAGGTAACTTTATCAGTGCCAGTGACTGCGGCTTAATCCCTATTTATATACAGTAGCTCTGAGTTCGGTTGTTTTCTGGCAGATGTTTCATTACCCAACTAGGTGACATCATCCATCAGTGCTCGTGAGTGTGGGTTTGTTCCCTGTTTATCTACAGTAGCTCTGAGCTTGGTTATTTTCTCCCAAACACTCCATTATCAGCTAGGTAACATCATCAGTGATACTGAGTGTGGGTTTGCTCCCTGTTTATATACCAAACAGTTTTCTCCTTGGTAGCTCCTTGGTTGAGCTATTGTTTGCTGCTTGATTGATTGTCTGGTGTTAATCAGACAACTCCGTACTGTCGCCAGCGTGAGTTCATATCTTTAAGCTGGCCATCAACTCATTTATTCAGCTTGCGCACCTGAAGACGTGGAATCATATACATACGCAAGACACATCAAAAGTCTTTGTGCCAGTCACTTTCTCTCAGCGTGTTAAATTAAGGTCCGTAACGTTTAATGAAGAGGCCTACGCCCTGCAGGAGATTTAGAATTCATTCAGGATTTATAAATATGTATAAAACACTTATGACAAGTAACAAAGCCATAGTTGGCGTTTGCATTGTCATCTGGCTAATATCCCCCTTGCCAAATATCTGTCGTGGCATTATATATGCAATAAATTATACAGGGTGCATACCAGTGGTGGGTTTCAAAAAATGTTCGCTACTGGTTCGGTGGGTGTGGCTAGGTGGGCGTGGCATGTGACTGAGTGGGCATGGCCAATTTGAAATCACTCATGCCCACACCCACTCAATCACATGACCCCCACCCAGCCACGGCCACAGGAAAAGGTAGCAATTTTTTGGGAATTTCCACCTATCTACCACCGCCCTCCCTTTGCCAGTCGCCCCCGTTTCTCCTCCTTTAGCGGCCCCGGCCCTAGACCAGCTTCCTCCCCCACCACCGCCTCTTTGTTTGGGCTGTTTACCTTCCGTGACAGCTGGTCGAGAGTCCGGAAGGCAAACTGACTGGAGTTTTCGGCAGCCCCCAGCCAGCCGCTGAAGATAACCACTTTGCAGCTGCGGCAGTTGCCTGCGGGCCGCTGAAAAGTATGGCGAAAAGCTTTTTCCACAACCTCCGGTACTTTTCGGCGGCCTGCCACCGAAAAGTACCAGAGTTCACAGAAAAAGCTGCTACGGTGCCATCGCCGCCATGTTCTTCGCGCATGCGCATCCCATTGGACTTGCAAGGCAATGGGATGTGCGTGTACGAAGAACATGGCGCGATGAACATGGTGGCCAGGGTGAGCAAGCAGCGACTGGGGGACCGGTTCGGGGGCATGGCCAGCCGGCCATCACTACTGGTTCGGCGACTTTGGCCAAATTTCCGCCAACGGTTCGCGTGAACCGGTACGAACTGGCTGAATGCCACCTCTGGTGCATACCTTGTCATAACAAGACGGCTCTCAATGAAAAACAACCCATTTTTTTTAATCTTCTTGGAAAGATGCCCTGTTTCATATGCAAGTGACAGACCTATCCAGTACGTCTTCCATTATTTATTTATCTATTTTATTTGGGAATTCTTCTATGCCGCCCTACTCCCTAAGGACTCAGGGCGGCGTACAGCATTATGGAGCGTTTTCAGGAAGACAGCTGAAAGATAAGGTTCCTGAAACCGCAACTGAGCCCGAGGTGGTGCAGTGGTTAAAAGCAGCACTGCAACCTTCAGCTGATTGCTAGTTCAGCAGTTCAGCTGTTCAAATCTCACCAGGCTCAAGGTTGACTCAGCCTTCCATCCTTCCGAGGTGGGTAAAATGAGGACCCAGATTGTTGGGGGCAATATGCTGAACTCTGTAAACCGCTTAGAGAGGGCTGTAAAGCACTATGAAGCGGTATATAAATCTAAGTGCTATTGCTATTGCTAACAGGTTGTTTTCAAAGGGACCAGATTTTGGGTGAGTTAGCTAGGCTCTGTGTGATTTCCACAGGCTATTGATGGCTTGCTTGTCAGGGATCCCACCTTGGCCTTTCTCTCTAAATGCAACAATATCATTGATCTTCCTGGTCAGCAAAATAAAGAGAATCTGCATTCATCTGATTTAATGGGGATTTCGCTGGCAGGAGTACAAGACCTGTTGCCGTTCTAATTTTGTTTCGGAAATACACTGCTGCTCTTTAAATGCAACTATTTCATTTCTAGACACAACCCAAGTGTTTTTTTACGATAGGTATTTATTATTTATTCATTCCATTGATGTAGCCATCCATTTCGCCCGCTTCAAATAGCGTCAAAGAATAGCACGCAAAACACAAAACGTAGAATTGTCACACAGGTCATCCCTTTTACCTTTTTTTTTTTGCTTTCGGTCCAGTGTAGTGAAAGTACAGGCAGTCCACGACTTAGGACCGCAATTGAGCCCGAAATCTCTGTCGCTGAGCGAGACAGTTGTCAAGTCACTTTTGCCCCATTTTACGACTTCTCTTGGCCACGGTTGATAAATGAACTGCTGCCGTTGTCAAGTTAGTAACGCCATTGTTAAGTGAATCTGTCTTCCCCGTTGACTTTGCTGGGCCGAAGATCGCAAAAGGGGATCACGTGACCTTGGGACACTGCAACCGTCATAAGTATGAGTCAGTTGCTGAGCGTCTGAATTTTGATCACTTGATGTAACCATGGGGACGTTGCAACCGTCTTACATGTGAAAAAAGTCACTTTTACATTGCTGTTGCAACTTTGAACAGTCACTAAATGAGCTGTTGTACAGTGGGGACTATCTGTAGTTTTATTCAATGTCATATCATTAGAGTCCAATTAGATAGATAGATAGATAGATAGATAGATAGATAGATAGATAGATAGATAGATAGATAGATAGATAGATAGATAGATAGACAGATAGATGATAGACAGATAGACAGACAGACAGACAGACAGACAGACAGACAGACAGACAGACAGACAGACAGACAGACAGACAGACAGATAGATAGATAGATAGATAGATAGATAGATAGATAGATAGATAGATAGATAGGATGGATAGATAGATTAGATGGATAGATAGATTAGATGGATAGATAGATTAGATGGATAGATAGATTATTAGAGTTGGAAGGGATCTTGTAGGTCATCTAGTCCAACCCCCTGCACAAGCAGGAGTCCCTACACCATTTTGGACAAATGGCAGTCCAATCTCCTTTTGAAAGTCTCAAGTGTTGGAGCTCTCACAACCTCCGCAGGCAAGCTGTTCCACTGGTTGATCGCTCTCACTGTCAGAAAGTTCCTCCTTATTTCCAGGTTGAATCTCTCCTTGGTCAGTTTCCATCCATTATTCCTTGCCTGGCCTTCTGGTGCCTTGGAAAACAGCCTGACCCCCTCCTCTCTGTGGCAGCCCCTCAAAGTATTGGAACACTGCTATTTATTAGTGAGATTTATATACCGCCTCATAGTGCAAGCGCTCTCTAAGCGGTTTACACCGGTAAGCAATGTATATTTTATATTGCCCCCAACAATCTGGGTCCTCATTTTACCTACCTCGGAAGGATGGAAGGCTGAGTCAACCCTGAGCCGGTGAGATTTGAACCGCTGACCTGGGGATCACAGTCAGCTAAAGTGGCCTGCAGTACTGCACTCTAACTGCTGCACCACCTCGGCTATCATGTCTCCCCTGGTCCTTCTCTTCGCTAGACTGGCCATGCCCAGTTCCTGCAACCGCTCGAAGTTCAAATCATTTCAGAGGGAACAAAACCCCATTTTTTTAAATCACATGCAGTTATTTTTCTACGAGGATTTGTGACTTAAGAAAGACAAACCCCAGCAGACTCATTTATGTGTCTGTGCCATAATATAATACTTCATTTTTTAGCAGAGCTGGAATTTGTGATGAGTTTAACTTACTCTTTTCCGCTGCCAAATAGATCAAGCACTGAATTTAATACACATTGATACATAGAATAACAGAATTGGAAGTGACCTTGGAGCAGGGGTGAAATTCAGCAGGTTCTGACAGGTTCTGGAAAACCGGTAGCAGAAATTTTGAGTAGTTCAGAGAACCGGCAAATACCACTTCTGGCTGGCCACAGAGTGGGGTGGGAATGGGGATTTTGCAGTATCCTTCCCCCAGGAGTGGGGAGGGAATGGACATTTTGTAGTATCCTTCCCCCAGGAGTGGGGAGGGAATGGGGATTTTGCAGTATCCTTCCCCCAGGAGTGGGGAGGGAATGGGGATTTTGCAGTATCCTTCCCCCAGGAGTGGGGAGGGAATGGGGATTTTGCAGTATCCTTCCCCCAGGAGTGGGGAGGGAATGTGGATTTTGCAGTATCCTTCCCCTGGAGTGGGGAGGGAATGGGGATTTTGCAGTATCCTTCCCCTGGAGTGGGGAGGGAATGGGGATTTTGCAGTATCCTTCCCCCCAGGAGTGGGTAGGGAATGTGGATTTTGCAGTATCCTTCCCCTGGAGTGGGGAGGGAATGGGGATTTTGCAGTATCCTTCCCCTGGAGTGGGGAGGGAATGGAGATTTTACAGTATCCTTCCCCTGGAGTGGGGAGGGAATGGAGATTTTACAGTATCCTTCCCCTGGAGTGGGGAGGGAATGGGGATTTTGCAGTATCCTTCCCCTGGAGTGGGGAGGGAATGGAGATTTTACAGTATCCTTCCCCTGGAGTGGGGAGGGAATGGGGATTTTGCAGTATCCTTCCCCTGCCATGCCCACCAAGCCACACCCATAGAACCGGTGGGGAAAATTTTTGAATTTCACCCCTGCCTTGGATATTTTCTAGTCTAATCCTTGGAGATCTTCTAGTCTAATCTAATAAATTGACCCTACTATCTTTCTGGTAGCCCCTCAAATATTGGAACACTGCTATCATGTCTCCCCTAGTCCTTGACATTGCAGTCAAGTATCCCAATGATCAGGATAAGATGGTAGTTTGGGTGGCCTGTAGCTGGATCTTTTTGTTTTCTGTTTTCATTTAAGTGGTCTACGTTTTTGTATATTTTATTTATTTTATTTATTTATTTTTGTCAAGTACATGTTGGTAATATACATAGATATAACATTGTTTATATACATAAGATGGGTACTGATAAGAGGGAACATTAGGACAGGGAAGGTAGGCACGCTGGTACGCTTATGCACGCCCCTTACTGACCTCTTAGGAATCGGGTGAGGTCAACAGTGGACAGTCTAAGGGTAAAGTTTTGGGGGTTTGGTGACGAAACCACAGAGTCAGGTAATGAGTTCCAGGCATTTACCACTCTGTTGCTAAAGTCGTATTTTCTACAGTCAAGTTTGGAGCAGTTCACTTTGAGTTTGTATCTGTTGTGTGCTCGTGTATTGTTGTGGTTGAAGCTGAAGTAGTCATTGACAGGAAGGATGTTGTAGCAGATAATTTTATGAGCTATGCTTAGGTCGTGCCGAAGGCGATGTAGTTCTAAGCTTTCTAAGCCCAGGATTTCAAGTCTGGTTGCGTAAGGTATTCTGTTGCGAGTAGAGGAGTGGAGGACTCTTCTTGTAAAGTATCTCTGGACACTTTCTAATGTATTTATGTCCGATATGCAGTGTGGGTTCCAGACAGATGAGCTGTATTCAAGGATTGGTCTGGCGAATGTTTTGTATGCTCTGGTTAGTAGTGTGATATTACCAGAGAAGAAGCTACGTAAGATTAGGTTAACAGTTCTTGAAGCCTTTTTGGCGATGTTGTTGCAGTGGGCTTTGGCACTTAGGTCATTTGATATGAGTATTCCAAGGTCTTTGACAGGGTGAGGGTCGTCTGCAAGGTCTTGTCTGTTCAGCTTGTATTTGGTGTTCTGATTTTTTTTGCCAATGTGTAGGACAGAGCATTTGTTGGTTGAGATTTGGAGTAGTAAGTTACCATAGCATTCTGTTTTTAAATTGGCAGACTTAGGACTCAATGGCATTAGAAGTTGAAGCAATGTCCTTAGCAGAAAATACAACATATGCAGCATTTTTGGCCAAAACAACTTTAAAAAATAGGAAAGTTGGAAACTCTTAACTGTGTTGGTGGAATAATCTTTTCCTGTATCTACACCCACCAAACCCCTCCACACCCCTCAATCACACATGGGTCTTTTTTTTCCTGAATTATTGAGTTGATATTAGTAATATTTTAAAAAAAGAGTTGAAAAGTTACTCTCTTTGGTCCCTGCTTCATAAAATATAAACATTCCAAAATAGCAATTGGCATGGCTGGATATTAAAATCAGTAAAAAAAATAAAATCAAATAAAACCAACAGAAATTGCAAAAAACACCCCCGTTGTGCCTGTTTGTCCTCAGAAATGTGTGGGAATTATATTTGCAAAGACTGCTGCAGGATTATGCAGGATATAAATACGTTGCTGGCAGGGTGGGAATGGACACAGCTTGGAAACGGGAGGAGGAGGAGGAAGGCTGCAGAAAGCCGTGAAAATGTAGGCTTTTTAGTGGGTGTTCAAAAGGAAATGTCCCAAATCACAGAATTCTCTGCTTTGCTGAAATTTTGATTTATTTATGTCCCATAGCACACTTGACCTTGTGAGCTCCTGTAATGTCCCATTTTTGGAGGAAAATTTTGATGGCAGAAACATCTATATTATATCAAAGAATAACAGAAAAAACCATACGTGAATATCTTGTTTTTTTATTTTTTATTTGTGAGATTTATATACCGCCTCACAGTGCAAGCACTCTCTAAGCCAGTGGTTCTCAACCTGGGGGTCGGGACCCCTTTGGGGGTCGAACGACCCTTTCACAGGGGTCGCCTAAGACCATTGGAAACAACACAGAGAATGGTAAATCATAGGAAACTTTAATGAACTGGGGGTCACCACAATATGAGGAACTGTATTAAAGGGTCGCGGCATTAGGAAGGTTGAGAACCACTGCTCTAAGCGGTTTACACCAGTAAGCAATGCATATTGCCCCCAACAATCTGGGTCCTCATTTTACCTACCCCGGAAGGATGGAAGGCTGAGTCAACCTAGAGCCGGTGAGATTTGAACCGCTGACCTGCGGATCACAGTCAGCTAAAGTGGCTTGCAGTACTGCCTCTAACCGCTGCGCCACCTCGGCTCATTATTATTATTTTTTTACAGATATTTGTGTTTGTACAGCCTACTGTTCTCTCTGCTGATTTGGCAATAAGATAAGAGACAGAATCCTGTCTTTATGGCAGCCGAGCTTCATAGCCTATCAACATTGCAGCAAGAGGATCCCACATATCATTTATTACTGTATTACAAGGAATCAAATTTATAAAGGATCGGGTGTCTGTATGTACCATAGGATATTGAAAGGCTTTGGAGTCCGTTCCAGAAAGATGCTTCTGAGGGCACAAGGCTACAAACACAAGAACCTATCTGTGACTTTTTAAAGCAGCCACATATTTTCCCTGCAGAAAATCTGCAGCTACTGTAGTGGAATGTAGTCTGGATTCCCAGGACGAAGGGCCTGCATTCCAAAAAATGAAGAGGCAGCAAAGCATAGAAAGTTTGGTAGAGAGGAAGAGGGTTAAAATTTATTTTTAGATTTATTATTAAAGTTGGAAGGGACCTTGTAGGTCATCTAGTCCATTCTTAGAGTACATGTGTAGTTATGCAAATAGTTGCTTCAGCTTTGGCAAAGTTTATGTCTATAGGTGAGGAACAGTCCAGGAATCTATTTTATTTATTTATTTATTTATTTATTTATTTATTTATTTATTTATTTATTTATTTATTTATTTATTTATTTATTTATTTATTTTTTATTTATTTTTTATTTATTTTTTATTTATTTTTTATTTATTTATTTTTATTTATTTATTTGTCAAACATGTATAGTAGTAATTTGTATAAACATAAGTAAAAAGTAACGATAAAAGAGGACAATAGGACAGTAGGACAGGGATGGTAGGCACGCTGGTGCGCTTATGCACGCCCCTTACAGACCTCTTAGGAATGGGGTGAGGTCGACTGTAGACAGTCTAAGGTTAAAGTTTTGGGGGTTTGGGGAAGAAACCACAGAGTCAGGTAGTGCATTCCAGGCATTGATCACTCTGTTGCTGAAGTCGTATTTTCTGCAATCGAGTTTGGAGCGCTTTACATTTAGTTTGAATCTATTACGTGCTCGTGTATTGTTGCGGTTGAAGCTGAAGTAGTCACTAACAGGAAGGACATTTTGGTATATGATTTTATGAACTACATTTAGATCAGATCGGAGGCGACGTAGTTGTAAATTGTCTAGTCCCAGTATTTCAAGTCTGGTGGAATATGGTATTTTGTTGTGAGCGGAGGAGTGAAGGACTCTTCTTGTGAAATATTTCTGGACTCTCTCGGTTGTATTTATGTCTGATATTCAGTGCTGGTTCCAGACAGGTGAGCTATATTCCAGAATTGGTCTAACAAATGTTTTGTATGCTCTCGTTAATAATGTGATGTTGCCAGAGAAGAAGCTACGCAAGATTAGATTAACAACTCTTAGTGCCTTTTTGGCAATGTTGTTACAGTGGGCTCTGGCACTTAGGTCGTTGGATATGAGTACTCCAAGGTCTTTGACGGAGTGAGGGTCATCTACATTCTACTCAGAAGTAACTCCACAAATCTTTCTTGGTTCCCGGAGGGGGGCTAACATATATACGTGAATTACACAACGATCTTTGAAAAGTAGTGGCTCAGTTTGTAAACTGATGAACTAGAACATGGGGCACCCCCAATCCTAGTCTAACCCCTTTAACTACTACATCACACTGGCTTTCCATAGCTGTATCTTCTCTAGGATATATACGTTTTCTCCTTTACGTATATGACTTCACTCTGGGTTGCCTTCACTCATCTCTGTGATAGAGAAGGAAGCTTCACCACCCATTAGTCCTACCAGTGAGTTGGAGAGAGAAGGAAATTGAAGCCAACGTAGGGCAAATTTAATTTGCTGAATGAGTAGATATGCAGTTACTGTGACATGTTTCAGCCAGCAATGGCCCGCCATAGTCGGAACGGTATATTGGCAGCCGCGCGCACAACTTAACTTCAGGATGAAATATAGTAACTTTGAGGTGAGGTGTTTTCATCAGTTGGGGGCTGGCATCTGTTCTTCATTGGTGATAGGTATGTTGGAAAGGAAAGACACTTGGGCAGAATATTCTTTGCAAGAGATGGGATGCTTGACGATACGCCAATCTACACCTAAGAGCTAAACTCTTCTCTAAGAGATGCCAGTTCTGGATATAAAGGTGTGAGAGATAGCAAGTGTGACTATTACAAAAACAAGGGACAGATGTAAACTGGCTGTCTTGTATCTCCCAGAGGTTTAAATATTTCTCTGCATAAGCTTTGTTCTTGAAACATAGCAGTCTCTGCAGTTTTTTGATTATGGCCTAATAACTTTCCTTTAGGAATTCTTGGATTCCTGATTCTTATCAGAAATTCTTGAATTCTTAAACTTTCCTTTAATAATTTACTTATCAGGAATTCTTGGATTTTTATTTTTATTTTTTTTTATTTTTCAACTTTAAATCTCACAATATCATAACACAGATCTACACTTATTCACATCTATTATTTTGCGTATGCAAAACTTATACACTATTTCCACATATTTACAATCTTACATCTTCTTTTTCATGTGGTCTTGTTTCTTAATCCTTTATCTTTCCTGACCCATTCATACCATTTTGACCATACTTCGTAGTAGTCCGAATTATTTTGATTTTTTGAGTTCAATAGTCAATCTCTCCATTTCTGCACATTTGTAAATTTTGTCCAATAATATATTCTCGGGGGGTATTTGGCTGTTCTTCCAATATTGCGCATACGCAATTCTTGCCGCTGTAATAATATGTAGCATCAGATATTGTATGCTCCTGGGATGTTGCTTTTTTATGATTCCTAATAAGAAGAGTTCTGGGCTGTGTTCCGCCGTTCTTCCTGTAATGTCGCTTAGCCATTTATGTACATTATTCCAGTAACGTCTCACTTCGGGACATGTCCACCATATATGAAAGATTTTTTTAAGAGCTTGTGAGCTTGGCTAAATGGTCTACCTGCTAGGTGAAGCGTTTACTTGCAATGGTTAATAATCACCCATCTATTCCTTGTTGAGTTGCCTTAACATAACCCTCCTCCTGCCCTCTCTGTTCCCCAAAGCCTTATCTATTATTTATTATTTTATTTTATAACTTTTAATTGTATATTTACTGTGTGTGTTTTATTTGCTTTAGTCTCTGGTCTATGACTGTAATAATAAACTGAATTGAATTGAATTCCCCAAAGCCAGGCTTAAGACTCAATCTAATCAAAACAAGGCCTGAGAAGAACAATGGGACCAAGAAATAGGTTGGACTACAGAGTGAATGAGAACTACAAAGGACAATATTTGTAGCTCGGGATTGAAATGAGGGTTCCTGGGTGCTCTATGTCAAGGGAAGCAACCTTCCTCTGCTACCATGTTAAGGTGAGAATAAATCTCATAGAACCAATGTGGATCTTTTCTTGGAATTCAGACATTCCGAAATAAAGCCGAGATTAAAAGTCTAATAGAAAATATTTATTTCGGTATAAAAACAATAAATCCTGAATAATTACATTCTTGCTAATAAATTGTGACCGCTCCCGGTCAGAATCAAAGGCAGAAGAAGAAAAATGGAGAATCAGGAATGCACACATGCGCATAAGATCACATCACGTGTCCTGCTTGTATTGGAATGTACCATAATATTAGGCTAGGGATGCATCACCCTGCATAGACATACAACTGACAATATTCACTACGTGACAGTCTCTGAGCTTGGTTATTTTCTTGCAGGTATTTCATGACCCAACTAGGGAACATCACCAGTGCTACTCTGAATGGGACCTGGAGGATAACTAAGAAGTTGTGCTTGAGAAAATAGTAGACAGACAAAAACAATAAGCCTGAATTGGAAACTCTGTATGAACCAGAACTAGAGAAGATATAAACAGGAGGAAACAGAAAGATTCAGAAGGATACAGTTGCCCAAGGAACCTCATCTGGGGGATATAATCGCCAGTTTGATTAGGTGAAGACAATCTAGTACCAGATGGTCCTTTCCAGGGTTGGGTTCTAACTTACCTCTCCGCCGGTTCACTTCCTCCCACACCGCATGGTTGTGCTGCATTGCGCGCCGTGTGGCTGTGCCGCATTGCACGTCGCATGGCCACACCGCATGGGGGCGCATGCGCAGTGCCGAAAATTCAGCTTCTGCACATGCGCAGAAGCAAAAACCAGCTTCTGTGCATGCGCAGAAGCCAAAAACAAGATATCAGCGCCCACGTAACCGGCACCGACAAAACAGGCTCCGTGATGTCACCACCGGTTTACTAACAGTTCTAAAGAACCATTTAGAACCGATAGGAACCCACCTCTCGTCCTTTCTGAGAAATGGTATCCTGCTATTGACTGGTTTGCCATCCAGAGCAGAGGTTTCCAGCCATGACAACTTTAAGACTTGTGGACTTCAACTCCCAGAGTTCCTCAGCCAGCTGCTGGCTGAGGAACTCTGGGAGTTGAAGTCCACAAGTCTTAAAGTTGCCAAGGTTGGAGACCCCTGATCCAGAGGCATTGCTGCAACATTCAGTAGATCCTGAGAGGTAATAAACTCCTAAGATGAATGATCAGTTCAGTGAAGAAGTGTTTCCTTTCTTCCAGAATGTACTGTCAGTCATACTCACTGAGGTCTGTTACCACACAAACAAGTGATGATGTCATTTGCTCTCATTTTTCTCTTTGATTTTTAACTATAACTTAAGTAATTAAGAAAAAAAAAACCCCGCTTTGGTTGAAATGTCAAGTGAAGCACGTAACCTACAATTTGTTGTTGTTGTTTACAGAATGCTATTCTTCTGAACAGTTATACAGTGAAGACAAAAATACCTATCATTTCTTAATAGTTGTAACAGTAAACAGCACATTCTCCTCCCATCATTCTGGTTCTTAATCTGATTCTGTGCACATCCAGGTTTAAAAATGTAGTTTGAGGGGCTTATCCAGACGGATGAAGGAAAATCTGGAGCAAAAGTAGATTTGGATGATCATGTTGTTATTTATTTCCTTTAGCTGTTGATTCCTCATATTTTGTCCTCCCCTCACGTTAATTTCTGCTTTCCTGACAATTCCCTTCAGGTTGTTTATTTTTTTCTTTTCCCATGTGCTCATCCTTGCTTTTGTGATGGGGAGGAACTTATAAGAACTTGGATGCAATTATTCCTTTCACTTCCTTTTCGTTGAAGAAAAAGTGTGGCTACTCACAATCAGTGTGACAGCTTGACAGATTTCATAAGGGCTCAGCTGCAAGAAAAGCTTTTATACCAGTGATGGCGAACCTATGGCACACGTGCCACAGGTGACACGCAGAGCCATATCTGAGGGCACGCGAGGCGTTGCCCTATGTCACCTCCAGCGTGCATGTGCGCGCTGGCCAGATGCTTTTCGGCCTTCTTTTCACCCATTTTCACTCTCCCCAGGCTTTAGGAAAGCCTCCTGAACCCTGGGGACGGCAAAAAATGGCCCAATGGGCCAACCAGAAGTTCGTTTCCAAACTTCCGGTTGTCTCGTTGAGCCGTTGTTTGCTGTCTCCAGGCTTCAGGAGTCCAGAGGCTTCAGTAAGGCCTGTGTGCATGCGCAGGGGGAGAGCATGGGGTGTTGTACGCATGCACCGGAAGGGGCAGTGCAGGGGTTGTGCGCGTGCATGGGGGGAGGGCATGGCTGTGGGCATGTGCCTGTGCGCACGCACGCACCCTTTTGGCACGCCAGCCAAAAAAGGTTTACCATCACTGTTTTATACTATAAGGAAATGTTTCAATAAGATTCTCTGCCGTTTCCTTCCGCAACAATTTACGGAGATATTTTTCCTGCCCAGCCTCCGAAAATGGCCAAACAGAAAATTAAACCAGTGCTAATACAAAGGAAAGGATTTTCTCTTTATCGGTGTTTGAGGTAGGTTAGAACTAAGGGCAAGCTAGCAACATTTAATTTTTTAGTTTATATTTCAAATTAAATAATGGAAACATAGCAAGTGTCCTTTACTTTTAGCTCAGTGTACTATTTTTTATTTGGCCCACTAAAGGCTATTTTAATCAGCAATGACATGTTCTGAGTCAGATAAAAAATGTGTATATGTTTGTGTATATATAACGCTAGCAAAATACCCGTGCTCCGCTACGGAACTATGTGATTGGGCTGGATAAATTGACACTTAGAGCTTGAAAATTAATGAGTAGTTACGATCGGCCTCTCCTCTCCCCTTCTCTCCTCAGGCTTGCCCCACAGAAGCCTCTACTCTCCTATTCCCTTCTCTCCCTCAGCCTTGCCCCACAGAAATGTCTCCTATCCTATCCCCTTCTCTCCCTCAGCCTTGCCCCACAGAAGCCTCTCCTATGCTATCCCGTTCTCTGCAGAGTTATTTTCAGGTTGGGAGGGGGAGTACAACGTCTAACTAATTAGCATCAGAGTGTGTTAAGAATACTTTTTTACAGCCTGTCTACTGACTTGGGGATGAGTTTGATGATACTTGTGTGCAGCTTCCCTTACTTGTGTTTTTCTACTCACATGACCTACAGATCTTTACAAAGATCTGTAAATCTTTTTCTGCACTTTTTGCCTCTTTTCCCTTTAACTGGTGTTACAGTAGAAGGAACAGATTCATCTGAACTGAGGAGGAAAATAGGGGGGGGAATCTTCCTCTGCCTACCAGCATCCATCCGTATTCATCTGGCTAGCGACCTGTCAATATGTGAGAGAGTTGAGGGGTGTTTGGAAACTCAAAGAGCATTTGCTGTGTGAGCAAGAAGGAGACAGGAAGGAGCCTGGCCGTGGCTTAGCTCAACTGTTCGGTAGTAAAGCTGTTTGCTGCTGTGAAAGTGAAAGTGAAACTCCTCTCCTGTGCTGGTGTTTTGCATTTGGAACAGATTTATTTTCAGGTGGGGAGGGGGAGTAGAACTCCTTAGCATCAGAGCATGTTATTAATATAAGAAACATTAATGCTCTGATGGTCATTTTGAAAAATCCTTTCTTAGTGAGCACCTAGAAGGCAAGAGGAACATACGTGCCAAATTTCAAGCTTGTACACTTTACGGTTCTGGAGATTTCGTGATTACGGCATGAGTGATTTTCACTTATATATATATAGATTCATGTTGATTGTCTTATCTGGAAATATCCAGAATAGGCTGAGTACCTTATGCATTTTGAATAGAGCTGGTTTACACAATATGCTAAGCCAAAAAAGGGCTTTGTGAAAACCCCTAGACTTTGTAGTTTTAATAAACTAGGCTTTAGGGCTTCAACCACAAAATGTAAGGGATCCTTGGTGTTCTCTGAGCTTGGTGGTTTTCTTGCAGATGTTTCATTACCCAAACTAGGTAACATCATCAGTGCTAGTCTAGTTTGGGTAATGAAATGTCTGCAAGAAAACCACCAAGCTCAGAGAGCACCAAGGACCCCTCATTTCCACCCTGAGCTACAAATATTCTCTTTTATTAAAACAAACCATGCTTTAGTGTGTTATGTGAATGCAACCAGAGCTATCCTTAACATGACTTTTACATTTTTGTTGTGTCGATTTGATTTAGTGAAGCTTTGATGGTTTGATATGCAGAATCAGTTCATGGAATTCAGACACCCAGCCCAGCTAATTGATGTATGGGATTGGATTGAAGAATCTAATCTGATTCACATCATAAAAAAACCTATTCACACATACACTGTAGACCTTTCTCTGCAAATTAAATCAGACTTTCACACCTTGATGTTCAAATCAAACCAAATTGATTCAGATGTTTCAATCGGCTCAATGATTCCGATTAGATCCTCAAAAGCCAAATAACAATTTCCTCCTCTGCTGTAGGTAGAAAAAAAATGTGAAATTTGAAATGTGAAATGTGAAAAAATGTGAAATGTAGTATCACGAAATGCTCCCATTTCCTTCTGGGTTGCTAAATAAAGTTTTCTAAATAACTGAAATCCACTAATTTGCCATCACCTTTGCCTTGTAGTGGTGTTCATAAAGATGGATATTATTGCGAAAGGTGGAAAGGGTAATGCATAACCCTTAACCATGACCCTGTTCATGCAATTATGACAATTAACACTGGATATTTACAGGGATATCATTAGCTCTGCTTGCCGTGCCAAGTAAAGAACGAAGAGCAAGTTTTCAGGCTTCTAAATTAATCAGTGTCATCAGTTATGCTGGTTTAATGATTGCTAGACAATGACAAGTGTTAATTAGCAGAGAGTCCTAGCCATTTTTCTATATATAAGACTCACGAATCACGGAAAAAATCAGTGTAAAGGCATAGAAAATATCCTTAAGAAATATGGATCAACACATGTTCCCCACCCTTTCAGAGATATTAGATAAATTGGAATCTCCGTATTAATTTCTGTAATTAATATTAGGTGAAATTTGATGACAATATCATCAGAGAATTAATGTTGAAAGTAAACTCCAGGTTGGCTTTTGCTAGTTTGATTCGGCAATATGGGCGCTGACCAAGGTCCTGATCTCAATCCATTTATCTTGAATGTTTATTGGGCTTCCTTGTTTTAGTTCCAGCCTAACATGGAGTGCTGTTTTTATTTTCTTGCCTTGTGCCTCCTCCAATCCTTGTTATTTCATTATTTATTTATCCAATTTGCGTGGTGGCGCAGTGGTTAGAATGCAATATAGCAGGTTAACTCACTGCTCACTCCAGGAGTTCAATCCTGACCGGCTCAAGGTTGACTCAGCATTCCATCCTTCCAAGGTCAGTAAAATGAGGACCCAAATTGTTGGGAGCAATATGCGGACTCTGTAAATCACTTAGAGAGTGCTGTAAAGCACTGTAAAGTGGTATATAACTCTAAGTGCTATCGCTATTTAAGCCCCATTTTTCAAGTTGTTCATTAGGGGATTTGTTGGAAACAGGTGTCTAATCCACCATAACTATTTTATACAACAAATGTGGCAAACCCTTGGCACAGCTTATTCCTTTGCAGTTTAGTATTAAACTGACCATGGGCCTCACAGTTTATGGATTGTTATCTTAGCATAGTTAGACCATGTGTAATTGACAGACTGGATTTTATCCTAGATTTTACCTGTTATTTATTATTTTATTCTAGAATTTTTAATTGGATATTCACTGAGTGTTTTTATTTGTTCTGGTCTCTGGTCTATGACTGTAATAAGCTGTAATAAACTGAATTAAGTTGTTCACTAAAGTCCATGGAGTTCTATCCCATCATACGATAGCTTAAGAATGGATAAATGGCTTGGATTCCCTCAACCAATTGTGGGGTGGTGGAGATAGATTTAATAAATATATTAACTCTATATGAACATCAGTGGAACAGCTTGCCAGCAGAGGTCTTGAGAGCCCCAACACTTGCGACCTTCAAGGAGAGACTGGACTGCCATCTATCTCAAATGGTGTAGGAACTCCTGCTTGAGCACGGGGTTGGACTAGATGACCTACAAGGTCCTTTCCAACTCTAATAATAAATAAATCTAAAAAACCAACCCTGGAGAACATTGCTTTGTTTCATTGCTATCTTCTTGTCACCCAGTTCAAATCTACATAAAAGCTGTTATTATATGAGTGAAAAAATCTCCCTTTTTGTCAGAGAGAACAGCAAACTAGTTTGAAGTATTTGTTCAACCCACTTCCCAATTTCTATTTAATGGATTTTTGTTTTTTTTTCTTCTCTTCCCCCCTCCCCTTGTTGCTATGGAAACTATGGAGGACTGGCGAAGGAAACTTTAGGGTGCCTTTATGGCATGAGCTACCTCTCCCCTAGTACTACCATCCTCACCCATTCGCTCGGAGATCATGGAATGTACCGTATTTTTCGGAGTATAAGACGCACCTTTTTCCTCCCT
Source organism: Diadophis punctatus similis (assembly GCA_023053685.1). Taxonomy (NCBI): domain Eukaryota; kingdom Metazoa; phylum Chordata; class Lepidosauria; order Squamata; family Dipsadidae; genus Diadophis; species Diadophis punctatus. Next base: position 98,390 of record JALIGW010000245.1, read on the forward strand.
AAAAGGGGCTGAAAATTTGGGTGTTTCTTATACTCCAAATGTAGCTTTTTCAAAGCTTTTTTTTTCCAGCCCTAACGAGGTGCTAACGATCTTCCAGGCTTCCTACTTCGTCCGAAGTAGTTTTTTCCAGCCCTAAGTCTTTGCAGGCTTGTTTTCATTCCTACTCCCTTTGAAGAATATTTTTTTCAGCCCTAACCAGGGGATAAAATAATGTGCTGAAGCTGAACAGACTAAGGACGCTAGCCAGATGAATACCTGGTAGGTAGATTTTCCCCCCTATTTTCCTCCCCCAAAACTAAGGTGCGTCTTATACTCCGAAAAATACGGTAATTATTCTGGCTGTAAAGGACCACTGAAGGAATGTTCATTCCACTTCCTGGAAAACAAGGAAGGCCGGAGCTGAAGATAATTTGCAACCCTGAGCAATTATAAGGTCTTTGTAACGACAGCTCCATCAGATTGGTTGGAAAAATAGACTAAGAATTCTTAAATGTTTCTTTATGTGCTGACAAGGGACAGTTTCATAATCTAACCAGGATGAAATAAATTCTTGTTCTGATAGTGACTGTACATTCATTCATTAGGGGAAAACAGTGTTGCATATTAATATCTAGGAATGACCTAAAAGGGCAAATTTGATCTGAGGACAAGTAGTTTGCTTGGGGAAAGCTAATTAACAAGTTATAATGAAGCAAATAAAATAAATAATATAAAATCATCTCTTTTGACGTTGAGAATGCTAAGTCATAATGTGGTTTGTTCAGTTTTCGCTGAGCTTGTACTGCAAACTCATCCCTTCTTGTTCGTAAACCATGGTTTATGGCTACTGTGTATATGCAGTCAGTTGCAATTTATTCAGTAAATTGGGCTTAATAAAATTGTAATGTGTGATCCCAAAGGTGCTTTTTTCAAGAGGCAACTGGACTTCCCCCCCCCACCCCCAGAAAGTCCAGTTGCCTCTTGAAATAGCACCTTTGGGACAACCATGATCTGAATCACTGAGAATCTCCATAGACAGTTTTAATGTATGAATTCACATTTTAGCTAATATTAGCAATAGCAATAGCACTTAGACTTATATACCGCTTCATAGTGCTTTACAGCCCTCTTTAAGCGGTTTACAGAGTCAGCATCTTGTCCCCAACAATCTGGGTCCTCATTTTACCGACCTCAGAAGGATGGAAGGCTGAGTCAACCGTGAGCCGGTGAGATTTGAACAGCTGAACTGCAGCTAGCAGTCAGCTGAAGTAGCCTGCAGTGCTGCACTCTAACCACTGCGCCACCTCGGCTCTTGGCTATTGGAATAGTGGGCTAAATGGTTCCCAATGGTACCAGAAAGTGTCCCATTCAATGGGTAACCTAGATGAGATTTGAATTGAGGCCTTTCTGTCTCAGATCTCAAATTTCCTGTCTTCTGTGACATTTGCATAGAGCAGGGGTTATCCTTTGTATAGATTAGGGGTGCCAAACTGGTGGCCCGTGGGCCAGATGTGTCATGTGCAGGCCACGCCCACCCCAGCTCCGTGAAGGGGGGGAAAGTTGCAAAATGTCACATGTCGACAACGTGACGTGGTCAGTTTGACACTTGTGGTATGCCGCATTCTTTTGTAAGATGTTTTGAAAAATCTCATAGGAATGGGTGAAATCCGTTTGAAAAGAACAATGGGAATATACAAAGGCAGACTGAAGGATTTAATTTAATTTAATTTAATTAAAAGTTCTTATAGGCCACCCAATCCCATAGGACTCAGGGCGGCGTACAGCAAGGATAAGAACAATACAATATAATAAAAAACAATTTAAAAAAAGAACATTACAAAAGTTAAAACAAAACCATTCGTCCATGGGGAAAATCGATCTTCTTCACCCCACCTGCCGGAAGAGCCATGTCTTTATGGCTTTGCGGAAGGCCAGTAGGATGGGGATAGTCCGGATCTCTGGTGGGAGTTGGTTCCAGAGGGACGGGGCTCCCACAGAGAAGGCTCTCCCCCGAGGTCCCGCCAATCGACGTTGTTTGGCTGATGGGACCTGGAGGAGACCAACTCTGTGGGACCTAACCAGTCGTAGGGAGGTATGTGGTAGGATACGGTCCCGAAGGTAACCTGGATATAGAGAGGCGAACCCTTGAGTCACCTGTTATAGGTTTTAAAGATTGATTATAGCTTGGAATGAAGATTAATAATGGTAAGAAAAAGTCCATCCTGAAGAGATGGAGAGCTATCTGAAGTAAAGACTAGAACTAGCCCTGTATGTTTATGGAAGAGACATAAGTATTTAAGAAACTACACATTAAAAAAAAAACAAAGAAGACAGTTCAATCATTTTAGGAAAGCAGAAAAAAAATGTTGGCTTATCTGAAAATGGTAAAATTGAAGGAGTAGAGGCTATAGACAGGAACATAATAATTGACTTTCTGAAATATGGACATTCAACGGTGCAAATTTGGCAGTTTTGACAAAGCTACAAAGGCGGCTGGTAAGTGCAGTAATGGACTTCGATGGCCTCCGAGATGATACTAGACATCGGAGATCAAAGCTTCGAAGTATGAATAGGTTCAAGAAGGGGCATTGAGCCACCCAGACTATATAAATTAAGCTAAGGACAAACTGGGAAAGTATTAAGCTAGCAGTTGGAGGAATGACCTCCAACTGCTGCAAGCTGAGAGTGAAAGCCTTTTTTGTGTGTGCAAATTTAGTCCTTGCTATTTTCAGCATTCAAGACAAACTATATTTATTATAACCGCACACATATATGTGTGGCTTCTGGGCGACACACTAAAACATAGCTTGCCCATTGTATGCTTATTTGTGTTAGAGAAAGACGGATGGAGAGAGAGAGTGAGAGAGGAGAGAGAGAGAGGAGAGAGAGAGAGAGAGGAGAGAGGGAGAGGGAGAGAGAGAGAGAGAGAGAGGGAGAGGGAGAGAGAGAGAGAGAGGAGAGAGGGAGAGGGAGAGAGAGAGAGAGGAGAGAGGAAGGAAGAGAGAGAGAGAAAGGAGAGAGAGGAAGGAGAGGGAGAGGGAGAGAGAGGAGAGAGGAAGGAAGAGAGAGAGAGAGAGGAGAGAGAGAGAGAGAGAGAGAGAGAGAGAGAGAGAGAGAGAGAGAGAGAGAGAGAGAGAGAGAGAGAGAGAGAGAGAGAGAGGAGCATTTCGGAGACATATTACTGAATAGTACTGTTTGCCCTAATTGGCCAAGAATTCATGGTGAAATGTCAGGAAAAGATTTATTTCCCAATTCCCTCCCTCCCTCTCTCTCCCTCCGTCCCTTCCTCCCTCCCTCTCTCCCTCCCTCCCTCCTAATTCTTCTGTGGTTTTTCTGGATAATGGCTCTTACACACAACCACCCAGAAACCCTAATCAAAATCTGAGGCTATAATTGGGTTGAAGGAATTTTTAAAAAATCATTAAAACTACAGGATAATAAGAATGGACACCCATCCTCCTTTTCCCCTTTGCGCCTTTACTTTCCCCAAGATTGAGCGATACATTTTTGCATTTAATGAACATCCCACAGTACGGCTTATTATGAATCTATAGTTTTTATTCAAAAGAGTAGAATCCCCACAAGGACATTCCTTCACAGTCCATAATTTGGACGCTGCTAATGAAAATGGATTTCTTTCGGGCAGGTGTTCATAAACAAGAATAGCAATAGCACTTAGACTTATATACCACTTTACAGTGCTTTACAGCCCTCTCTAAGCGGTTTACAGAGTCAGCATTCTGCCCCCAACAATCTGGATCCTCATTTTACCGACCTCGGAAGGATGGTAAAATGAGGACCCAAACTGTTGTGGGCAATAGGCTGACTCTATGAACTGCTTAGAGAGGGCTGTAAAGCACTGTAAAGCGGTATATAAGTCTAAGTGCTATTGCTAAGTGCTAAAGAAGGAAGAAAGAAGGGAAGGGAAGGGAAGGGAAATGAGGGAGGAAGGAAGGAAGGAAGGAACGAAGGAAGGAAGGAAGGAAGGAAGGAAGGAAGGAAGGAAGGAAGGAAGGAAGGGCCGTGACGATGCAGTGGTTAGAATGCAGTATTGCAGATGAACTCACTGCCCACTGCCAGCAGTTCGATTCTCACCGGCTCAAAGTTGACTCAACCTTCTGTCCTTCCGAGGCCAGTAAAATGAGGAGCCACTTTATTGGGGGCAAATATGCTGACTCTGTGAACTGCTTAGAGAGGGCTGTAAAGCACTGCGAAGCGGTATATAAGTCTAACTGTTATTACTATTTAGACCTGATAACAAAAAGTAACTATTTATTTTTCTTTTTTTGCTGCCCGAGTTTCTTTTGAGAAGTTGTCGAGCGTCCCCTCACCACCGCTGAACTCTTCTTTCGGTCATAAATGAAGAGGAGAGCGCGAAAAAGCTCTCCAACAGTATTTGCACTCTTGCAAATCTAAACATATACATAACAGCTTTCGCGATTAATTTGTAATTCACTTGCAAGGTTTGTTTCACTTAACTAATAACTATCTTGGAGTGGATTGTTTCCTTCCCCCCCCTCCCACTTCATTCTTTTCAAACTCCAGGGAAATACATAATCTCCATTTCTGTGAGAATGAGGAAGAACCAGGGGTGAAATGCTACCGGTTTGGCCCGGTTCGGGTGTACCTGTAGCAGCGACCGCCGGTACTTTAGAGAACCGGTAGCGGTGACAGCGCGAGGCTCCGCCCACCCGCCTGGACGTTGCCATTTTGTTGTTTTTAACCCTCTACACATGCGCAAACCGTTCTGCACATGCGCAGAGGGTGAAAAAGCGCTCGTGACGCAAAATGCGTGCTTCCGAACTGGTAGAGAAAGTTAGTAGATTTCACTGCTGGGAAGAACCATAAGCAAGACAACGGTCAGAAAAGCAAAATCCTCAGAATATTATAATGTTTGGATGAATTTTTACAGTTGGTTGGAGAATGAATTCAGTTGAAAGTTAAGATAGAATAATTATTGTGTTTAAAAGATAAGAAAATGAACATAGATAAATAACCCAGATGACAAAATGTATATGGATAAGGAAGTAGCAATATAGTAATATAAAAATATACCTAGAATTTAAGTAATTTGAAATTGATTTTTTAACACAGGATAGATTTGAAATAACAATGTAAAATGTTAGTTGAGGAGAGGTATTGGCTGTCTATCTGTCAAAATAGATTAAAAAATAAACGCACTCAAGAAAGGAGAAGAGGGAGGAAGAGGAAGTAGTGGGGAGGAGAAAAGAAGGAAGAAGGGGTAGTAGGAGAGGGGAGAGAAGGAGGAAGAAAGAGGAAGGGGAGAAGAATAGAGGGAAGGGAGTGATGGATTTGATATGTTGGATAGATAGGTAATCTAGTAATATTATTGGATGTGGAAAAAAAAATAGCCTAAAATTCTTGATAATATATTATGGTATGTGTATTGATGTTTATGTGAAGAATATGAAAATAAAATAAAAAAAACTTTTTGGAAAAAAAAGAAAAAAAAAGAAAAGCAAAATCCGAGACCAAAGCAAGACATGGAAACGTCTCGGAGATACTTTGAGATTTGCAAGATTCTTTTACTGTTACCTTATAATAAACATAGTTGTCAGAAAAGCTGTGAAGACCTGGCTTTTTCCCCAAGCCTGAGGCCAGTGAATGATTTATTGATATTGGTCCATGAAATGAAATGATTGGACGATTAAATGTGTCTTTTTAAATTGTTATTTTGTTTTTTTTTTATTCTGTTTTTAAATGCTTTTTTATATTCATGTTATTTGTATTTTTGTACTCTTGTTAGCCGCTCAGAGTCCGTGTGGAGTTGAGCGGCATATAAATACAAATAATAAATAATAAATAAATAATAAATTAGTAGCTGTAACTGTGGCTTCTGTCCTACCTTGAAAGGTTGATAACAGTCGAGACTTGTTAGATGGATTAAGAGTACAGTAGCAGAATCTTGCAAGTCTGAAAGTCTTTCTCTCCCATTGACTACAGGAGAATTAAGGAGTCTGTGGTTTCAGTCTTTTTTCACATTACGTTTCTCCTTTGGATTCAGATTTCATTTCCCTGACCATTTTCTTGGTTGTGTCCCCTTGTCCTGGCCCTCAAGGTTATTCTCACACTTATAATCCTACCACTGAATAGTCTGTAGCAGGGGTGGCCAAACTATGGCTCTTTGAGGACCTGTGGACTTCATCTCCCAGAATTCCTGAGCCAGCCATGCATGCATGGCTAGCTCAGGAATTCTGGGAGTTGAAGTCCACAGGTCCTCAAAGAGCCATAGTTTGGCCACCCCTGGTCTATAACTACCTAAAGAACTGGAATTATGAGGTCATGTGTCCCATCTTGCCACCATTTAATAATACCAAACCCAGCCTTCCAAAGTACTGAATGGCTGAGAATGATTATGGTAGAAAAGATTGGCCTAGAATCAGGAGGCCATGAATTCTAGTCCTGGCTTAGGTTAGAAAGCCAGCTGGGTGACTTTGGGCCAATCACTAGACGTCAGTGAGTTCTAGTTCCTCCTTGAGCATGAATGCCGATTGGGTGACTTTGGGCCAATCAACAGGAGATGATGAATTCTAGTCCCACCTTAGCCATGAAAGCCAGCTGGGTGACTTTGGGCCAATCACTAGACGTCAGTGAGTTCTAGTTCCTCCTTGAGCATGAATGCCGACTGGATGACTTTGGGCCAATCAACAGGAGATGGTGAATTCTAGTCCCACCTTAGCCATGAAAGCCAGCTGGGTGACTTTGGGCCAATCACTAGATGTCAGTGAGTTCTAGTTCCTCCTTGAGCATGAATGCCGACTGGGTGACTTTGGGCCAATCAATAGGAGATGGTGAATTCTAGTCCCACCTTAGTCATGAAAGCCAGCTGGGTGACTTTGGGCCAATCACTAGACGTCAGTGAGTTCTAGTTCCTCCTTGAGCATGAATGCCGACTGGGTGACTTTGGGCCAATCAACAGGAGATGATGAATTCTAGTCCCACCTTAGCCATGAAAGCCAGCTGGGTGACTTTGGGCCAATCACTAGACGTCAGTGAGTTCTAGTTCCTCCTTGAGCATGAATGCCGACTGGATGACTTTGGGCCAATCAACAGGAGATGGTGAATTCTAGTCCCACCTTAGCCATGAAAGCCAGCTGGGTGACTTTGGGCCAATCACTAGACGTCAGTGAGTTCTAGTTCCTCCTTGAGCATGAATGCCAACTGGATGACTTTGGGCCAATCAACAGGAGATGGTGAATTCTAGTCCCACCTTAGCCATGAAAGCCAGCTGGGTGACTTTGGGCCAATCACTAGACGTCAGTGAGTTCTAGTTCCTCCTTGAGCATGAATGCCGACTGGGTGACTTTGGGCCAATCAACAGGAGATGGTGAATTCTAGTCCCACCTTAGTCATGAAAGCCAGCAGGGTGACTTTGGGCCAATCACTAGACGTCAGTGAGTTCTAGTTCCTCCTTGAGCATGAATGCCGACTGGGTGACTTTGGGCCAATCAACAGGAGATGATGAATTCTAGTCCCACCTTAGCCATGAAAGCCAGCTGGGTGACTTTGGGCCAACTACCACGACACTGCGAGTTCTAGTTCTGCTTTAGTCATGAAATCCAGCTACATAACTTTAGACCAATCACCAGGAAACCATGAGTTATAGTTCAGCGTGAACGCTTGCTGGGACATGCACGCCACTCATGAAAATGGAGCTGTCTGCACACATGCTTGCCGGCCACTTTTGTGGGACCATCCCCTCTCTCCCCACCCCCCACCCCACTCGTTGGTCCGCAAAGCCAAAAACGCCGGGGGACTCCATTTTAGAGGCATGCCAAAATAGTTTTCGGAACAAGCTCGATTAGTAATGACTTCTCATACTTCTGTATTGTGGGGTTTACATTTTGCCCAGGAGCCGAAGTTAATTGGCAGGCTCGGTTTATCTCTGCATTGTGAGTCGGGAATGCCGGAAGTATTTCATTTTAAAGCAGGCTGCCCAGACTAATGCAGAGATCATTTTGCAGTTATCTGCTGGATTTAGTTAGCTCTTTTTTCCAATTTAGTGAGGCAGTTCTCAGCTTTAAAAATAATACAAAAACACAAAACAAAAACACAATACAAAACAAAAAGGGATTTTTGCAATAAGAGACTTTCGTAGAAAACAATATATATATATATATATATATATATATATATATATATATATATATATATATATATATATATATATATATATATATATATATATATATATATATGATTTTTCTTGCTCTGATAAATCACAGATGAGGAAATGCGTACAAATGGAAGGAAATCTGATATCATTCAGACCCCCAAGGCTACCAGATTTTTGGGCTGCATTAAAATCCCAAATAGGATTCAGCACAGAACAGGATTGAGAACAATTAGGATAAAGGTATGTAGGAAAGAAAATTGTGCTTTCCCTTCGTGCTGTGGTTCTGCTAATCCTGTCCAGTTATTTACACCAGTATGGAAATATCCATTAGTCCAAACCAGTGGTGGAATCCAAATTTCTGTGGGCGTGGCTTGGTGGGTGTGGTGTGGCTTGGTGGGCGTGGCAGGGGAAGGATAGTGCAAAATCCCCATTCCCACCCCACTCCTGGGGGAAGGATACTGCAAAATATCCATTCCCTCCCCAATCCTGGGGGAAGGATACTGCAAAATATCCATTCCCTCCCCAATCCTGGGGGAAGGATACTGCAAAATATCAATTCCCTCCCCACTCCTGGGGGGAAGGATACTGTAAAATTTACATTCCTTCCCCACTCTTGGGGGAAGAATACTGCAAAATGTCCATTCCCTCCCCACTCTGGGGCCAGCCAGAGGTGATATTTGCCGGTTCTCTGAACTACTCAACATTTCCGCTACCGGTTCTCCAGAACCTGTCAGAACCTGCTGGATTTCACCCTTGGTCCAAACTAAACATCTTTCTTAGGTACAATAGCATTTGCAATTTGGTGTATAGGGTTCATATTTATGAATACAGGTAGTCCTTGACTTACAACAGTTCATTTAGTAACTGTTCCAAGTTATTCCAGCACTGAAAAAGGGGGACATATGACTGTTTTTTCACACTTACGACCGTTGCAGCACCTCCATGGTCACATGATCAAAATTCAGATGCTTGGCAACTGGCATGTATTTATGACGGTTGCAGTGTCCTGGGGCCTAGTGATCCCCTTTTGCGACCTTCTGACAAACACAGTCAATGGGAAGCCAGATTCACTTAACAACCATGTTAATAACTTAACAACTACAGTGATTCACTTAACGAACATGGAAAGAAAGGTCATAAAATGAGATGACATTCACTTAAGATCTCTCTCATTTCTTCTTCTTGTGCCATATCCATCCTCAGACATTGGCAATCATGTTGGAGATCCTATTTTTATCAGAAAAAGTGCTGTTGAGTTTATCACGAAAAAGGTGCTGTTGAATTTTGTCCAAACCAGTCCCTTAGATTTTGAAGCCCCGATGTTCTTCTGCCTGGACCTCATTTATCTTCAATCTTTCCTTGGAGGATTACCGTATTTTTCGGAGTATAAGACGCACCTTTTCCCCCCTAAAAGAGGCTGAAAATTTGGGTGCGTCTTATACTCCGAATGTAGCTTTTTCGAAGCTTTTTTTTCCCAGCCCTAACGAGGTGCTAACGATCTTTCCAGCTTGCAGGATTTTTTCATTGCTATTCCCTCCGAAGAGGTTTTTTTCCTGCCCTAAGTCTTTGTAGGCTTGTTTTCATTCCTACTCCCTCTGAAAAAGCAGTGCTTTTCAGCCCTAACGCGGTGCTAACGATCTTCCTGGCTTGCTGCATTCATTTTTATTTCTACTCCCTCCGAAGCAGTTTTTCCTGCCCTAAGTCTTTGCAGGCTTGCTTTCATTCCTACTCCCTCTGAAAAAGGCTTTTTCAGCCCTAACCAGAGGATAAAATAATATGCTGAAGCTGAGCAGACTAAGGACGCTAGCCAGATGAATACCTGGTAGGTAGATTTCCCCCCTCCCCTATTTTTCTCCCCCCAAACTAAGGTGCGTCTTATACTCCGAAAAATACGGTAAGTGAAGTATGTCATATTTTTCTGGGTGTCGAATCACATGTCCAAAACATTCTAACTTTTGCTTTTTTATGGTTTTAATGATTTCCCTTGGCTTTCCCTATCTCACTTAAGAACATAAATTTTCTCAATTGTGGTCGTAATCTAGTTTTTATCCCGATAAACATCAATCATTTAATTTCCAGAGCAGAGAAGAGTGAAATAGATTAATAGACCATCTGATTAAAAGATGTTTCTTTAGGGCTATTAGATCTGGCCTGCAAAAATACAGATGATCACTAGAGGCCAGCAAAGAGTTCTATGTCTTCCTTTGCCGCCAACTGATGGTCATTCAGTTGTTGATCATCCAGAGCCGGTAGCCCTTTGAGACACTGGTATTTTCTGTGAGATGTAGCACTGTGAAGAGCTAGGATGAATTTCTCCTAGCTGAGTCCCTCTCCAGGTTGGAGGTTAAAGCTTCCACCACCAATGAGTAGTGAGTAAGCTCATGAAGACAAATGAAAGCTGTAGGTCTACCATCAGGAGGGATTCAGATTGGGGTAAGACAAATTAGTTAACAATCTCCCTCTTGCTGCATATTTACCAAAAAGTACATTAATGAGTGTGTAGATGCTGGATTTTAGGGACTGCTGTGGATTTCCTACTGATAGGTAATTCCAGATGGCAGCTAATTTTGTAACATAAGAAGAGGAAATAAGCGACCAACTAAACTAGAATAATAAAGCCAATGCAATCCTAAATTGCATTAACAGAGGGATACAATCAAGATCAAGTGAGGTACTAATACCAATCTATAAAGCCTTAGTAAGGCCACACCTAGAATACTGCATCCAGTTTTGGTCACCACACTATAAAAAACGTGTTGAGACTCTAGAAAAAGTGCAGAGAAGAGCAACCAAGAGGATTAGGTCACTGGAGGCTAAAACCGAGGTGGTGCAGTGGTTAAAATGCAGCAGTTCAAATCTCACCGGCTCAAGGTTGACTCAGCCTTCCATCCTTCCGAGGTGGATAAAATGAGGACCCAGATTGTTGGGGGCAATATGCTGAACTCTGTAAACCGCTTAGAGAGGGCTGTAAAGCACTATGAAGCGGTATATAAGTCTAGGTGCTATTGCTATGAATGGTTGCAGGAACTGGGCATGGCTAGTCTAGTGAAGAGAAGGACCAGGGGAGACATGATAGCAGTCTTCCAATATTTGAGGGGCTGCCACGGAGAGGAGGGGGTCAAGCTATTTTCCAAAGCACCTGAAGGCCAGACAAGGAATAATGGATGAAAACTGATCAAGGAGAGATTCAACCTAGAAATAAGGAGAACTTTTCTGACAGCGAGAGCAATCAACCGATGGAACAGAAGTTGCCTTCAGAAGTTGTGGGAGCTTCATCACTGGAGGCTTCAAGAAGAAATTGCTGCCATTTGTCAGAAATGGTGTAGGGTCCCCTGCTTGGGCTGGGGGTTGGATTAGATGACCTACAAAGTCCCTTCCAACTGTGTTAATCTGTAATTGGAATTCATCTCTGTCCTTAAATGGTATGAACAGCTAGGGAATATGTGTGGTACCCAAAGCACACCCCAATTTTTTAAGCTTTTGGTTCCCATGGAATTTTTTTAGTCTGGGAAGAAGCAGCTTCTCTGGTTCCCTCTTTTCTCAAGCAACGTGCCTTGCAACCCAATTCCAAAAGAGTTTCTTCTCCGTACCTCCAAAGCTAAGCAATTATTAATGTGATACTCTTATCTGTCTAGCTGCTTCACAACCTCTGGTCTTAACTTCCCAAGGGCTGTGCCGAAACACCGTTAAATTCCCAAAAGCCCTTTGAGAGATGCACTGAGCAAGTGACATCAGGAGTCTCGCCAATTGCTGAAAGAATATGTCTAGATTTAATTACTAAGGATTGTTTTTGCTCTGGTTCAAAAGTAGCAAATCCTTGGAACCTGATCCAGGACCACAGCTGTTTATAGCAAACAGAAGATGTTGCTTATCTCCTTGTAGCAACCTGGGTCCCAGAGATCAAGGCTTAATTAACTTGCAGTTTATGGAGGCAGTTTATGGAGGCAGACTTTGCAAACAGATTAATAATAGCAATAATAATAACAATGCCTCTGAAACAAAACAAAGAAGAGATAAAGGGGAGGGGGAAGGGATTACGAAGCCTACGAACAAAGCACGCCAGCTCCACAGAGAGGTGAACCATGGGCAGAGCTCATGTCTCCAAGCAGTGTAGAAAAGGCATTTTGTCAGTTGTTGGGGCAGGCGGAGGCATTGCTAGACAAGTCCTTAAAAAGAAATTCTCTTTTTTTTCTTTCTCTTTTCTGAACGTGGATTGACTTGCCCGGTTAACTTAAGACTCCTAGGGGAGTCTTCCATACTTGAAGCAAAGCTTTGTGTTTTCTTCCAGACTTGAAGCAAAGCTTGGAATAGCAAGCTGTATCACAAAATTCTGATAAGTTTAGATGTTCCCGTGAAGCTTGACACTACCGTATTTTCCGGAGTATAATACGGATGCACCTTTTTCCTCCCTAAAAGAGGCTGAAAATTTGGGTGCGTCTTATACTCCGAATGTAGCTTTTCCGAAGCTTTTTTTCCCAGCCCTAAGGAGGTGCTAAAAATCTTCCTGGCTTCCTACTCCTCTTTGCAGGCTTGTTTTCATTCCTACTCCCTCTGAAAAAGGTCTTTTCAGCCCTAACGAGGTGCTAACGATCTTACCGGCTTGCAGTATTTTTTTAATTCCTACTCCCTCAAAGTAGTTTTTTACCAGCCCTAAGTCTTTGCAGGCTTGTTTTCATTCCTACTCCTCTGAAAAAGGTCTTTTCAGCCCTAACCAGGGGATAAAATAATGTGCTGAAGCTGAACAGACTAAGGGCGTTAGCCAGATGAATACCTGGTAGGCAGATTTTTCCCCCTATTTTCCTCCCCCAAAACTAAGGTGCATCTTATACTCCGGTGCGTCTTATACTCCGAAAAATATGGTAAGTGGGAAGTTACAAACCAGATCAATTTAGGTTTCATTTCTGATCTCTTGACTGTTGACGGTCATGGATATGACAGTCCCAAGACCTACTAGATTGAATTAGATCTCCAAGGTCATTTGCAACTCTTACATTCTATTACTCTATGGCAGGTTGTACCTAAGTCCTCACAATGTGATTATCTTTGATGCAAAGATAGCAACCGGTGATAAAGTACTCAAAATGGAGACCTGATGACCTCCTTACTGTGACCTCAATACTATCTGGTCCATCTCTACAGCTCTACATCACCCTAAAACAGGAATCGGCAACCTTAAACACTCAAAGAGCCATTTGGACCCGTTTCCCACAGAAAAGAAAACACCGGGAGCCACAAAACCCTTCCCGTGCCTGACTATTTCCTGAGCGGCCAGAGAACCAGCACATGTAGTTGAATTAAATGTTCTGTTTTCTTCTGAAAGATTTCTTTTCTTGGATTTATCCATGGTTGGCCTACCGGGGGTCGAAAAGCTCAATAAATCACGAGCCAGCGGATATCACACATTGGTGGTTGTGACGCATATTTTGAGTGACAGGGAGCCGCAGCAGGGGGATGAAAGAGCCACATGTGGCTCTAGAGCCGGGGGTTGCTGACCCCTGCCCTAAAACAATACATGAAGAGGAAAGGCAGGAGAAGGCAGCAAGAACATTCAGAATTAGAAATCACTGCAGTGACTTCACTCCTGAAATGTCTCCTCTGGGCTACATTTACTTTTAATCTCTGTGGAGCCATATGTTTTATTCCTAAGCCTGATTCTTAAATCCTAAAATTATGCTTGTTGAATGCTAGGAGACAGCGCAGATCTGTTCCGACTCTTGCTCTGCACCGCATCTTCTTCGGCTGCCAAAAAGTGAGAGGAATCTGTCTTTCTAGGTCTTAGCAAGCTATGTTTGGAGGTGTCTCTTTCCCTACTTAATGAGCAACACTGTTGCTGCAGGTGGTTTGGCAAGGCAGCATTTTGAGCCAAAGCTTATCGAGTCAAACGAAGCGGAGAGCAAAACTGTGGCAACCTTTCCTCACTCGTCTCTTCGTTGCTTAGAGCAGGCAAGTCAATCATGTTCTCTTGAAGCTTGCACCTAAAGCATTTAGCATTGATATGTAATCATAAGCCTGCCATGATAGACCAATTGTGTGACATGTTCAATTTGATATTATGTTATTTCTGGCCTGGCAGAAGGTTTAAGATTACAATTAGCATGCATTGTTCCTTAAAAGCATTTTCGCCCCCCAAGGACTGGCGTTTTCTCCCATTAAACCTTATAAGGCAGGTGTAGTATACGTCTTCTTTCTTCTCCATCCCTTCCTTTGCTTTTGGGAGGGCAAGAAAACTCATACTTCAAATAAGAAAGCAGCAACGTTATTGTGATGCTAATTGCCGAGAATGGATACTGAGTCCCACGGGATTGGGCGGCCTATAAGAGCGTCTAAATAAAAATAAATAAAATAATAAATACTGTATTTTTTTTTTAATGGACAAGTGCCGCAATAAAAGAAGAAGAGAAAGAATAGATTTGAGACAATTAGTCCAGATTTGTGAGTGGCGTGACAAGGGGGAAAAATGCAGCAGCTTCTTCTAGATGTTTACATGTAAGGAATAGATTGAGACGTGGTCTACTTTTTGCCATCTTGTCACAGCGATTGGCCACCTGAATGGAGAATGAAGCACATGATTTGAGAAAATAAATGAATATGGCTTTGCTTCTGGGCAAAGATCTGTTACCCAAATAATAACGTGATTCTATCTTTTTAAAAACTCAACTTTAAGAGATCACTAGACAACCTGTGACCCACTGGGTCATTGTTTCAGAGATAGTTCCTTACCTAAACAGAGAAACAGAATGACCAAGAGCAGGCAAAATAGCAGTGGGAGCAGAAGTTATTTCTCCTTGTAGGAATCTTGCAGGAGGACTCAGAAATCTCTCCTCTCCTCTCCTCTCTCCCCCACCCCACCCCACCCCACCCCACTTCCTTCCTTCCTTCCTTCCTTCCTTCCTTCCTTCCTTCCTTCCTTCCTTCCTTCCTTCCTTCCTTCCTTCTCACCACAACATTGCAAATGTGGATAGCAAAAGCTTGTTGGTTTCAGGAAGTGTGTCATTTGTACAACACAAATTGTTACAGATTAACAGAGTTGGAAGGGACCTTATAGTCATCTAGTCCAACCCCCCCCCGCCCAAGCAGGAGACCCTACACCGTTTCTGACAATTGGCAGTCCAATCTCTTCTTGAAAGCCTCCAGTGATGGAGTTCCCACAACTTCCGAAGGCAACTTCTGTTCCATGGGTTGATTGTTCTCACTGTCAGAAAATTTATCCTTATTTTCAGGTTGAATCTCTCCTTGTTCAGTTTCCAACCATTATTCCTTGTCTGGCCTTCAGGTGCCTTGGAAAATAGCTTGACCCCCTTTTCTCTGTGGCAGTCCCTCAAATATTGGAACAGTGCTATCATGTCTCCCCTGGTCCTTCTCTTCACTAGACTAGCCATGCCCAGTTCCTGCAACCGTTCTTTATACTGGCCCTGTAGAAGAATTGAAATAGGTTCCTATAAACTATGCTTGTCTTGAATCATCCTGTCTGAGCAGGGGGTTGGACTAGAAGACCTCCAAGGTCCCTTCCAACTCTGTAATTATTCTCTTACATTATCTATTCTATCTTTCTTTCTTTTTAGGACCCCAACATTTCTCCCGCCCCTCCTTCTTCCATCCAGTGGCAGATTCAGTTCCTCTGGTTGATAATTTTGACAGCCTATTTTATTCTGGCAGTTCCTCATCGCTAGTTAGGAGCCGATGCTCCAAGGTCCGTGATGGCTTGAAATAAAGTTTGGATCCTGGCTGTGAATTATTCTAGGAGCAGCCCCAATCTCTCGCCACTACGATGGTGGTATTTCATATCAACAGCCTTGCAGCTGCCGGAGCTGCTAACCTTGAACTTCAGAAAGATAATTATTTTTGAAGGCACCAATCGAGGCAGCTCCGTAGTTAAGGCCTTACAGAGATTTGTGCTCAAAGCAGGTTTAAAATCCCCCAGCTTCACACTTTCATGATTGAATTCAGTCTCGGGATTTGGCACCGTGTCTGCACAGAGGAAAATGGATACCCGTGTGCTCCTCTCAGAGTTAAATTATTGACTGGCTTTCCTTGCCTCTCTCCTGAAGAATATATCTCAGAGAGCTTCTTGACCCATCTTTGTTTCCTGCATTCTCCTGTGAGCGTTGATTTGGCGGTCTCGTGAATCATAGCGATCATCACCCCTCTCAAAGCCACCAAAAACATTTCCTTAGATGTGACAGGCGTTTTCCACACTGACAGCTAATATGAGTCACAGGACAGCATTCTTGTGGCACGGAGAGTCAGAAATATGGGGATGTCTGCCTCTGCTGTAACACAGACAGTCCTCAACTTATGACCACAATGGAGCCCAACATTTTTGTTGTTTAATGGAGACCTTTGTTAAGTGAGTTTTGCCCCATTTTACCACCTTCCTGGCCACAGTTGTTTAGTGGATCACTTGAGTTGATAAAGTTAGTAACTGGGTTGTTAAGTGAATCTGGTTTACTCATTGATTTTGCTTGTCAGAAGTTCGCAGAAGGGGATGACGTGACCCTGGGACACTGCATCCGTCATAAACATGAATCAGTTGCCAAGCGTCGGAATTTTGCAGACACGACCATGGAGATGCTGCAAAAGTCACAACTGTGGAAAAACGGTCATAAGTTACTTTTTTTGGTGCCATTGTAACTTTGAACGGTCACTAAACGAACTGTTGTAAGTCAAAGACTACCTGTATTTAGGAGAGGGTAGACATTTTGACTTTAGAGAATAGAATAGAATAGAATAGAATAGAATAGAATAGAATAGAATAGAATAGAATAGAATAGAATAGAATAGAATAGAATAGAATTAGAAAATAGAATATAATAGAAGAGTTGGAAGAGACCTTGGAGGTCTTCTAGTCCAACCCCCTGCTTAGGCAGGAAACCCTACCCCACTTCAGACAAATGGTTATCCAACATCTTAAAAACTTCCAGTGTTGGAGCATTCACAACTTCTGGAGGCAAGTTGTTCCACTGATTAATTGTTCTAACCGTCAGAAAATTTCTCCTTAGTTCTAAGTTGCTTCTCTCCTTGATTAGTTTCCACCCGTTGCTTCTTGTTCTACCCTCAGGTGCTTTGGACAATAGCTTGACCCCCTCTTCTTTGTGGCAGCCCCTGAGATATCGGAACACTGCTGTCATGTCTCCCCTCCTTCTTTTCATTAAAATAGACATACCCATTTCCTGCAACCGTTCTTCATGTGTTTTAGCCTCCAGTCCCCTAATCATCTTTGTTGCTCTTCTCTGTACTCTTTCTGGAGTCTCAACATCCCTTTTACATTGTGGGACCAAAACTGAATGCAGTTTGGGTGGGGAAAACCCGGAAGCTTTCAGATTCGGGTTTTCCCAGATGTGCCAATATGACATCTCTAATAAAGTAGAACTTTGAGGAAACTCAAGCCTCGGAGTTTTCTTTCGTTGGGGGTGTTACTTGGAACCCTGACATACAGCCTGAGTCCTGCGGGTTGGAGACGTCTGGCTTAACGACTGTTTCTGTCAGGAATTTTCTTCTAATATTAAACCTGAAATCTTTTTCTTTTAATGCAGGTCAGTTTGTATCCCAGCTCTCAAAGTCCCCAAGACCCTAGCACTAATTATCTGCTCTCCAAGGTTACCTCTTCTAGCGTCCAAAGATGTTGTTCCGCTATTCAGTACAAAAGAATGTATTATTGCAGAGGGAAATGACGAGTTTGTCCCCAATTAAGTTATCCTCTCTCTAAATTCTTGCTGTATTATCTATCTGTTGCTCAGATGTGCTTGCCACTGAAGTGTATCCGGTACTTTGCTATTTATATTTGTTTCCAATCAAAACTCTTTTCCTATCGATGTGCTGTGACAAAGGATGTCTTGATGCTTCATCAAGCTACTTCTCCTTCTCATTATTATTATTATTTTAAAAAAATAGTATGAGAGATACAAGATGACATTGCTTTTGCCTGGGAAGTTCATAATTCAACCATAATATATCCGTCCTTTGCATGCACAAAATATTAACTACATTGGCTGACATCTTGTTGGATAGTTGGATAGTGATGGGTGTCAGGCAGGAAAATCAGGACCAAACTTTAAGTTCCAGTTAAGTTAATTTATTGCTCAAATGTATACATAACGATCAAGTCAACTAACAATCAGCACTAAATTGGGGCTAGATAAGAGTCATTGGAATTCAAGGGAGACTGGACTTAAAACACTCCTGGAACCCTTTCTTTCTTTCTTTCTTTCTTTCTTTCTTTCTTTCTTTCTTTCTTTCTTTCTTTCTTTCTTTCTTTCTTTCTTTCTTTCTTTCTTTCTTTCTTTCTTTCTTTCTTCCTTCCTCCCTCCCTCCCTCCCTCCCTCCCTCCCTCCCTCCCGCCCTCCTTCCTTCCTTCCTTCCTTCCTTCCTTCCTTCCTTTCCTTCTCTCTCTCTCTCTCTCTCTCTCTGTCTCTCTCTCTCTCTCTCCACACACACACACACACACACACACACACACACACACACACACACGTGTGTGTGTGTGTGTGTGTGTGTGTGTGTGTGTGTGTGTGTGTGTGTGTGTTCCAGCATAACTCTGGAACGCCTCCAGCAATTTCAACCAAACTTTATTTATTTATTTATTTATTTATTTATTTATTTATTTATTTATTTATTTATTTATTTATTTATCTATCTATCTATCTATCTATCTATCTATCTATCTATCTATCTATCTATCTATCTATCTATCTATCTATCTATCTATCTATCTATCTATCTATCTATCTATCATCTAGGATTCTTATGTGCCGCCCTACTCCCTGGGGACTCAGTACCCTGAGGACTTGGTACACAGATGACTTACTCTCTGGAAACAATTACTGTGGGGGTAAGACACCCCTAACACCCCTCTGTGTGTGTGTGTGTGTGTGTGTGTGTGTGTGTGTGTGTGTGTGTGTGTGTGTGTGTGTGTAGGCCCCACTCGGATGGGTCTCCATAGTAATGGCTGCTCGGGCTCAACGCACCTGCATGGTCCCCGTTCATGGTGCGCGCAGCCTGCCGGGAATGGTAGTTTCCAGCTCCCACCCACTAGGCCCTGAGCTTCAAGCAAAGAGGGCTAGTTGTCGGGGGAGGTGCCTCCTAATGCAGATAATCACCTCAAAGGCTGTTCCCTGTTGTCTAATACTGGATTGGGATAAATAAATACCCGGGCAACGCCGGGTTATCAGCTAGTAACTTATAAATTGCACTATGGCATGACACAACTGGGAACCCAGCCTGTGTCAGATCAGATTAACAGAGTTGGAAGGGACCTTGCAGGTCATCTAGTCCAACCCCCTGCCCAAGCAGAAGACCCTTACATCTGCCTCTACCTAGGATCGAACTCACAACCTTCTGATTGTGAGGCAAGAGCTCCACCTCTAGCATGTGATACATTTTCACTGTTCCCAATATTTTTGTGGACTGTTCAGAACTCTCGTGCGTTGATATTGCTTTGACACAAAGGTGCTTTTTCAGGAAGCAACTGGACTTTCTTGGGTTTTTTTTTTTTTTCGTTTTCTTTTGAAGACATTTCGCTTCTCATCCAAGAAGCTTCTTCAGCTCTTCTTCAGACAGGATAGTAGGGAATGGAAGGGTTGGAAAAGCTCCTTTGGGACAACCATGACCTGGATGACTGAGAATTTCTACAGACTTAATTGCTTTGACAGTATAAAATAAAATAAATCCCTACCTGAAAAAGTCAATGGTTTCATACAAGGCAGTTTGAAGCTGTAATGAATTAATATATCTTTTATTGAACGTTGTTTGTTGTAGATGTTGGATTGATGGTTCTATATCACACTTCTCTTTAGAAGATTATGTTTAATCTTCTGTGAGTTGAGTTGAGTGAGTGAGTTGTCTCTTTGTTTGCATAAGAGAGTTCTTATAGATGCATTCTGGCCTTAATCTACAGAAGAAGATAATAACAAAGTACAAATATATTCACAGTTATTAAAATGAACAGGTTGTCTGAATGCAAGCAACAACAGATCAGTTACTCCACTGCGACATGTAGGGGGAAGAAAGAGAGACGTTTGGGTAAGGTGACCAGATTTTAATATTTGTAAAGTGGGACACCATTGATGGGTGGGGGGGGGTTCTAGGGGAGCAAGACGGGAGGGGTCCATCTCTCTTATCCTGCAGCTTTGTGCACCCCCCCAAACACACACACCCTTCATCGCAGCCAGGGGTGGGTTCCTACCGGTGCAGTCTTGCCTGTTCGTTGCCGCAGAGCCGAAGAAGCTGGTGGCATTCGCGGCGCGGGGCTTCCCCCGCCCACTTTCCCCGGCCGCCGGGATGCCGCCATTTACATTCTTTTGCCCTCTGCGCATGCACAAAGCGTTCTGCTTGTGCAGAGGGCAAAAGAACGCAAATGGCAGCATCCCGGCGGCCGGGGAAAGCCCCGCACCGCGAACGCCACCAGCTTCTTTGGCTCTGTGGCAACTAACAGGCAAGACCGCCGCTGCCCCTCTCACTGCCCTCCCTCCCCGCCTGGCAGGAGGAGGCAGGCGAGGCAGGAGGCAGAGGGGTGTGCAGGGCAAATTCAAATTCAAAAAGCGGGACTTTTTTGAAACGCCGCGGGACACGGGACAAATTATTAAAAAGTGGGACTGTCCCGCCAAAAGCAGGACGTCTGGTCACCTTACGTTTGGGCTGAATTAGTATTTTGTCTGAGGATTTGAGAGCAAAATGCAAGTGTTTAAAATACTTTCAAAGGTACTAAAAGAAGCCTCAGACAGAGAGCAAAAATGTGTAAAGGACGGACCTGAAAGTGATGGAAGAAACCTGATGAAGTTGTGTTGCTAAGGCATATATTGTAACTTAGCAAGAAAAGGGGGAAAAACAGAATATAGAAACATTTTTTTTCAGGTACAATATTTAGACCTTGATCAGGAATTTCCCCCAAAAACTAGTAACTGGGGGACTCTAATACTTGTCAGATATTGCTGCTCTCCAATGCTAGGCCAATGGTGACGATAATGGGAATTGATCTGCACATTCGCGTCTGGCTTCTTTACAGGGAGCTAAAAATACTGCTTCAATTGACTATAACAATAATAGACCTCTATTTTACATGCTGAAGGTCCCTGGTTAAATCTTGTGCATATCATATCCAGAAAGGGCTGAGAATAAACAAACCTTGTCAGATATATGGAAAAGACCTGTAGATATTGAACAACATGGTTGGGATGGCTCAGCGCAGAAAATGTCTTATATTTATTGGAGAGAGGAAATCTGTAGTGATTATTACATATCTTTTGTATGCTTAAGGTCCCCACCCCCCCCGATTTGACCTCATTTCCCTGTAATCATAGAAAGTCATTGTCGTAAAGGAGAATATTTGTAACTTAGGGTTGAAATGAAGCGTTCTTGGTGCTCTCTTAACTTATTTTTTATTTTATTTTATTTATTTTGTTTGTCAAACATCTTGTTGTACAAGATAGTAGGTGTTTGCATAAACATAACATAAGCAAAAAAGTACAGATAAATGAGGACAATAGGACAGTAAGACAGGGACGGTAGGCACAGTGGTGCGCTTATGCACGCCCCTTACAGACCTCTTAGAAATGGGGAGGGGTCTACTGTAGACAGTCCAAGGTTAAAGCTTTTGGGGTTTGGGGAAGACACCACAGAGTCAGGTAGTGCATTCCAGCAGACACTGATCACTCTGTTGCTGAAGTCGTATTTTCTGCAGTCGAGTTTGGAGCGGTTTACATTAAGTTTGAATCTATTATGTGCTCGTGTATTGTTGCGGTTGAAGCTGAAGTAGTCATTAACAGGAAGGACATTTTGGTAATTGATTTTATGAACTACATTTAGATCAGATCGAAGGCGATGTAGTTGTAAATTGTCTAATCCGAATATTTCAAGTCTGGTGGAATAAGGTATTCTATTGTGAGTAGAGGAGTGAAGGACTCTTCTTGTGAAATATTTCTGGACTCTCTCGATTGTGTTAATGCCCGATATGCAGTGCGGGTTCCAGACAGGTGAGCTGTATTCAAGAATTGGTCTAACAGATGTTTTGTATGCTCTGGTTAGCAGTGTAATATTGCCAGAGAAGAAGATATGCAAGATTAGATTAACAACTCTTAGTGCCTTTTTGGCACTAAGAGTTGTTAAGAGTTGTTAACTTGGTGGTTTTTTTTTTTTTTTGCAGATGTTTCATTAGCCAAACTAGGCAACATCATCAGTGCTAGTCCCATCATCACTAGTACTGATGGTCCAAAGGTGCTTTTCAAAAGGCAACTGGACTTGGTTTTTGGTTTTTTCTTTTCCTTGGAAGACATTTTGCTTCTCATCCAAGAAGCTTCTTCAATTCTGACTGAATGGGGGAGGATGGAAGGATTTATATTCCTTGCAGTCATCTGGTCGTTAGCACTCTTTCTGAGAGTCCTTGAGGCCACTTGGATGTTTAACTGTGCCCTCAGTGCTGTGTAGCTTGTCGGGATGGGCGCAAGTACTGAGGTGACTGCCGATGAAGATAAGTATAATGCTTTAATGTGTTAACATAACAGCAACTTCTATAACAGTGCATAACTAGAACTGAGGTAACTCTTATTGACAACTGCTTTTATAGCCCGCTGTCAAAACCTCTCAACCAATCACAACTCCTGTTGTTCCCACTCCTAGAGCGGCCCCTGGTGGCCTTCCGGTACATTACACTCAGTGTCACCTGAATCAGAGTGCAAATGGATATGGAACTTTCTTGGAACTCTTGAAAGGATTATCTTAAATAGACTAGGGGAGTAGCCAATTAGCCCCCAATCTTCCCGAGGAGACCTCCTCCGGAGTAAACCTTCCTGCCTCTTGGCAGCCCTGCATGCTCTTGCATTCAGGAAAGGAGTAGCCCCTCCTTTCTCATCATTGCCAAGAGGTGCTGCTGGCGGGCCACAACAGGACCCCTCAGTCATTGTCATGGGAACATGTGAGTGGCGCAGTGGTGCCTGTGGTGGCACAGTGGTTAAAAGCAGCACTGCAATCTGAACTGCTAGTTCAGCAGTTCAGCGGTTCAAATCTCACCAGGCTCAAGGTTGACTCAGCCTTCCATCCTTTCGACGTGGGTAAAATGAGGACCCAGATTGTTGGGGGCAATATGCTGAACTCTGTAAACCGCTTAGAGAGGGCTGTAAAGCACTATGAAGCGGTATATAAGTCTAAGTGCTATTGCTATAAAAAAAATTCTATCAACGGCAAGAGGTTGGAAGAGCAGAAATGCAGAGAATATGAAGAGACAACGGCTACTAATGACCGAATGTGAGATCCAAGGCTCAAGCTTTGTTGCATGTGGGAAAATGCAGGAAAACAAGGCACTGAAACTGAAGACGGAGGAACATAAATTCTACCACATCTTCAAGTCAGCTCACTCGCTAACAGCTGTCAGCAAGGGTGCCCCTTCCTGAATTACAATGAAGGTTTGGTTCCTAGCCATGTTTGTCTAAGTCTCCGAGGAGCATCGGCTTAATTCGTGTCTCTCTTGGAAAGGCCTGATAACTATTGTTCAACAATATTGAACTAGTGGGGTTGATGCTGAGCTTCATTATCTACTTAAATCTGGCAGCTCCACCATCCAGGAAAGATATTGCTCATCATGGCCCCCCATTTAGTGATTAAGCAAGACTCACCTCCATCAATGACATCAGGTAGCCCAGAAGACGCTGCCAGCATTCCAAATCTATTGGCGGAAATGTTTCTGCTCTTCTCTTATGCATCATTTGAAAGATCGAAGGAGTTAAGTCTTTCCTGTTAACAAAACCTTCTCCTCTGATCCCTTCAGGATGTACTGCACAGGTACAGCATATGTGGTACCTTGCTCAACAGTAGTAACTGTGAGAGGGATCTTGGAGTCCTAGTGGACAGCCATTTAAATATGAGCCAGCCGTGTGCAGCAGCTGCCAAAAAAGCCAACACAGTTCTAGGCTGCATTAACAGAGGGATAGAATCAAGATCACCGGGAAGTGTTAATACCACTTTATAATGCCTTGATAAGGCCACACTTGGAATACTGCATTCGGTTTTGGTTACCATTATATAAAAAAAGATACTGAGACTCTAGAGTGCAGAGAAGAGCAACAAAGATGATTAGGGGACTGGAAGCTAAAACATATGAAGAACGGTTGCAGCAACTGGGTATGTCTAGTTTAATGAAAAGAAAGACTAGGGAAGACATGATAGCAGTGTTCCAATATCTCAGGGGTTGCCACAAAGAAGCGGGAGTCAAACTATTCTCCAAAGCACCTGAAGGTAGAACAAGAAGTAATGGGTGGAAACTAAACAAAGAGAGAAGCAACTTAGAACTAAGGAGAAATTTCCTGACAGTGAGAACAATTAATCAGTGGAACAGCCTGCCTCCAGAAGTTGTGAATGCTCCAACACTGGAAGTTTTTAAGAAGATGTTGGATAACCATTTGTCTGAAGTGGTGTAGGGTTTCCTGCCTAAGCAGGGGGTTGGACTAGAAGACATCCAAGGTCCCTTCCAACTCTGTTGTTGTTGTTGTTGTTGTTGTTGTTGTTGTTGTTGTTGTTGTTGTTGTTGTTGTTATTGTTGTTATTGTTATTGTTATTGTTATTGTTAATAGTATTATGATTATAATATATGGGGGGGAGATGGCTAAAGATGAACATACATGATTGCTATAGCTCAGGGGTATCAAACTCAATTTCATTGAGGGCCGCATCAGGGCTGTGGTTGACCTCAGTGGGGCTGGGCAGGTATGGCTGACTGGGTGGGTGTGGCCGACTGGATGGGCGTGGCCAGCTTGATGCCACTCCCCAAACTGCTGGCATGTTTCCTCTTCTCACTGGTAGATCGGGCCGAAGCCGCGTTGGCCTGATATTGCCAGCGTTTGGGGAGTGGCATCAAGCTGGCCCACGCCCTATCCAGTCGGCCACACACCAGTCCGCCTTACCTTGCCACAGCCCCATGGGTCCAAATCCACAGCTGATGCTGGCCCTCAATGCATTGAGTTTGCATACCCCTGGCTATAGAATGACATGCCTATTGTTAATCTATAGCATCTCCCCCCATATATTATAATCATAACTTTATTGTCAATAACCAATAACCTTCAACAATTACAACATAACACCACAACAACAACCCACAAAAACAACATGAACAACAACAACAACAGAACAACAGAGTTGGAAGGGACCTTGGATGTCTTCTAGTTCAACCCCTGCTCTAGGCAGGAAACCCTAACCAATTCAGACAAGTGGTTGTGCATCATCTTCTTAAAAGCCTCCAGTGATGGAGCATTCCACAACTTCTGAAGGCAGCCAGTTCCATGATTAATTGTTCTCACTGTCAGGAAATTTCCTCCTTAGTTCTAAGTTGTTCTCTCCTTTGATTAGTTTCCACCCATTAGTTCTTGTTCTCCTTCTGGTGCTTTGGAAAATAGGAGGGAAAGGACCCCTTAAGAGTTGAGATGCCTTGTTTTCCTAGATGACAAACCAGCTAGTCGATCCTGAAAACCTTTATAAAGAAAGGGGAAGGGTTTGTTTTCATGCACACCCAGGCATGAGACCAATGCCCATGGCTCATTTCAGATTATCAGCCTGTTTGTCTGCTAGCGCATGGTGGCCTCCTAGGCTCTTATTATGGTCAGCTATGCACCATGTCTAGACAATTCCACTTTGGACCTCAGGGATCCACTGGTGATTGGAGAGACGGCATTTGCTTTCCTCTCCTCATCCTGCATCAGGAGCTCAGCAGGAAGGTGCTCAATTTTCCTCTGTTTATTTTCCATGCCGCAGAATAGATAAAACAGGACTTCACTGGCTCTTTCAAAGACAAATCCCCATCGAGGTATTTGTTCCTTCATGGCAAGTGGCTGAGTGTAATTGTCTGCAGTGTGCATTGTGTATCGAAGCCGGGTTTTCTAAGCCACCTAACGCCGGCTTGCAGAGTCTCCTTTAACCCGAAAAAGAGGCAAGTTATGAAAACAAAGGAATTTGTTCAGGGTACTTCTGACCTACTTGGAGATTGAGTGCAAAGTTAAAATGGCTTTTAAAAAAGAAGACCATCATTTAGAGGCAAAAGGATAGAGAAAACGGCAGCCAACCTGATGAAAAAGCATCTTCCTTTTGATAGAAGGCCAAAATGCTAGGAGCGTTTTATTTTTTTATATATATTTTTATTTTTTTATATATTTTTTATTTTTTTATTTTTTATTTTTTTATTTTTTTATTTTTTATTTTTTTATTTTTTTATTTTGTCAAGCATGTATATGATTACAGACAAAGTATAAACATGATTGTGAATGTATAAGATGTACAAGCAAGGTTATGAGTACATGATATTTTATGAAAAACATCGGTACATTAGGACAGGGACGGTAGGCACGCTGGTGCGCTTATGCACGCCCCTTACAGACCTCTTAGGAATGGGGAGAGGTCGACTGTAGACAGTCTAAGGGTAAAGTTTTGGGGGTTTGGGGAAGAAACCACAGAGTCAGGTAGTGCATTCCAGGCATTGACCACTCTGTTGCTGAAGTCGTATTTTCTGCAGTCGAGTTTGGAGCGGTTTACGTTAAGTTTGTATCTATTGTGTGCTCATGTATTGTTGAGGGTGAAGCTGAAATAGTCATTGACAGGTAGGACATTGTGGCAGATGATTTTATGAACTACATTTAGATCAGATCAAAGGCGACGTAGCTCTAAGCTATCTAAGCCCAAAATTTCAAGTCTGGTGGAATAAGGAATTCTGTTGCGAGTAGAGGAGTGGAGGACTCTTCTCGTGAAATATTTCTGGACTCTCTCGATTGTATTAATATCCGACATGCAGTGCGGGTTCTATCCAAATAGATAGAAAAGGAATCCAAAACAGTATCATAAGGGACACTATTATTCAATTATTTACGGTATTATAAAAGATATAGGAGCCCTGGTGGTGCAGGGGTTAGATTGCAGTATTCCAGGCTAACTCTGCCCACAGTCTGGAGTTCGATCCTGACCAGCTCAAGGTTGACTCAGCCT
>JALIGW010000245.1:130459-142011 GCA_023053685.1 Diadophis punctatus similis
CTCTGAACTTGATTGTTCTCTTGCAGACATTTCATTACCAAACTAGGTAACATCATCAATGTTAGAAGGCAGTAGGGGTTTCGGTTTATGTACAAGTGGCTTGCCCTGTCAGTATTGGTGAGAATGCCTTTGGCAGTTCCTGGAACAAGAAGCTGTTGCTTACTGTCTTCTCTTTTTTAAAAAACAAATTATGTGTGAGCTGACCGGAGTTATTTTGATTGCATAGAAACATGTTTAATAAATAAACACGGATTCCCTTCCCTCTCAAAATACTAACCTGGGTAAGTTTGGCAAGGAAAGGATGCAATTGGTGTTGCACTTTGAAGAAACACATTTCTTCCGAAGGTTGTTGTTATTCCCCCCCCCCCTTTTTTTATGAGGGTAGAATTCTACTTTTTTTAAAAAACGTGCTCCTTGTCTTGTGCCAACTGCTGTGCCACCTCGCACCGCGCACGCTGAATGGCATGGCTACATTTTGTTCTCTTTGGTGCTTCAACTCCACGGCTCTGCAATTACTTGCCCAACCTGACACACACACACACACACACACACCCTGCGTTTTTGTGCCATCCTGGCTCTAAAAACCCATTTAGGACTAAAACAAATTTTTTTGGAGAAAAAAAAATAGCCACTCGGTTATGATGATTTCCCATTATATATTTAAGCTGAGTGCCTGACATCTGATCACAGTGGTTGGACATGGCCCTGCCTGAGCTTTGCGCTTAGTTAAATGCGGTCTCTTTTTTGCTTTTCCCCCACCCTCCCGCCTCCCCGGTCTCTCCGCAGTTATTGAAAAAGATGCAATGACTTTATTTGCAGGCCATTAGTGTCAACTACACAAAACAGACGTGGAATTTATTTCGGGGGGAATGGCTCATAATTGAGAGAGTTTAGCACTGGCTGAAATGTTGACAACTGAGAAAGTAATGGGGAAAGAGGGCTGAACCCTTGTCTTTGAGAGGAAGAATGGAACTGAGGCATTTATCGGCACTGGCCTTGAAGCATTATAGGTTAAACTGGTGCATACTGCGTAAAAGCCACAGAGTATAACGATACCTTAAATTAGAGCTTGATTTCAGGTTTTAAAGGGTTGGATTTCATCCAGGGAGACTCAGGTTGAAGTCCCCAAATGACCAGTGAGTTTCATTGGATGACTTCAGGACAATCAAAAATCAGGAGTGTGGTAGCACCTGTACAGATTGACTAACAAGGCACATGCTTTTCGGAGTTCCAGCACACTTTGGAGTCCTAGTGGACAACCATTTAAATATGAGCCAGCAGTGTGCAGCAACTGCCAAAAAAGCCAACACAGTTGTAGGCTGCATTAACAGAGGGATAGAATCAAGATCACGCGAAGTGTTAATACCACTTTATAATGCCTTGGTAAGGCCACACTTGGAATATTGCATTCAGTTTTGGTCGCCACAATGTAAAAAGGATGTTGAGACTCTAGAAAGAGTGCAGAGAAGAGCATCAACGATGATTAGGGGACTGGAGGCTAAAACATATGAAGAACGGTTGCAGGAACTGGGTATGTCTAGTTTAATGAAAAGAAGGACCAGGGGTGACATGATAGCAGTGTTCCAATATCTCAGGGGCTGCCACAAAGAAGAGGGAGTCAAACTATTCTCCAAAGCACCTGAAGGTAGAACAAGAAGTAATGGGTGGAAACTAAACAAGGAGAGAAGTAACTTAGAACTAAGGAGAAATTTCCTGACAGTTAGAACAATTAATCAGTGGAACAGCTTGCCTCCAGAAGTTGTGAATGCTCCAACACTGGAAGTTTTTAAGAAGATGTTGGATAACCATTTGTCTGAAGTAGTGTAGGGTTTCCTGCCTAGGCAGGGGGTTGGACTAGAAGACCTCCAAGGTCCCTTCCAACTTTATTATTATTATTATTTGTGCTACAGTATGCATGGAGTAGAGTGAAGTAAGCCATAGCAATAGCATTAGCACATAGACTTATAGACCATTTCACAGTGCTTTGACAGCCCTCTCTAAGCGGTTTACAGAGTCAGCCTATTGCCCCCCCCCCCCAACAATCTGGGTCTTCCTTTTACCAAACTCGGAAGGATGGAAGGCTGAGTCAACCTTGAGACGGTGAGAATCGAACTGCTGGCAGATGGCAGAATTAGCCTGCAGTACTGCATTCTAACCACTGCGCCATCACGGCTCTTGAGCTCTATGTCTTTGACTAGAATGTAAAATGGGGCTAGCAACGTCCTAATTTTGGGCAATTGTAGCTCTCTTTCTACAATGTCTTCAGGAACTCACCGGCTCTCTCAGCCCAGTTTACCTTCCAAGGTAAGTTGTAGAGATCAAATGCCGATTGCATATTTACCATTTTGTGCTTTCAACAGAAAGGATAGGATATAAATACACAGAATTTTCCAGAGGGGGAAACAATGAGATACACAGTGTATTATTGCCAGGCAATAGCTACCATCCTATTGGTAAGCCAACTGACAGCATCGAAACTATTTAATTGTAAAATATCATAACAGAATCTTCTTGAGTCTCCCTCCCTCCCTCCCTCCCTCCCTCCCCCCCCTCTCTCTCTCTCTCTCTCACACACACACACACACACACACACACACACACACACACACACACCTCTTCTCTCCCTTCTCTTTTCATCTCTTGTATTTATTTATCAAATCCATATGGCCTCCCATCTCACAGAAAGCAACTCTGAGCAACATACCTCTATGCAATAATTTCATTTTCTTGCCGGGAAGCTCAAGGTTTTGCCTGGTTCCTGAGGGTCAGCCGCACTTCTCAGAGAGACATCGGCTTGAGGCCGGCTTCTGCCAAAGCAAAACTGACAGTAGCTTTTACAGCTTCATCTGAATTGCGTGCCTCTGTGACAAGGGCGAAAGGTGTAGAGGTGTGCTAAGATATCCAGCGAAGTTAGAGAGAAAAGGAGGACATTAGGTGAAGATGCTATGGGTTGGGGAGGCACGATGGCTCCGGGGTTAAGGACGCTGAGCTTGTCAGCTGGCAGCCCGGGTTCAAGACCCAAGTGCCACTTGGCGGGGTGAGCTCCCGTCACTTTCTCCCAACTCCTGCCGCCTTGCAGTTCAGAAGCATGTAAATGCAAGTAGATAAATAGGTACCACTTTGGTGGGAAGTTAACAGTGTTCCATGCACCTTGATGTAGAGAAATGTTGGCCATATGATCATGTAAATTGACTTCATACAATGCTGCCTTCCTCGGCCAAAGAAACAGTCTTTGAGTCGGACACGGCTGAGAGGAAAACCTTTACCTTACTATGAGTTTACCAAAGGGATATGTGAATCCCTTCTCTTCCTCCAGATATTGCCATTCTCTCTCCCCCACCTTTTTAAATCCACAAGGCGGTATAGTTTTCTAAGATGTTGCTTATTGCAAGATGACAGTAGCGCCATCAAGGCAAGGATTTGTCAGCCAGGTTGTTGAAACTCCTAGGCTCTGCTACCAAAATATTGCCGACTGTTTCGTTTGTTTCTTAATCTGGAAATCAATTTTCTCGAATCTGGCGTCACGAAAGATTAGGACACATATACATGAAGCCCATCTTCGCAGCGCAGAAGCCCAGTGTCGCACATTTAATGTCTGCTGTTATTTTCTGTCAGCGTAATGGTATATCGCATTCCCAGCACAGAGGCAATAATGGAGAAATTTGATACTTGACAAGTTATCTGTCACATGCATTCAGGAGAGAAGCTTTTGAGATGCTACGTTCAGTCCCAGGTTTGGGGTTTTTTTTGTTTTTTGTTTTAGATTGGAACACGATGTGCCAGAATCCATCGCGGGTGTGTATAATCACATTTATGGATTTATAAAATTTAAGAGTCACCTTTTGGTCCATTTCTTAAAAAAAAGAAAACCAGTGTTCTTCTAGATAGTTAGCAAAAACGATAAGAAGGATTTGAAAATGTTCTGGTTATTCTAGAGATGTTCCTGCCAGCTGTCAGCTGTTGAACCCTTGGAAAAAGTCCCCCCCCCCCCCCTGGAGCCATCTGAAAGTGACACGACATCATCAGGCAGCATTATTGTTCCCAAGAGGACTCATGAAAAATGCTCTCCTTTGTTCTCTGATTTGGGAGTAATAATGGTGACAAAAAAGAACAAAGAAATGAGACCTATTTTTTTTTCCTCTTTTCTTCCCTTGCCTTGTCCTCTGTGCCTTGGCTAAGAACTTAACTTATCCTTAAGTACAGCCCAGAAAGAAACTTTTTTCCCCACAATACAAATGCAATTCCCTAGACCAGGGGTAGGCAAAGTTGGCTCTTCTATGACTCGTGGACTTCAACTCCCAGAATTTCTGAGCCAATCATGCTAGCTTAGGAATTCTGGGAGTTGAAGTCCACGAGTCATAGAAGAGCCAACATTGTCTACCCCTGTTCTAGACATTTGTGTATATCCCTGTCAGTAACTACTAGGTTCACAGTCAGTGGTGAAATCCAATTTTGTTTACTACCGCCTCTGTGGGTGTGGTTTGGAGGGAGTGGCTTGGTGGCAGAGGAAGGATTTACTGCAAAATCCCCATTCCCACCCCACTCCTGGGGGAAGGATATTTCAAAATCCCCATTCCCACCCCACTCTGGGGCCAGCCAGAGATAGTATTTGCAGGTTCTCCGAACTACTCAAAATTTCCACTACAGGTTCTCCGAACTACTCAAAATTTCCACTACCGGTTCTCCGAACTACTCAAAATTTCCACTACAGGTTCTCCGAACTACTCAAAATTTCCACTACCGGTTCTCCGAACTACTCAAAATTTCCACTACCGGTTCTCCGAACTACTCAAAATTTCCGCTACCGGTTCTCCGGACTACTCAAAATTTCCGCTACCGGTTCTCCGAACTACTCAAAATTTCCGCTACCGGTTCTCCGAACTACTCAAAATTTACACTACCGGTTCTCCGGACTACTCAAAATTTACACTACTGGTTCTCCAAACTACTCAAAATTTCCACTACAGGTTCTCCGAACTACTCAAAATTTCCACTACCGGTTCTCCGAACTACTCAAAATTTCCACTACCGGTTCTCCGAACTACTCAAAATTTCCGCTACCCGGTTCTCCGGACTACTCAAAATTTCCGCTACCGGTTCTCCGAACTACTCAAAATTTCCGCTACCGGTTCTCCGGACTACTCAAAATTTCCACTACAGGTTCTCCGAACTACTCAAAATTTCCACTACCGGTTCTCCGAACTACTCAAAATTTCCACTACCGGTTCTCCGAACTACTCAAAATTTCCGCTACCGGTTCTCCGGACTACTCAAAATTTCCGCTACCGGTTCTCCGAACTACTCAAAATTTCCGCTACCCGGTTCTCCGAACTACTCAAAATTTACACTACCGGTTCTCCGGACTACTCAAAATTTACACTACTGGTTCTCCAAACTACTCAAAATTTCCACTACAGGTTCTCTGAACTACTCAAAATTTCCACTACCGGTTCTCCGAACTACTCAAAATTTCCACTACCGGTTCTCCGGACTACTCAAAATTTCCGCTACCGGTTCTCCGGACTACTCAAAATTTCCGCTACCGGTTCTCCGAACTACTCAAAATTTCCGCTACCGGTTCTCCGGACTACTCAAAATTTACACTACCGGTTCTCCGGACTACTCAAAATTTACACTACTGGTTCTCCAAACTACTCAAAATTTACACTACCAGTTCTCCAGAACCTGTCAGAACCTGCTAGATTTCACCCCTGGTTCACACCATATGATCAAGAGTCATTCAGACCAGAGGTGGGTTTCACTTACCTTCGCCAGTGGTTCGCATCGTGACATTTTGCTTGCGCAATCATTTGGTTAGTTTATGGATCAGCGCATTGTGCAAATGCAGAACAAGACTGAGTTCAGCTACCAGGCAAGTTACATAGTCTGCCCATCAGTATGTGAAGCTTGTAGCTGGCGTCAGGGTGTTATCAGAAGCGCCCACCTCCCCACTGCACATCAGTGCTCCGATGACTGTGTAAAAGAGGCAGAGTGTACATCTTTGTCACTGAGTGGTAGGAAGAGCACACATTTAATCATGGGAACTTTTCCCAAGACTGGACGGGCAGTTAAAACTTTCCGAAGATCTTCAGGGATAGTGTAGCAATCTTGCCCAGGATTTCAAGAAATCCAGCTAGTTATTCCTATTGATTTTTTTTTTTTACCCTTTCCTGGATGGCAAGAAGCACAATGTAATTTAGCAATCAAAGGGACATTTTGCTCTGCTCCTTTGCCAGGCCTGATTAATAATATTCATTTCTTTTGTGTTCTGCTGGGTTGAAACAATCCATCTCCCTCAACCCAACTTCCTGGAGTAAAGGCAATTTGCATAAAAGGGAAGAACATATCAGGGGGGGATGTTTCTTAGGGGTGGCTACGTTTTGCCTTTCCCTAAGAAATATTTGATCCTACTGTCCTGTGCAGGGATAGGAAAAGAAGCTTGAGAAATTCTTTGGTGGAACCTCTAAGACTGGATTAATGACTTGTGTAGGTAGTCCTCGACTTAGGAAATATTTAAGGTTCAATAACACTGAAAAAAAGTGACTTACAGATGGTCCTCACACATATGACTGTTGCAGTGTTGGAAGAAATAGCCATCTGGTTCAATTCCAAGCCGAAAGGCACTGGAGACAAAATGGAGGCTGGAGGATGATTGGAAAGAGGGTCCATGTATTGATGAAGCAGAAGCACATGGGTGGTTCTGGACAGCTGACCACATGGAGTTGAGAGTGAGGGGTATATATATACCTTTTCTTGGCCTTTGCACTTGAGCTTCCTGTTCCTGTGCAAGAACATGTATTCTATTGGATGTTGTCAGACTCCCACGGGGCCATGTACAAATCCTAGGAGTTTGTCTGAGCTACGTTTGGTTGAAGTTTGGGCTGATGCTATGAAGGGGCTTGTTGGGCAATTGCTATTGTGGCTGAGGGCTAACCCTTCCTTTGTTCAGACCTTGCTGCAGGGAGTAATGGATTACCTAATCTGCATTTCTAAAAGCTGGCTTAGCTTAGTTTCTGCTTGGGGGCAGGGATCTGGGGCTCTGAGTTTCTGTCTCCCTTAAGATTTTTATTTCTCTTTTAGGGGAAACATTTTATCCTGCCTTTTTAAATATTTCTCAAAATGTTTCATTCTTCTAGGAGAGGGGTGGGTGCTAACTTTCTACAGCAGCATCCCAGGTCATGTGATCATCATTTGATCCTCCCCAGCCTGCTTCCAACAAGCCATCAATGGCAGAAGCCAAATTTGCTTAACCACTATGTGATTCACTTAGCAATTTCAGTGATTCGCTTAACAACCATGAGAGGGGGAAAAGGTCATAAATTTGGAGCAAGTCCTTTGACAACCACCTTGCTTAGCAACTGAAATTCTGGCTCCAAGTCCGGTTGTGAACTGACGGTAAACTGAGTAGAATCTTGATTTGCAACTTTTGTTTACTGCCTTCAGGAGGAAAAATGACATCTTGTGATCAATTTGAGTGTGGCTTTAAATTCCTCTCCCGACAAAGGGACAGTTGATCAGGGTGCTTTAATGAGAATTTGTGCAGAATATCTATAGGAGAATCGAACGAGATTGAGACTTACACAATGATGTTGCTCATATTTGTTTTCCGAACATGGCTTTGTTACTTGGATTGTCATTTGTTCGCACCTGTCTAAATCAAGCTTCTTCTTCTTCTTCTTCTTCTTCTTCTTCTTCTTCTTCTTCTTCTTCTTCTTCTTCTTCTTCTTCTTCTTCTTCTTCTTCTTCTTCTTCTTCTTCTTCTTCTCCTCCTCCTCCTCCTCCTCCTCCTCCTCCTCCTCCTCCTCCTCCTTCCTCTTCCTCTTCCTCTTCCTCCTCTTCCTCTCCTCCTCCTTCTCCTTCTTCTCCTTCCTCTTCCTCTCCTTCTCCTCCTCCTTCTTCTCCTACTCCTTCTCCTCCTCCTTCTCCTCCTCCTCCTTCTTCTCCTTCTCCTTCTCCTTCTCCTTCTTCTTCTCCTCCTCCTCCTCTTCCTCTTCCTCCTCTCCTTCTCCTTCTTCTCCTCTTCCTTCTCCTCCTCCTTCTCCTCCTCCTTCTCCTCCTCCTCCTTCTTCTCCTTCTCCTCCTCCTCCTCCTCCTCCTCCTCCTCCTCCTCCTCCTCCTCCTCCTCCTCCTCCTCCTCCTCCTCCTCCTCCTCCTCTTTACTTCAGGGATTATCCCTGCCCTAAAAAATCCGTAGACTCTTCATTAAGCTCAGAAACAAGAATGTGATTTTAAAGAGAACTATCAGTTGTCTTTCCCTGCCAGATTTCACAAGTTGTCTTTTTTTTGGGGGGGGGGGGGGCAATTGGGAATTTCATCAAATGTGATGAAACTTCCAAAAAGGCATGACAGGAGGGAGATTTAACCTGAAGTCTCCAAAGCAATCAGAGAATCTTTCTCACCCTTAAACTATGGAGAAATTCTAACAAACTTGTTGAGCTCTTCTAAATATATCCCTGGTCATTGTTCAAAATGATAGCAAATCCAGAATAGAATGGAATGGAATGGCTGGAAGAGACCTTGGAGGTCTTCTAGTCCAGCCCCCTGCTCAAGCAGGAGAACCTATACCATTTCAGACAAGTGACTGTCCAGTCTCTTCTTAAAAACCTCCAGTGATGGAGCACCCATGATTTCTGAAGGCAAGTTCTTCCACTGGTTAGTTGTCCTCACTGTTAAGGACGTTTCTCCTCAATTCCAGGTTGCTTCTCTCTTTGGTTAGTTTCCATCCATTGCTTCTTGTCCTGCCCTCTGGTGCTTCGGAGAATAATTTGACCCCCTTTTCTTTGTGGCAGCCCCTCAAATGCTGGCATACTGCTATCATGTCATTCCTAATTCTTCTTTTCTTTAGACTAGCCAGACCCAAAAATCCTGCAGTCGTTCTTCATATGTTTGTGTCTCCAGGCCTTTGATCATCTTAGTTGCTCCTCTCTGAACTTTTTCCAAAGTCTCAACATCTTTTTTGTAGATTTCTTCACTTTCACACCATTGCTCCTTGTGAGAGCTACAGTGTTAACTTACGATTGTCCTTCCTGGATGGTTTTCT
This sequence comes from Diadophis punctatus similis, assembly GCA_023053685.1. Taxonomy (NCBI): domain Eukaryota; kingdom Metazoa; phylum Chordata; class Lepidosauria; order Squamata; family Dipsadidae; genus Diadophis; species Diadophis punctatus. The sequence goes on from JALIGW010000245.1 coordinate 139,500, forward strand.
GCAAAACTGAAAAAAAAGAAAGTCCTATAAATCAGTTGAGTTCCGTTGTTTTCCCACCTTCTTCCAAGGAGTGTCATAGTCAACAGGATGAAAGTTAGGGTGTTGTTGTTGTTTTTCTCGTTTTCCCCCAGAAAGAGCCACAGTGGCAAAAGCTTTTCTGCCTTTTCATTTTTAAACCCTCAAATGCCACTTGTGTTCCTTTGCTTTCTTTTTCCCTTGTTACCATGGTATCACAAGCGGGACTGTTTGTTACGATGGTGCTCTCATAATGTGCGTGTACATGCGTGTGCGGTCGTACAGATATATAAAAGGACTTTGAGTTGTTTGAGTTTTGTGGTAACGAGGACCAATTCCAAGCTTGTCATTGCCGCGTTGCTCCTGCAGCAGGTTGCCAAAGACACGGAGGTCTTGCAGATTGAATAGCAAAGTGAGAGATAGATTCCGTAGCAGTGGAGCTGTTTTGAGCTTAGCCTGTCACGAAAAGCAAAGAACAATAAACTTCTATCCTAAAGCAGAAACGTTGAAAGAAATGGACTCAATGTGGGGGTGGGAAGAAACAACACACCACTTAGTGTATCTTTTTGATGGATCTCTCCTGGCAAAAGTCAGGCCTCAGACTGTGTTTCTTGGTGGGCCATGATAGGAAGCAGAGGGAAGGTTCTGTTTATGGGATAATAAATAATAATAATAATAATAATAATAATAATAATAATAATAATAATAATAATAATAATAATAATAATAATAATAATAATTGAGGAGGAGGAGGAGGAGGAGGGAGGAGGAGGAGGAGGAGGAGGAGGAGGAGGAGGAGAAGAAGAAGAAGAAGAAGAAGAAGAAGAAGAAGAAGAAGAAGAAGAAGAAGAAGAAGAAGAACAACAACAAGAAGAGAGAAGTGATAGAAAGAGAGATAGATGATAGAAATAGAGGTGTGTGTGTGAGAGAGAGAGAGTGAGTGAGATGATAGATACTAGAAAGAGAGAGGAGAGCGAGTGAGATGATCAAAATAGACATAGAGAGGTGTGTGTGTGAGAGAGTGTGAGAGAGAGATGATAGATAACAGAAAGAGAGAGTAGAGAGAACGAGATGATAGAAATAGAAATAGAGGGTTTGTGTGTGTGTGTGTGTGTGTGTGTGTGAGAGAGAGAGAGAGAGAGAGAGAGAGAGAGAAGAGAGAGAGAGAGAGAGAGAGAGAGAGAGAGAGAGAGGTGTGTATGTGTGTGTGAGAGAGATTATGTAGTGTGCTCCTTACCAAATAGCTCCCCATTGAAAGGAAGGAGTCATGCAAGCTTGAATCACAATTAAGTGATTCTGTGTAACTTTTTGAAAAGGTTGCTCTGCTTCTTTTCAATATGGAGGAAGTAGACTTGGTTCATTGGCTTTCGCAATCCGACTTGCAGACCATTAACTCTGTAGTGTTGGGTGACATCAATCTAATATTCCATTATTCATCTGTGTATAACCCCAAACTCCATTTACATTTCAGTCATAAACCCCTATCCCTAAAAGTAATTGAATATTTTGAACAAAATGCACTCTCCATCTTAGGCCTCCTGGATGTTAACTGCTATCACTGGTCTTTTCACATAGCTTTTCTATTGAGTTACACAGGCTGTTAAATACGAAGCGTGCTTTAAACCTTAAAAATATATGAGATAATATATTTGCTGGGAGATTTTTGCTCTCCAAATGAGGCTTTTCAACCTCTGCTTCAGAACGGCGTTCAAGATTTGAATTCAAGGCCATGTAGAAAAATCCCAAAAATGAGTCGAATAAATGACACGCGAAACAATAGTCACAACGTGCATAGATGACACCCAAGAAAGGGAAAATGACACAGTACTATAATTTATCGATGCATATTTCGGTCTGCGGCTTCCTGTTTGAATCTAGGTTGCTTACAGTGCATTAAAATCCGAAAGAACAAGTAAACTTCCAAATGATTGTAAATGTAAATATTATATAAAATGACAATATGATGGAACTATATATATAGGCATTCTATAAAAGCAAGCATCTCTTCCATGGGGATTTTACATGATATGCTATCGCTTCTTTATCTGTAAATATGCCTGGAACTCATATTTTTAGAACAATTCTTTATATATATATATATATGTGTGTGTGTGTGTGTGTGTGTGTGTGTGTGTGTGTGTGTGTGTGTGTGTGTGTGTGTGTGTGTGTGTGTGTGTGTGTGTAGGATTTTTTGCTGATAAATGAAAATATATATATACATGTATGTATGTATATATGTATCTATGTATGTATGTATAATGATTTTAGGCCAATGTCACAGGAATGAAAAATGTGAATATGTATACCGGTATATGTTTCTTAATGTTTTAAAAAACTCAATAAAAATTTATTTTTTTAAAAAAAAGTGTGAACGGGCAAATTCTTTGCATTTGCGGAAATGCCCATTGGCGCCTTGAATTTGGAAGGAAAAACGTCAAGCTTTTTAGGGAGATGGATTGAAGTGCTGACAGATCCGCCTTCGATCTGACCTAAGTGT
>JALIGW010000246.1:7500-141081 GCA_023053685.1 Diadophis punctatus similis
GAAGGAAGGAAGGAAGGAAGGAAGGAAGGAAGGATACAGGAAGGAAGGAAGGAAGGAAGGAAGGAAGGAAGGAAGGATGGATACAGGATGGAAGGAAGGAAGGAAGGAAGGAAGGATACAGGAAGGAAGGAAGGAAGGAAGGATACAGGAAGGAAGGAAGGAAGGAAGGAAGGAAGGAAGGAAGGAAGGAAGGATGGATACAGGATGGAAGGAAGGAAGGAAGGAAGGAAGGAAGGATACAGGAAGGAAGGAAGGAAGGATACAGGAAGGAAGGAAGGAAGGAAGGAAGGAAGGATGGATACAGGATGGAAGGAAGGAAGGAAGGAAGGAAGGATAGAGGAAGGAAGGAAGGAAGGATACAGGAAGGAAGGAAGGAAGGATACAGGAAGGAAGGAAGGAAGGAAGGAAGGAAGGAAGGAAGGAAGGAAGGAAGGAAGGAAGGATACAGGAAGGAAGGAAGGAAGGAAGGAAGGACGGAAGGAAGGAAGGATACAGGAAGGAAGGAAGGAAGGAAGGAAGGAAGGAAGGAAGGAAGGAAGGAAGGAAGGATGGATACAGGATGGAAGGAAGGAAGGAAGGAAGGAAGGATAGAGGAAGGAAGGAAGGAAAGATACAGGAAGGAAGGAAGGAAGGATACAGGAAGGAAGGAAGGAAGGAAGGAAGGAAGGAAGGAAGGAAGGAAGGAAGGAAGGAAGGAAGGAAGGAAGGAAGGAAGGGAAGGAAGGAAGGAAGGATACAGGAAGGAAGGAAGGAAGGAAGGAAGGAAGGATACAGGAAGGAAGGAAGGAAGGAAGGAAGGAAGGAAGGAAGGAAGGAAGGAAGGAAGGAAGGAAGGATGGATACAGGAAGGAAGGAAGGAAGGAAGGAAGGAAGGAAGGAAGGAAGGAAGGAAGGAAGGAAGGATGGATGGATACAGGATGGAAGGAAGGAAGGAAGGATACAGGAAGGAAGGAAGGAAGGAAGGATACAGGAAGGAAGGAAGGAAGGAAGGAAGGAAGGAAGGAAGGATGGATACAGGATGGAAGGAAGGAAGGAAGGAAGGAAGGAAGGAAGGAAGGAAGGAAGGATACAGGAAGGAAGGAAGGATACAGGATGGAAGGAAGGAAGGAAGGAAGAAGGATACAGGAAGGAAGGAAGGAAGGATACAGGAAGGAAGGAAGGAAGGAAGGAAGGAAGGAAGGAAGGAAGGAAGGAAGGAAGGAAGGAAGGATACAGGGAGGAAGGAAGGAAGGAAGGAAGGAGGAAGGAAGGAAGGAAGGAAGGAAGGAAGGAAGGAAGGAAGGAAGGAAAGATACAGGAAGGAAGGAAGGATACAGGAAGGAAGGAAGGAAGGAAGGAAGGAAGGAAGGAAGGAAGGAAGGAAGGAAGGAAGGAAGGAAGGAAGGAAGGAAGGATACAGGAAGGAAGGAAGGAAGGAAGGAAGGAGGAAGGATGGATACAGGATGGAAGGAAGGAAGGAAAGAAGGAAGGAAGGAAGGATACAGGAAGGAAGGAAGGAAGGATACAGGAAGGAAGGAAGGAAGGAAGGAAGGAAGGAAGGAAAGATACAGGAAGGAAGGAAGGATACAGGAAGGAAGGAAGGAAGGAAGGAAGGAAGGAAGGAAGGAAGGAAGGAAGGAAGGAAGGATACAGGAAGGAAGGAAGGAAGGAAGGAAGGAAGGAAGGAAGGAAGGAAGGATACAGGAAGGAAGGAAGGAAGAAAGAAAGGAAGGAAGGAAGGAAGGATGGATACAGGAAGGAAGGAAGGAAGGAAGGATACAGGAAGGAAGGAAGGAAGGAAGGAAGGAAGGAAGGAAGGAAGGAAGGAAGGATGGATACAGGAAGGAAGGAAGGAAGGAAGGAAGGAAGGATACAGGAAGGAAGGAAGGAAGGAAGGAACGAAGGATGGATACAGGAAGAAGGAAGGAAGGAAGGAAGGAAGGAAGGAAGGAAGGAAGGAAGGAAGGAAGGAAGGAAGGAAGGATGGATGGATACAGGATGGAAGGAAGGAAGGAAGGATACAGGAAGGAAGGAAGGAAGGAAGGATACAGGAAGGAAGGAAGGAAGGAAGGAAGGAAGGAAGGAAGGATGGATACAGGATGGAAGGAAGGAAGGAAGGAAGGAAGGAAGGAAGGAAGGAAGGAAGGAAGGAAGGAAGGAAGGATACAGGAAGGAAGGAAGGATACAGGATGGAAGGAAGGAAGGAAGGAAGGAAGGATACAGGAAGGAAGGAAGGAAGGATACAGGAAGGAAGGAAGGAAGGAAGGAAGGAAGGAAGGAAGGAAGGAAGGAAGGAAGGAAGGAAGGAAGGAAGGAAGGAAGGAAGGAAGGAAGGAAGGATACAGGGAGGAAGGAAGGAAGGAAGGAAGGAAGGAAGGAAGGAAGGAAGGAAGGAAGGAAGGAAGGAAGGAAAGATACAGGAAGGAAGGAAGGATACAGGAAGGAAGGAAGGAAGGAAGGAAGGAAGGAAGGAAGGAAGGAAGGAAGGAAGGAAGGAAGGATACAGGAAGGAAGGAAGGAAGGAAGGAAGGAAGGATGGATACAGGATGGAAGGAAGGAAGGAAAGAAGGAAGGAAGGAAGGATACAGGAAGGAAGGAAGGAAGGATACAGGAAGGAAGGAAGGAAGGAAGGAAGGAAGGAAGGAAGGAAGGAAGGAAGGAAGGAAAGATACAGGAAGGAAGGAAGGATACAGGAAGGAAGGAAGGAAGGAAGGAAGGAAGGAAGGAAGGAAGGAAGGAAGGAAGGAAGGAAGGAAGGAAGGATACAGGAAGGAAGGAAGGAAGAAAGAAAGGAAGGAAGGAAGGAAGGAAGGATGGATACAGGAAGGAAGGAAGGAAGGAAGGATACAGGAAGGAAGGAAGGAAGGAAGGAAGGAAGGAAGGAAGGAAGGAAGGATGGATACAGGAAGGAAGGAAGGAAGGAAGGAAGGATACAGGAAGGAAGGAAGGAAGGAAGGAAGGAAGGAAGGAAGGAAGGAAGGAAGGAAGGAAGGAAAGATACAGGAAGGAAGGAAGGATACAGGAAGGAAGGAAGGAAGGAAGGAAGGAAGGAAGGAAGGAAGGACGGATACAGGATGGAAGGAAGGAAGGAAGGATGGATACAGGATGGAAGGAAGGAAGGAAGGATACAGGAAGGAGGGAAGGAAGGATACAGGAAGGAAGGAAGGAAGGAAGGAAGGAAGGAAGGAAGGAAGGAAGGAAGGAGGGAGGGAAGGAAGGAAGGAAGGAAGGAAGGATACAGGATGGAAGGAAGGAAGGAAGGAAGGAAGGAAGGAAGGAAGGAAGGAAGGAAGGAAGGATGGATACAGGATGGAAGGAAGGAAGGAAGGAAGGAAGGAAGGAAGGAAGGAAGGAAGGAAGGAAGGAAGGAAGGATGGATACAGGATGGAAGGAAGGAAGGAAGGAAGGAAGGAAGGAAGGATACAGGAAGGAAGGAAGGAAGGAAGGAAGGAAGGAAGGAAGGAAGGAAGGAAGGAAGGAAGGATACAGGAAGGAAGGAAGGAAGGAAGGAAGGAAGGAAGGAAGGAAGGAAGGATGGATACAGGATGGAAGGAAGGAAGGAAGGAAGGAAGGATACAGGAAGGAAGGAAGGATACAGGAAGGAAGGAAGGAAGGAAGGAAGGAAGGAAGGAAGGATGGATACAGGATGGAAGGAAGGAAGGAAGGATACAGGAAGGAAGGAAGGAAGGATACAGGAAGGAAGGAAGGAAGGAAGGAAGGAAGGAAGGAAGGAAGGAAGGAAGGATGGATACAGGATGGAAGGAAGGAAGGAAGGAAGGAAGGATACAGGAAGGAAGGAAGGAAGGATACAGGAAGGAAGAAAGGAAGGAAGGAAGGAAGGAAGGAAGGAAGGAAGGAAGGAAGGAAAGATACAGGAAGGAAGGAAGGAAGGAAGGAAGGAAGGAAGGAAGGAAGGAAGGAAGGAAGGAAGGAAGGAAGGATGGATACAGGATGGAAGGAAGGAAGGAAGGAAGGAAGGAAGGAAGGATGGATACAGGATGGAAGGAAGGAAGGAAGGAAGGAAGGAAGGAAGAAAGGAAGGAAGGAAGGAAGGAAGGAAGGAAGGAAGGAAGGATGGATACAGGATGGAAGGAAGGAAGGAAGGAAGGAAGGAAGGAAGGATACAGGAAGGAAGGAAGGAAGGAAGGAAGGATACAGGAAGGAAGGAAGGAAGGAAGGAAGGAAGGAAGGAAGGAAGGAAGGAAGGATGGATGGATACAGGATGGAAGGAAGGAAGGAAGGAAGGAAGGAAGGAAGGAAAGATACAGGAAGGAAGGAAGGATACAGGAAGGAAGGAAGGAAGGAAGGAAGGAAGGAAGGAAGGAAGGAAGGAAGGAAGGAAGGAAGGAAGGAAGGAAGGAAGGAAGGATACAGGAAGGAAGGAAGGAAAGGAAGGAAGGAAGGAAGGAAGGAAGGAAGGAAGGAAGGAAGGAAGGATACAGGAAGGAAGGAAGGAAGGAAGGAAGGATGGATGGATACAGGATGGAAGGAAGGAAGGAAAGAAGGAAGGAAGGAAGGATACAGGAAGGAAGGAAGGAAGGATACAGGAAGGAAGGAGGAAGGAAGGAAGGAAGGAAGGAAGGAAGGAGGAAGGAAAGATACAGGAAGGAAGGAAGGATACAGGAAGGAAGGAAGGAAGGAAGGAAGGAAGGAAGGAAGGAAGGAAGGAAGGAAGGAAGGAAGGAAGGAAGGAAGGATACAGGAAGGAAGGAAGGAAGAAAGAAAGGAAGGAAGGAAGGAAGGAAGGATGGATACAGGAAGGAAGGAAGGAAGGAAGGATACAGGAAGGAAGGAAGGAAGGAAGGAAGGAAGGAAGGAAGGAAGGAAGGAAGGATGGATACAGGAAGGAAGGAAGGAAGGAAGGAAGGAAGGATACAGGAAGGAAGGAAGGAAGGAAGGAAGGAAGGAAGGAAGGAAGGAAGGAAAGATACAGGAAGGAAGGAAGGATACAGGAAGGAAGGAAGGAAGGAAGGAAGGAAGGAAGGAAGGAAGGACGGATACAGGATGGAAGGAAGGAAGGAAGGATGGATACAGGATGGAAGGAAGGAAGGAAGGATACAGGAAGGAGGGAAGGAAGGATACAGGAAGGAAGGAAGGAAGGAAGGAAGGAAGGAAGGAAGGAAGGAAGGAAGGAGGGAGGGAAGGAAGGAAGGAAGGAAGGAAGGAAGGATACAGGATGGAAGGAAGGAAGGAAGGAAGGAAGGAAGGAAGGAAGGAAGGAAGGAAGGAAGGATGGATACAGGATGGAAGGAAGGAAGGAAGGAAGGAAGGAAGGAAGGAAGGAAGGAAGGAAGGAAGGAAGGAAGGATGGATACAGGATGGAAGGAAGGAAGGAAGGAAGGAAGGAAGGAAGGATACAGGAAGGAAGGAAGGAAGGAAGGAAGGAAGGAAGGAAGGAAGGAAGGATACAGGAAGGAAGGAAGGAAGGAAGGAAGGAAGGAAGGAAGGAAGGATGGATACAGGATGGAAGGAAGGAAGGAAGGAAGGAAGGATACAGGAAGGAAGGAAGGATACAGGAAGGAAGGAAGGAAGGAAGGAAGGAAGGAAGGAAGGAAGGAAGGATGGATCCAGGATGGAAGGAAGGAAGGAAGGATACAGGAAGGAAGGAAGGAAGGATACAGGAAGGAAGGAAGGAAGGAAGGAAGGAAGGAAGGAAGGAAGGAAGGAAGGAAGGAAGGATGGATACAGGATGGAAGGAAGGAAGGAAGGAAGGAAGGATACAGGAAGGAAGGAAGGAAGGATACAGGAAGGAAGAAAGGAAGGAAGGAAGGAAGGAAGGAAGGAAGGAAGGAAGGAAAGATACAGGAAGGAAGGAAGGAAGGAAGGAAGGAAGGAAGGAAGGAAGGAAGGAAGGAAGGAAGGAAGGATGGATACAGGATGGAAGGAAGGAAGGAAGGAAGGAAGGAAGGAAGGAAGGAAGGAAGGATGGATACAGGATGGAAGGAAGGAAGGAAGGAAGGAAGGAAGGAAGAAGGAAGGAAGGAAGGAAGGAAGGAAGGAAGGAAGGAAGGATGGATACAGGATGGAAGGAAGGAAGGAAGGAAGGAAGGAAGGAAGGATACAGGAAGGAAGGAAGGAAGGAAGGAAGGAAGGAAGGAAGGATGGATACAGGATGGAAGGAAGGAAGGAAGGAAGGAAGGAAGGATACAGTAAGGAAGGAAGGAAGGATACAGGAAGGAAGGAAGGAAGGAAGGAAGGAAGGAAGGAAGGAAGGATACAGGAAGGAAGGAAGGAAGGATACAGGAAGGAAGGGAGGAAGGATACAGGAAGGAAGGAAGGATACAGGATGGAAGGAAGGAAGGAAGGAAGGATACAGGAAGGAAGGAAGGAAGGATACAGGAAGGAAGGAAGGAAGGAAGGAAGGAAGGAAGGAAGGAAGGAAGGAAGGAAGGATGGATACAGGATGGAAGGAAGGAAGGAAGGAAGGATACAGGAAGGAAGGAAGGATGGATACAGGAAGGAAGGAAGGAAGGAAGGAAGGAAGGAAGGAAGGAAGGAAGGAAGGAAGGAAGGAAGGAAGGAAAGATACAGGAAGGAAGAAAGGATACAGGAAGGAAGGAAGGAAGGAAGGAAGGAAGGAAGGAAGGAAGGAAGGAAGGAAGGAAGGAAGGAAGGATACAGGAAGGAAGGAAGGAAGGAAGGAAGGAAGGAAGGAAGGAAGGAAGGAAGGAAGGAAGGAAGGAAGGATGGATACAGGATGGAAGGAAGGAAGGAAGGATACAGGAAGGAAGGAAGGAAGGATACAGGAAGGAAGGAAGGAAGGAAGGAAGGAAGGAAGGAAGGAAGGAAGGAAGGAAGGATGGATACAGGATGGAAGGAAGGAAGGAAGGAAGGAAGGATACAGGAAGGAAGGAAGGAAGGATACAGGAAGGAAGGAAGGAAGGAAGGAAGGAAGGAAGGAAGGAAGGAAGGAAGGAAGGAAGGAAAGATACAGGAAGGAAGGAAGGAAGGAAGGAAGGAAGGAAGGAAGGAAGGAAGGAAGGAAGGATGGATACAGGATGGAAGGAAGGAAGGAAGGAAGGAAGGAAGGAAGGAAGGAAGGAAGGAAGGAAGGAAGGAAGGATGGATACAGGATGGAAGGAAGGAAGGAAGGAATGAAGGAAGGAAGGAAGAAAGGAAGGAAGGAAGGAAGGAAGGAAGGAAGGAAGGAAGGAAGGAAGGATGGATACAGGATGGAAGGAAGGAAGGAAGGAAGGAAGGAAGGATACAGGAAGGAAGGAAGGAAGGAAGGAAGGAAGGAAGGATGGATACAGGATGGAAGGAAGGAAGGAAGGAAGGAAGGAAGGAAGGAAGGAAGGAAGGAAGGATACAGTAAGGAAGGAAGGAAGGATACAGGAAGGAAGGAAGGAAGGAAGGAAGGAAGGAAGGAAGGAAGGAAGGATACAGGAAGGAAGGAAGGAAGGATACAGGAAGGAAGGGAGGAAGGATACAGGAAGGAAGGAAGGATACAGGATGGAAGGAAGGAAGGAAGGAAGGATACAGGAAGGAAGGAAGGAAGGATACAGGAAGGAAGGAAGGAAGGAAGGAAGGAAGGAAGGAAGGAAGGAAGGATGGATACAGGATGGAAGGAAGGAAGGAAGGAAGGATACAGGAAGGAAGGAAGGAAGGATACAGGAAGGAAGGAAGGAAGGAAGGAAGGAAGGAAGGAAGGAAGGAAGGAAGGAAGGAAGGAAGGAAGGATACAGGAAGGAAGGAAGGAAGGAAGGAAGGAAGGAAGGAAGGAAGGAAGGAAGGAAGGATGGATACAGGATGGAAGGAAGGAAGGAAGGAAGGAAGGAAGGAAGGATACAGGAAGGAAGGAAGGAAGGATACAGGAAGGAAGGAAGGAAGGAAGGAAGGAAGGAACGAAAGATACAGGAAGGAAGGAAGGATACAGGAAGGAAGGAAGGAAGGAAGGAAGGAAGGAAGGAAGGATACAGGAAGGAAGGAAGGAAGGAAGGAAGGAAGGAAGGAAGGAAGGAAGGATACAGGAAGGAAGGAAGGAAGGAAGGAAGGAAGGAAGGAAGGAAGGAAGGAAGGATACAGGAAGGAAGGAAGGAAGGAAGGAAGGATACAGGAAGGAAGAAGGAAGGAAGGAAGGAAGGAAGGAAGGAAGGAAGGAAGGAAGGAAGGAAGGAGATACAGGAAGGAAGGAAGGATACAGGAAGGAAGGAAGGAAGGAAGGAAGGAAGGAAGGAAGGAAGGAAGGAAGGAAGGAAGGAAGGAAGGAAGGAAGGATACAGGAAGGAAGGAAGGAAGGATACAGGAAGGAAGGAAGGAAGGAAGGAAGGAAGGATACAGGAAGGAAGGAAGGAAGGATACAGGAAGGAAGGAAGGAAGGAAGGATACAGGAAGGAAGGAAGGAAGGAAGGAAGGAAGAAAGGAAGGAAGGAAGGAAGGAAGGAAGGAAGGAAGGATGGATACAGGATGGAAGGAAGGAAGGAAGGAAGGAAGGATACAGGAAGGAAGGAAGGAAGGATACAGGAAGGAAGGAAGGAAGGAAGGAAGGAAGGAAGGAAGGAAGGAAGGAAGGAAGGAAGGAAGGAAGGAAGGAAGGAAGGAAGGAAAGATACAGGAAGGAAGGAAGGATACAGGAAGGAAGTAAGGAAGGAAGGAAGGAGGGAAGGAAGGAAGGAAGGAAGGATGGATACAGGAAGGAAGGAAGGAAGGAAGGAAGGAAGGAAGGAAGGAAGGAAGGAAGGAAGGAAGGATGGATACAGGATGGAAGGAAGGAAGGAAGGAAGGAAGGAAGGAAGGAAGGAAGGAAGGAAGGAAGGATGGATACAGGATGGAAGGAAGGAAGGAAGGAAGGAAGGATACAGGAAGGAAGGAAGGAAGGAAGGAAGGAAGGAAGGAAGGATACAGGAAGGAAGGAAGGAAGGAAGGAAGGAAGGAAGGAAGGAAGGAAGGAAGGAAGGAAGGAAGGATGGATACAGGATGGAAGGAAGGAAGGAAGGAAGGAAGGAAGGAAGGATACAGGAAGGAAGGAATGAAGGATACAGGAAGGAAGGAAGGAAGGAAGGAAGGATGGATACAGGATGGAAGGAAGGAAGGAAGGAAGGAAGGATACAGGAAGGAAGGAAGGAAGGATACAGGAAGGAAGGAAGGAAGGAAGGAAGGAAGGAAGGAAGGATACAGGAAGGAAGGAAGGAAGGAAGGAAGGAAGGAAGGAAGGAAGGAAGGAAGGAAGGAAGGATGGATACAGGATGGAAGGAAGGAAGGAAGGAAGGAAGGAAGGAAGGATACAGGAAGGAAGGAAGGAAGGATACAGGAAGGAAGGAAGGAAGGAAGGAAGGAAGGAAGGAAGGAAGGAAGGAAGGAAAGATACGGGAAGGAAGGAAGGATACAGGAAGGAAGGAAGGAAGGAAGGAAGGAAGGAAGGAAGGAAGGAAGGAAGGAAGGAAGGATACAGGAAGGAAGGAAGGAAGGAAGGAAGGAAGGATACAGGAAGGAAGGAAGGAAGGAAGGAAGGAAGGATGGATACAGGAAGGAAGGAAGGAAGGAAGGAAGGATACAGGAAGGAAGGAAGGAAGGAAGGAAGGAAGGAAGGAAGGAAGGAAGGAAGGAAGGAAGGAAAGATACAGGAAGGAAGGAAGGATACAGGAAGGAAGGAAGGAAGGAAGGAAGGAAGGAAGGAAGGAAGGAAGGAAGGAAGGAAGGAAGGAAGGAAAGATACAGGAAGGAAGGAAGGATACAGGAAGGAAGGAAGAAGGAAGGAAGGAAGGAAGAAGGAAGGAGGGAAGGAAGGAAGGAAGGAAGGATGGATACAGGATGGAAGGAAGGAAGGAAGGAAGGAAGGATACAGGAAGGAAGGAAGGAAGGATACAGGAAGGAAGGAAGGAAGGAAGGAAGAAAGGAAGGAAAGATACAGGAAGGAAGGAAGGAAGGAAGGAAGGAAGGAAGGAAGGAGGAAGGAAGGAAGGAAGGAAGGATGGATACAGGATGGAAGGAAGGAAGGAAGGAAGGAAGGAAGGAAGGAAGGAAGAGGATGGATACAGGAAGGAAGGAAGGAAGGAAGGAAGGAAGGAAGGAAGGAAGGAAGGAAGGAAGGATGGATACAGGATGGAAGGAAGGAAGGAAGGAAGGAAGGATATAGGAGGAAGGAAGAAGAAAGGAAGGAAGGAAGAGAAGGAAGGAAGGATACAGGAAGGAAGGAAGGAAGGAAGGAAGGAAGGAAGGAAGGAAGGAGAAGGAAGGAAGGAAGGAAGGAAGGATACAGGAAGGAAGGAAGGAAGGAAGGAAGGAAGGAAGGAAGGAAGGAAGGAAGGAAGGAAGGAAGGATACAGGAAGGAAGGAAGGAAGGATACAGGAAGGAAGGAAGGAAGGAAGGAAGGATGGATACAGGATGGAAGGAAGGAAGGAAGGAAGGAAGGATACAGGAAGGAAGGAAGGAAGGAAGGAAGGAAGGAAGGAAGGAAGGAAGGAAGGAAGGAAGGAAGGAAGGAAAGATACGGAAGGAAGGAAGGATACAGGAAGGAAGGAAGGAAGGAAGGAAGGAAGGAAGGATACAGGAAGGAAGGAAGGAAGGAAGGAAGGAAGGATACAGGAAGGAAGGAAGGAAGGAAGGAAGGATGGATACAGGAAGGAAGGAAGGAAGGAAGGAAGGATACAGGAAGGAAGGAAGGAAGGAAGGAAGGAAGGAAGGAAGGAAGGAAGGAAGGAAGGAAAGATACAGGAAGGAAGAAGGATACAGGAAGGAAGGAAGGAAGGAAGGAAGGAAGGAAGGAAGGAAGGAAGGAAGGATGGATACAGGATGGAAGGAAGGAAGGAAGGAAGGAAGGATACAGGAAGGAAGGAAGGAAGGATACAGGAAGGAAGGAAGGAAGGAAGGAAGAAAGGAAGGAAAGATACAGGAAGGAAGGAAGGAAGGAAGGAAGGAAGGAAGGAAGGAAGGAAGGAAGGAAGGAAGGAAGGAAGGATGGATACAGGATGGAAGGAAGGAAGGAAGGAAGGAAGGAAGGAAGGAAGGAAGGAAGGAAGGAAGGATGGATGGATACAGGATGGAAGGAAGGAAGGAAGGAAGGAAGGAAGGAAGGAAGGAAGGATGGATACAGGATGGAAGGAAGGAAGGAAGGAAGGAAGGATATAGGAAGGAAGGAAGGAAGAAAGGAAGGAAGGAAGGAAGGAAGGAAGGAAGGATACAGGAAGGAAGGAAGGAAGGAAGGAAGGAAGGAAGGAAGGATTAATACAGGATGGAAGGAAGGAAGGAAGGAAGGATACAGGAAGGAAGGAAGGAAGGATACAGGAAGGAAGGAAGGAAGGAAGGAAGGAAGGAAGGAAGGAAGGAAGGAAGGAAGGAAGGAAGGAAGGAAGGATGGATACAGGATGGAAGGAAGGAAGGAAGGAAGGAAGGATAAGGAAGGAAGGAAGGAAGGATACAGGAAGGAAGGAAGGAAGGAAGGAAGGATGGATACAGGATGGAAGGAAGGAATGAAGGAAGGAAGGATACAGGAAGGAAGGAAGGAAGGATACAGGAAGGAAGGAAGGAAGGAAGGAAGGAAGGAAGGAAGGAAGGATACAGGAAGGAAGGAAGGAAGGAAGGAAGGAAGGAAGGAAGGAAGGAAGGAAGGAAGGAAGGAAGGAAGGAAGGAAGGATACAGGATGGAAGGAAGGAAGGAAGGAAGGATACAGGAAGGAAGGAAGGAAGGAAGGAAGGAAGGAAGGAAGGAAGGAAAGATACAGGAAGGAAGGAAGGATACAGGAAGGAAGGAAGGAAGGAAGGAAGGAAGGAAGGAAGGAAGGAAGGAAGGAAGGATACAGGAAGGAAGGAAGGAAGGAAGGAAGGAAGGAAGGATACAGGGAGGAAGGAAGTAGGAAGGAAGGAAGGAAGGAAGGAAGGAAGGATACAGGAAGGAAGGAAGGAAGGATACAGGAAGGAAGGAAGGAAGGAAGGAAGGATACAGGAAGGAAGGAAGGAAGGAAGGATACAGGAAGGAAGGAAGGAAGGAAGGAAGGAAGGAAGGAAGAAGGAAGGAAGGAAGGAAGGAAGGAAGGAAGGAAGGAAGGAAGGAAGGATGGATACAGGATGGAAGGAAGGAAGGAAGGAAGGAAGGATACAGGAAGGAAGGAAGGAAGGATACAGGAAGGAAGGAAGGAAGGAAGGAAGGAAGGAAGGAAGGAAGGAAGGAAAGATACAGGAAGGAAGGAAGGATACAGGAAGGAAGGAAGGAAGGAAGGAAGGAAGGAAGGAAGGATGGATACAGGAAGGAAGGAAGGAAGGAAGGAAGGAAGGAAGGAAGGAAGGAAGGAAGGAAGGATGGATACAGGATGGAAGGAAGGAAGGAAGGAAGGAAGGAAGGAAGGAAGGAAGGAAGGATGGATACAGGATGGAAGGAAGGATGGAAGGAAGGAAGGATACAGGAAGGAAGGAAGGAAGGAAGGAAGGAAGGAAGGAAGGATACAGGAAGGAAGGAAGGAAGGAAGGAAGGAAGGAAGGAAGGAAGGAAGGAAGGAAGGAAGGAAGGATGGATACAGGATGGAAGGAAGGAAGGAAGGAAGGAAGGAAGGATACAGGAAGGAAGGAATGAAGGATACAGGAAGGAAGGAACGAAGGAAGGAAGGAAGGAAGGAAGGAAGGAAGGATGGATACAGGATGGAAGGAAGGAAGGAAGGAAGGATACAGGAAGGAAGGAAGGAAGGATACAGGAAGGAAGGAAGGAAGGAAGGAAGGAAGGAAGGAAGGAAGGAAGGAAGGAAGGAAGGAAGGAAGGAAGGAAGGAAGGAAGGATACAGGAAGGAAGGAAGGAAGGAAGGAAGGAAGGAAGGAAGGAAGGAAGGAAGGATGGATACAGGATGGAAGGAAGGAAGGAAGGAAGGAAGGAAGGATACAGGAAGGAAGGAATGAAGGATACAGGAAGGAAGGAAGGAAGGAAGGAAGGAAGGAAGGAAGGAAGGATGGATACAGGATGGAAGGAAGGAAGGAAGGAAGGATACAGGAAGGAAGGAAGGAAGGATACAGGAAGGAAGGAAGGAAGGAAGGAAGGAAGGAAGGAAGGAAGGAAGGAAGGATACAGGAAGGAAGGAAGGAAGGAAGGAAGGAAGGATGGATACAGGATGGAAGGAAGGAAGGAAGGAAGGAAGGATACAGGAAGGAAGGAAGGAAGGATACAGGAAGGAAGGAAGGAAGGAAGGAAGGAAGGAAGGAAGGAAGGAAGGAAGGAAGGAAGGAAGGAAAGATACGGGAAGGAAGGAAGGATACAGGAAGGAAGGAAGGAAGGAAGGAAGGATACAGGAAGGAAGGAAGGAAGGAAGGAAGGAAGGAAGGATACAGGAAGGAAGGAAGGAAGGAAGGAAGGAAGGAAGGAAGGAAGGATACAGGAAGGAAGGAAGGAAGGAAGGAAGGAAGGATACAGGAAGGAAGGAAGGAAGGAAGAAAGGAAGGAAGGAAGGAAGGAAGGAAAGATACAGGAAGGAAGGAAGGATACAGGAAGGAAGGAAGGAAGGAAGGAAGGAAGGAAGGAAGGAAGGAAGGAAGGAAGGAAGGATGGATACAGGATGGAAGGAAGGAAGGAAGGAAGGAAGGATACAGGAAGGAAGGAAGGAAGGATACAGGAAGGAAGGAAGGAAGGAAGGAAGGAAGGAAAGATACAGGAAGGAAGGAAGGAAGGAAGGAAGGAGGGAAGGAAGGAAGGAAGGAAGGATGGATACAGGATGGAAGGAAGGAAGGAAGGAAGGAAGGAAGGAAGGAAGGATGGATGGATACAGGATGGAAGGAAGGAAGGAAGGAAGGAAGGAAGGAAGGAAGGAAGGAAGGAAGGAAGGATGGATACAGGATGGAAGGAAGGAAGGAAGGAAGGAAGGATATAGGAAGGAAGGAAGGAAGGAAGAAAGGAAGGAAGGAAGGAAGGAAGGAAGGAAGGAAGGAAGGAAGGATACAGGAAGGAAGGAAGGAAGGAAGGAAGGAAGGATGGATACAGGATGGAAGGAAGGAAGGAAGGAAGGATACAGGAAGGAAGGAAGGAAGGAAGGATACAGGAAGGAAGGAAGGAAGGAAGGAAGGAAGGATGGAAGGAAGGAAGGAAGGAAGGATGGATACAGGATGGAAGGAAGGAAGGAAGGAAGGAAGGATACAGGAAGGAAGGAAGGAAGGATACAGGAAGGAAGGAAGGAAGGAAGGAAGGAAGGAAGGATGGATACAGGATGGAAGGAAGGAAGGAAGGAAGGAAGGATACAGGAAGGAAGGAAGGAAGGATACAGGAAGGAAGGAAGGAAGGAAGGAAGGAAGGAAGGAAGGATACAGGAAGGAAGGAAGGAAGGAAGGAAGGAAGGAAGGAAGGAAGGAAGGAAGGAAGGAAGGAAGGAAGGATACAGGATGGAAGGAAGGAAGGAAGGAAGGATACAGGAAGGAAGGAAGGAAGGATACAGGAAGGAAGGAAGGAAGGAAGGAAGGAAGGAAAGATACAGGAAGGAAGGAAGGATACAGGAAGGAAGGAAGGAAGGAAGGAAGGAAGGAAGGAAGGAAGGAAGGAAGGAAGGAAGGAAGGAAGGAAGGATACAGGAAGGAAGGAAGGAAGGAAGGAAGGAAGGAAGGAAGGATACAGGAAGGAAGGAAGGAAGGATACAGGAAGGAAGGAAGGAAGGAAGGAAGGAAGGAAGGAAGGAAAGATACAGGAAGGAAAAAAGGAAGGATACAGGAAGGAAGGAAGGAAGGAAGGAAGGAAGGAAGGAAGGAAGGAAGGAAGGAAGGATACAGGAAGGAAGGATACAGGAAGGAAGGAAGGAAGGAAGGAAGGAAGGAAGGAAGGAAGGAAGGAAGGAAGGAAGGAAGGATACAGGAAGGAAGGAAGGAAGGAAGGAAAGAAGGAAGGAAGGAAGGAAGGAAGGAAGGAAGGAAGGAAGGAAGGAAGGATGGATACAGGAAGGAAGGAAGCAAGGAAGGAAGGAAGGAAGGAAGGAAGGATGGATGGATACAGGATGGAAGGAAGGAAGGAAGGATACAGGAAGGAAGGAAGGAAGGATACAGGAAGGAAGGAAGGAAGGAAGGAAGGAAGGAAGGAAGGATGGATACAGGATGGAAGGAAGGAAGGAAGGAAGGAAGGAAGGAAGGAAGGAAGGATACAGGAAGGAAGGAAGGAAGGATACAGGAAGGAAGGAAGGATACAGGATGGAAGGAAGGAAGGAAGGAAGGAAGGATACAGGAAGGAAGGAAGGAAGGATACAGGAAGGAAGGAAGGAAGGAAGGAAGGAAGGAAGGAAGGAAGGAAGGAAGGAAGGATACAGGAAGGAAGGAAGGAAGGAAGGAAGGAAGGAAGGAAGGAAGGAAGGAAAGATACAGGAAGGAAGGAAGGATACAGGAAGGAAGGAAGGAAGGAAGGAAGGAAGGAAGGAAGGAAGGAAGGAAGGAAGGATACAGGAAGGAAGGATACAGGAAGGAAGGAAGGAAGGAAGGAAGAAAGGAAGGAAGGAAGGAAGGAAGGAAGGAAGGAAGGATGGATACAGGATGGAAGGAAGGAAGGAAAGAAGGAAGGAAGGAAGGATACAGGAAGGAAGGAAGGAAGGATACAGGAAGGAAGGAAGGAAGGAAGGAAGGAAGGAAGGAAGGAAGGAAGGAAGGAAGGAAGGAAAGATACAGGAAGGAAGGAAGGATACAGGAAGGAAGGAAGGAAGGAAGGAAGGAAGGAAGGAAGGAAGGAAGGAAGGAAGGATTCAGGAAGGAAGGAAGGAAGGAAGGAAGGATACAGGAAGGAAGGAAGGAAGAAAGGAAGGAAGGAAGGAAGGAAGGAAGGATGGATACAGGAAGGAAGGAAGGAAGGAAGGAAGGAAGGAAGGATACAGGAAGGAAGGAAGGAAGGAAGGAAGGAAGGAAGGAAGGAAGGAAGGAAGGAAGGAAGGAAGGATGGATACAGGATGGAAGGAAGGAAGGAAAGAAGGAAAGAAGGAAGGATACAGGAAGGAAGGAAGGAAGGATACAGGAAGGAAGGAAGGAAGGAAGGAAGGAAGGAAGGAAGGAAGGAAGGAAGGAAGGAAGGAAGGAAGGAAGGAAGGAAAGATACAGGAAGGAAGGAAGGATACAGGAAGGAAGGAAGGAAGGAAGGAAGGAAGGAAGGAAGGAAGGAAGGAAGGAAGGAAGGAAGGATACAGGAAGGAAGGAAGGAAGGAAGGAAGGATACAGGAAGGAAGGAAGGAAGAAAGGAAGGAAGGAAGGAAGGAAGGATGGATACAGGAAGGAAGGAAGGAAGGAAGGAAGGAAGGATACAGGAAGGAAGGAAGGAAGGAAGGAAGGAAGGAAGGAAGGAAGGAAAGATACAGGAAGGAAGGAAGGATACAGGAAGGAAGGAAGGAAGGAAGGAAGGAAGGAAGGAAGGAAGGAAGGAAGGAAGGAAGGAAGGATGGATACAGGATGGAAGGAAGGAAGGAAGGAAGGAAGGATACAGGAAGGAGGGAAGGAAGTATACAGGAAGGAAGGAAGGAAGGAAGGAAGGAAGGAAGGAAGGAAGGAAGGAAGGAAGGAAGGAAGGAAGGAAGGAAAGATACAGGAAGGAAGGAAGGAAGGAAGGAAGGAAGGAAGGAAGGAAGGAAGGAGGGAGGGAAGGAGGGAGGGAAGGAAGGATGGATACAGGATGGAAGGAAGGAAGGAAGGAAGGAAGGAAGGAAGGAAGGAAGGAAGGAAGGAAGGAAGGAAGGAAGGAAGGAAGGAAGGAAGGAAGGATGGATACAGGATGGAAGCAAGGAAGGAAGGAAGGAAGGAAGGAAGGAAGGAAGGAAGGAAGGAAGGAAGGATGGATACAGGATGGAAGGAAGGAAGGAAGGAAGGAAGGATACAGGAAGGAAGGAAGGAAGGAAGGAAGGAAGGATACAGGAAGGAAGGAAGGAAGGAAGGAAGGAAGGAAGGAAGGAAGGAAGGAAGGATGGATGGATACAGGATGGAAGGAAGGAAGGAAGGAAGGATACAGGAAGGAAGGAAGGATACAGGAAGGAAGGAAGGAAGGAAGGAAGGAAGGAAGGAAGGAAGGAAGGAAGGAAGGAAGGAAGGAAGGAAGGAAGGATGGATACAGGATGGAAGGAAGGAAGGAAGGATACAGGAAGGAAGGAAGGAAGGATACAGGAAGGAAGGAAGGAAGGAAGGAAGGAAGGAAGGAAGGAAGGAAGGATGGATACAGGATGGAAGGAAGGAAGGAAGGAAGGAAGGATACAGGAAGGAAGGAAGGAAGGATACAGGAAGGAAGGAAGGAAGGAAGGAAGGAAGGAAGGAAGGAAGGAAGGAAGGAAGGAAGGAAGGAAAGATACAGGAAGGAAGGAAGGAAGGAAGGAAGGAAGGAAGGAAGGATGGATACAGGATGGAAGGAAGGAAGGAAGGAAGGAAGGAAGGAAGGAAGGAAGGAAGGAAGGAAGGAAGGAAGGATGGATACAGGATGGAAGGAAGGAAGGAAGGAAGGAAGAAAGGAAGGAAGGAAGGAAGGAAGGAAGGAAGGAAGGAAGGAAGGAAGGAAGGAAGTATACAGGATGGAAGGAAGGAAGGAAGGAAGGAAGGAAGGAAGGAAGGAAGGAAGGAAGGATACAGGAAGGAAGGAAGGAAGGAAGGAAGGAAGGAAGGAAGGAAGGATGGATACAGGATGGAAGGAAGGAAGGAAGGAAGGAAGGAAGGAAGGAAGGATACAGGAAGGAAGGAAGGAAGGATACAGGAAGGAAGGAAGGAAGGAAGGAAGGAAGGAAGGAAGGATACAGGAAGGAAGGAAGGAAGGATACAGGAAGGAAGGGAGGAAGGATACAGGAAGGAAGGAAGGATACAGGATGGAAGGAAGGAAGGAAGGAAGGATACAGGAAGGAAGGAAGGAAGGATACAGGAAGGAAGGAAGGAAGGAAGGAAGGAAGGAAGGAAGGAAGGAAGGAAGGAAGGAAGGATGGATACAGGATGGAAGGAAGGAAGGAAGGAAGGAAGGATACAGGAAGGAAGGAAGGAAGGATACAGGAAGGAAGGAAGGAAGGAAGGAAGGAAGGAAGGAAGGAAGGAAGGAAGGAAGGAAGGAAAGATACAGGAAGGAAGAAAGGATACAGGAAGGAAGGAAGGAAGGAAGGAAGGAAGGAAGGAAGGAAGGAAGGAAGGAAGGAAGGATACAGGAAGGAAGGAAGGAAGGAAGGAAGGAAGGAAGGAAGGAAGGAAGGAAGGAAGGAAGGAAGGAAGGAAGGATGGATACAGGATGGAAGGAAGGAAGGAAGGAAGGAAGGAAGGATACAGGAAGGAAGGAAGGAAGGATACAGGAAGGAAGGAAGGAAGGAAGGAAGGAAGGAAGGAAGGAAGGAAGGAAAGATACAGGAAGGAAGGAAGGATACAGGAAGAAAGGAAGGAAGGAAGGAAGGAAGGAAGGATACAGGAAGGAAGGAAGGAAGGAAGGAAGGAAGGAAGGAAGGAAGGAAGGAAGGAAGGAAGGATACAGGAAGGAAGGAAGGAAGGAAGGAAGGAAGGAAGGAAGGATGGATACAGGAAGGAAGGAAGGAAGGAAGGAAGGATACAGGAAGGAAGGAAGGAAGGAAGGAAGGAAGGAAGGAAAGATACAGGAAGGAAGGAAGGATACAGGAAGGAAGGAAGGAAGGAAGGAAGGAAGGAAGGAAGGAAGGATACAGGAAGGAAGGAAGGATACAGGAAGGAAGGAAGGAAGGAAGGAAGGATACAGGAAGGAAGGAAGGAAGGAAGGATACAGGAAGGAAGGAAGGAAGGAAGGAAGGAAGGAAGGAAGGAAGGATACAGGAAGGAAGGAAGGAAGGAAGGAAGGAAGGAAGGAAGGAAGGAAGGAAGGAAGGATGGATACAGGATGGAAGGAAGGAAGGAAGGAAGGAAGGATACAGGAAGGAAGGAAGGAAGGATACAGGAAGGAAG
Organism: Diadophis punctatus similis; assembly: GCA_023053685.1. Taxonomy (NCBI): domain Eukaryota; kingdom Metazoa; phylum Chordata; class Lepidosauria; order Squamata; family Dipsadidae; genus Diadophis; species Diadophis punctatus. The sequence goes on from JALIGW010000246.1 coordinate 26,273, forward strand.
GAAGGAAGGAAGGAAGGAAGGAAGGAAGGAAGGAAGGAAGGAAGGAAGGAAGGAAGGAAGGAAGGAAAGATACAGGAAGGAAGGAAGGATACAGGAAGGAAGGAAGGAAGGAAGGAAGGAAGGAGGGAAGGAAGGAAGGAAGGATGGATACAGGAAGGAAGGAAGGAAGGAAGGAAGGAAGGAAGGAAGGAAGGATGGATACAGGATGGAAGGAAGGAAGGAAGGAAGGAAGGAAGGAAGGAAGGAAGGAAGGAAGGAAGGATGGATACGGATGGAAGGAAGGAAGGAAGGAAGGAAGGATACAGGAAGGAAGGAAGGAAGGAAGGAAGGAAGGAAGGAAGGATACAGGAAGGAAGGAAGGAAGGAAGGAAGGAAGGAAGGAAGGAAGGATGGATACAGGATGGAAGGAAGGAAGGAAGGATACAGGAAGGAAGGAAGGAAGGATACAGGAAGGAAGGAAGGAAGGAAGGAAGGAAGGAAGGAAGGAAGGAAGGATGGATACAGGATGGAAGGAAGGAAGGAAGGAAGGATACAGGAAGGAAGGAAGGAAGGAAGGATACAGGAAGGAAGGAAGGAAGGAAGGAAGGAAGGAAGGAAGGAAGGAAGGAAGGAAGGAAGGATACAGGAAGGAAGGAAGGAAGGAAGGAAGGAAGGAAGGAAGGAAGGAAGGATGGATACAGGATGGAAGGAAGGAAGGAAGGAAGGATACAGGAAGGAAGGAAGGAAGGATACAGGAAGGAAGGAAGGAAGGAAGGAAGGAAGGAAGGAAGGAAGGAAGGAAGGAAGGAAGGAAGGAAGGAAGGAAAGATACGGGAAGGAAGGAAGGATACAGGAAGGAAGGAAGGAAGGAAGGAAGGAAGGAAGGAAGGATACAGGAAGGAAGGAAGGAAGGAAGGAAGGATACAGGAAGGAAGGAAGGAAGGAAGGAAGGAAGGAAGGAAGGAAGGATGGATACAGGAAGGAAGGAAGGAAGGAAGGAAGGATACAGGAAGGAAGGAAGGAAGGAAGGAAGGAAGGAAGGATACAGGAAGGAAGGAAGGAAGGATACAGGAAGGAAGGAAGGAAGGAAGGAAGGAAGGAAGGAAGGAAGGAAGGAAGGATGGATACAGGATGGAAGGAAGGAAGGAAGGAAGGATACAGGAAGGAAGGAAGGAAGGATACAGGAAGGAAGGAAGGAAGGAAGGAAGGAAGGAAGGAAGGAAGGAAGGAAGGAAGGATACAGGAAGGAAGGAAGGAAGGAAGGAAGGAAGGAAGGAAGGAAGGAAGGAAGGAAGGAAGGAAGGAAGGAAGGAAGGATGGATGGATACAGGATGGAAGGAAGGAAGGAAGGAAGGAAGGATACAGGAAGGAAGGAAGGAAGGATACAGGAAGGAAGGAAGGAAGGAAGGAAGGAAGGAAGGAAGGAAGGAAGGAAAGATACGGGAAGGAAGGAAGGATACAGGAAGGAAGGAAGGAAGGAAGGAAGGAAGGAAGGATACAGGAAGGAAGGAAGGAAGGAAGGAAGGATACAGGAAGGAAGGAAGGAAGGAAGGAAGGAAGGAAGGAAGGAAGGATGGATACAGGAAGGAAGGAAGGAAGGAAGGAAGGATACAGGAAGGAAGGAAGGAAGGAAGGAAGGAAGGAAGGAAGGATGGATACAGGAAGGAAGGAAGGAAGGAAGGAAGGATACAGGAAGGAAGGAAGGATACAGGAAGGAAGGAAGGAAGGAAGGAAGGAAGGAAGGAAGGAAGGAAGGAAGGATGGATACAGGATGGAAGGAAGGAAGGAAGGAAGGAAGGATACAGGAAGGAAGGAAGGAAGGATACAGGAAGGAAGGAAGGAAGGAAGGAAGGAAGGAAAGATACAGGAAGGAAGGAAGGAAGGAAGGAAGGAAGGAAGGAAGGAAGGAAGGAAGGAAGGAAGGAGGGAAGGAAAGATACAGGAAGGAAGGAAGGAAGGAAGGAAGGAAGGAAGGAAGGAAGGAAGGAAGGATACAGGAAGGAAGGAAGGAAGGAAGGAAGGAAGGAAGGAAGGAAGGAAGGAAGGAAGGATGGATACAGGAAGGAAGGAAGGAAGGAAGGAAGGATACAGGAAGGAAGGAAGGAAGGAAGGAAGGAAGGAAGGAAGGAAGGAAAGATACAGGAAGGAAGGAAGGATACAGGAAGGAAGGAAGGAAGGAAGGAAGGAAGGAAGGAAGGAAGGAAGGAAGGAAGGAAGGAAGGAAGGAAGGAAGGGTTTTCTACTACACTTTTTCTTACTTGGTACAGACAACATTGTAGCAGGTGTGGAAAACATTTTATACTTCAATATATTTTAAAAAGTTATTTTTCAGGACTTAAGAAACAGAAATCCTGCAGAAGCCAGCTTAAAGAATATTCCTCTGTCCCTCGTGGGTCTATGGAGAGGAGCCTGGCTTGGTTTGAGCTTGACCAGGCCTCTGGTGGCCTTCAGGAAGCGCCCTTCCCCTCTTGGGATGAAGCCTGATGATTTGCCTGGATGCAGCCTTGCAGCCCCTCCGTGGGCTGGAACAGATGGTGCTGGAAGAGCATCAGAAGCTCTGCAGAGCCATGCAGAGAGCTGTGTAGGTTTGAAGGGAGCTTGACTTGAAGCCTTATCAAAGTAAGCATCCCTCAAAGTGTTGCACCCCTGCTAAAAGATTACTTAGCGGGGGGGGGGGGGAACCATCTCATCTAACTTTAAAAAAATATGCCTTTGGTTTCCTTGAAATGTAAATGAAATTGGACCAAGCACCTGAACATATTCTTGGAACCTTTGCATAGTTGGATCATCTGGCCCAGTACAGGAAAACTAATTTAAGCATCCATGATGGAAGATGGCTAGATACCAAGCCGAGATTCTGACTTCATCTTTCTTCTATAGGCACTCCTAAAAATAGGATGGGATATTTAGACAGGTATGAACACAGTGATGCCCTGGTCTAGAGGTGGAGCTCTTGCCTCACAATCAGGAGGCTGTGAGTTCGATCCTAGGTAGAGGCAGATATTTCTCTCTCTGGGCACAATGAGAATATATCTGCTGAACAACAGGAAGGGCTTCTGGCCATTAAAACATTCTGCTTGCTCCATTCAGTTGGCCAGACTCCACCTTGCAAGGGATTATGGGGTCATTAAATGATGATGACTATTTCGACAGGTATAAACCAGTGGTGGGATTCAATTTTTTTTACTACCGGTTCTGTGAGCGTGGCTTGGTGGCCGTGGCTTGGGTGTGGCAGGGGAAGGATACTGTAAAATCCCCATTTCCTCCCGATCAGCTGGGACTCGGGAGGCAGAGAATAGATGGGGGCGGGGCCAGTCAGAGGTGGTATTTACCGGTTCTCCGAACTACTCAAAATTTCCGCTACCGGTTCTCCAGAACTGGTCAGAACCTGCTGAATCCCACCTCTGGTATGAATGTGTCCCAAAAACCAAAAGCAAATTGATGTGGAAGGGGACATCTGGAAGGGTTAGAGGAAATGCTTGGGGAAAACTCACTAGTTTCCTCCCTTCCAAGCCCACCACTTTGGGTCCTGACCAGCCCCCAAGAACACCCATGACCTGATTTCATTCCAATCTGCCTTCGGCCTCCCCTCCCTCCCCCCAATTGTCAAAGACTCAACTTGAAGTACGGGGCCTTTGGCTTTCAAAGCGGAGATTGTGCAAACCTTTGGGGTGTTGTGGATAGAAACAGAATTCCAGAAGATGAGGGTGAGGAATTGTGTGGGGCAGGGGCTAAGTGGAAATGTTTCTTATGTGCCCACCTTACTTGTCCAGTTGGAAAGCTTTAGCCTGGAATTGTAGAAAGCGGTGGGTTCTAACTTACCTCGCTGCCGGTTCTCTTCCTCCTGTGCCGCGTGGGTGCGCCTTGTGGGCGCATCCATGCTTTGCACGCGCGCGCATGCACATTACAGAAAATAAAAAAAGCCAAAAACAAGATGGCGACCAGATGCACAGTGCTGGGAACTTGGCTTCTGCACATGCTCAGAAAATAAAAATTAAAAATTAAAAAAATTTAAAAAAGATGGCGGCGCCCATGGACCAACACTGACCGAGTTAGTGACATCACCAGCGGGTCACTACCGGTTCAGGTGAACCAGTCCGAACCGGGAGGAACCCACCCCTGTTGCTGCCTCAACTATGTTGTATTAGAAAAGGAGAGAAAATTAGTGAAATAATCAAAACGTTGAAGGGATTTCCTCTGAAGGAAGCTAAATGTCATTAAGTTGCATTAACAGAGGGGTACAATCAAGATCAAGGGAGGTACTAATACCACTCTATAAAGCCTTAGTAAGACTACACCTAGAGCATCCAGTTTTGGTCACCATGCTAGAAAAAAGATATTGAGACTCTAGAAAGAGAGCAGAGAAGAGCAACCAAGATGATGAGGGGACTGGAGGCTAAAACATACGATGAACGGTTGCAGGAACTGGGCCCGGCTAGCCTAGTGAAGAGAAGGGCCAGGGGAGACATGATAGCAATCTTCCAATATTTGAGGGGCTGCCACAGAGAGGAGGGGGTCAAGCTGTTTTCCAAAGCACCCAAAGGCCAGATAAGGAACAATGGATGGAAACTGATCAAGGAGAGATTCAACCTGGAAATAAGGAGGAATTTTCTGACAGTGAGAACAATCAATCAATGGAACAGAAGTTGCCTTCAGAAGTTGTGGGAGCTTCATCACTGGAAGCTTTCAAGAAGAGAATGGACAGCCATCTGTCAGAAATGGTGTAGGGCAGAGGTGGGTTCCTGCCGGAGCTGTCCAGTACGCAGCTCCGGTAGGGAGCGGCCGATTGCGCAATTTGCACGCAACCGCTCCGGAGCCCTCTCTGCCGGTCCTTCGCGCGCATCACCATCTTTTTCTGTGAATTTTTGGGTGATTTTGCTTCTATGCATGTGCGGAAGCAAAATCGCGCTGAAATCTTGTGAGAAGACGTACACGCGCGCGAGATTTTGGGGAGATTTTGCTTCTGTGTGCAAAATTACACGTGCGCGTGCATGCCTGAAATGTGGAGATCCGCGCGCAGCATACCGGCACCAGTAAGGAAGCAACCCACTGCTGGTGTAGGGTCTCCTGCTTGAGCAGGGGGTTGGACTAGATGATCTACAACTCTGTTAATCTGTTTGTTTATTTATTTATTTATTTATTTGGCAGTTTTTCTATGCCGCCCTACTCCCTCAGGACTCAGGGCGGCGTACAACATTTTATGAAAACTCCAAACAAATCATTAAAAAAGCAATTTTTAAAAAACAGTTTAAAAAACATATAAACAACATACATACAGTACATGGGGGAGACATCAGATATATAGTCGTTAAATTTAAGTGTAGGAATTTCAACGTAGAACAATGCAGGGCGGCATAGAAAAACTATGGTAATCCCTTGTAGCTCCAGAGTATGAAAATGCTTCCGATTTTCCCTTGACGGTTGCCCCCACAATCCCATCCCTAGTGGAACAAGCCCCTTTGTCTCATTTCCCCCACCCCATGCAGCTATATGGAAGAACTGTGGGGAGCACAGTGGGTGTTAGGATGTCCCCCAAACACCCAGCCTGCCCTCTCTTGCCCTGACCTGGCTCAGATGGACTGTGTGGGGCTCAGTGAGCTCAGCTGCTTTTGAAAAACTGCCCCCCCTGCCCCCAGTTTCTGCCTTGCACTCCGGAGAGGCTCCAGAGAATGTGGCTCCTAGGTGAGTTTTGCTTCTACTTTGTTTTTGGGAACGCGCCAATTGTCCTTCCCTGCTCCGCTCAAATCCAGGAACCCTGGAGAATCCTCTCAGAAATATGCATACAGGAGATTTTTGTGAGATATTTTTTCCCCACCATTAACACATTTTGGAGGTTTCTTAATCAGCTGAAGGCTTTCTCTTTGCTTCCCCAAGACCAAACGAATTACCTGGTTCTGTGGTCAATTAGCCATCCTCTCCCAGGGCTGAGTCAGGTTTTTTCCAGACAATTGGATCATTAAAGCAGAAGGAACCGGGCCCTCAGATGGCCACCTGCTCAGACCTGCAGTGCTGACCTTTGCTGAAATTGGGGGGAAGGAGGGGAGGGCTCAGACTCCTCTGCTCCAACCCCTCCCCTCCGATCTATCAAGCAGCCCGTAAATATCAGGCGTGACTGACAGTTGGGCATCCCAGAGAAATTTGCTAATTTTGTTTAAAGAGATGTTTTATTTATGGGAGGATAGATTTGATTATCCCCAAAGCAAACCAAGTGTGTTGCACATTCCGCAAAGAAGCTCAGCTACTCCAGCAACTTGGGCAAATGCAAGGCTCTGCTAACATTGCAGTTTTCCAGAGCGGTGGAGATGTTGACCCAGGCCATCCACAGGACTTAGCATCAGCTGTGCCTTCGGTTGAGTGCTCAGTGGTTGGAGGAGCCTCTTAAAAGCTCCTGGATTTGGCGTGGCCTTCTCCTGAACATCCCTGAAGCCCTGGCTTTCCTTGGGCAACACTCTGCTGTGGGAATGAAACACAATGTCAACCGTCCCAACTTGATCTGTTAGAAAAGAAAGACTCCCAAGTCTATGGTTAGCCAAAGGTTGACTTTACTAAAGCCAAGTGGTTACAGAAGAAGCAAAGCTGGATCTGGAATTTTCAGGCCACCAAAGCATACGGTTAACTTTCCCTTCGTCTCATCCATCCATATGGTTATCAGAGTGTCCAATTAAAAGGTAAATGTTCCCCCACACATGCGTGCTAGTCGTTCCTGACTCTAGGGGGTGGTGCTCATCTCTGTTTCTAAGCCAAAAAGCCAGCACTGACTGAAGACATCTCCGTGGTCATGTGGCCGGCATGACTCAATGCCAAAGGCGCACGGAGCACTGTTACCTTCCCACCAAAGTGGTCCCTATTTTTTTACTTGCATTTTTACGTGCTTTCGACCTGCTAGGTTGGCAGAAGCTGGGACAAGTAACGGGAGCTCACTCTGTTACGTGGTGCTAGGGATTCGAACCGCTGAACTGCCAACCTTCTGATCGACAAGCTCAGCATCTTAGCCACTGAGCCACCATGTCCCTTCAGTGTCCAATTAGGTGCTAACAAATTGTTTGGGTAACAGTCCCTGTTTTCACGGGCAGGATGGTTCTGCATTTCTTTGCGTGACTTTTGAATTGCCAGCGATTCTCATGGATGGCACGATGCATAGTTTTGATTCCTGGTGCTGACCTTCCCCTTATCCCACCGATCTTCCCACCCCATTTCATATGTGAAACTGACAGCAGGCAATGCAGGGCATGGCAGAATGGCAGCCCTGACCCACAGATTGCCTGCTGTTCTTCCTCTGCCTCTGGGACAGGCAAGCCCAGGAAGGTTTGGGAAGTGCACAACTCTGTTGATGTTGCTTCCTGTCACCCTGGCGCTGTGTGGAGGAATGCCATTTGGCTAAATTTAGGTTAAAATTTTAAAGAAAATCAAGGAAATGACAGAAGAGAGATCGTCTCCTATCACCCTGGCACTGACTGTCCACTCTGAATAGATGTCCTCTCCTTTTGACAGCCGGGAACATTTTGTTTGAGGAAGAGTTTTCAAAGAACTGGTCACTAATATCATTCAGCAATAGTACATCCGTTGCAAGAAAAAGAGTTTTGATTCTGGCCTTGCTGCCTTAATCTAAAAAACCAAAAAACTGAGTAGGAGTAGGAAAGTCCTTGGAGATCCAGTTGCCAATTGTCCTGACAGAAAAATTAACCAGTGGAACAACTTAGCCTCCGGAAGTTGTGAGTGCTCCAACACTGGAAGTTTTTAAGAACAGCTTGGATAACTATTTGTTGGAAATGGTATAGAGTTTCCCGCCTAAGCAGGGGGTTGGACTAGAAGACCTCCAAGGTCCCTTCTAACTCTTCTATTCTATTCATCCCTCCCAAGAGAAACTGAGATGATTGGCTAAGGATTGACACATCCGTCTGCCACAGTAGCAGCATGTCAAAATGTGATTGGCCAGTCCATTTGGCCTTCAAAATGATGCGCGAGTCCTGCTTTTACCCCCCATGTCTGGGACCTTACATTTAATTTAAGGCAACTTTGAGCATCTTCCTATTTTTAACTTTTGGCCATGTCTTTTAAAAAACAGCACTGCTAAGTCAGTGCCTTCAGCATGGCTTTGCATGGCGGCGGCTACCTCAGGTAAAGTGATGGGCTTGGATGAGAAGCGAAACGTATTCAAGGAAAAAACAAGAAAGTCCAGTTGGCTTTTGGAAAAGCACCTTTGGGACAACCATGACCTGGAGGGCTGAGAATCTCCATAGATGTCAGGCTCAGAGCCTCTGGGACCCTCCCTCCTTGCCCCCCCACCTGAGAAACAGCAGCTTCATTTCAAGTCATTTGTCAACTCTCAAAACGACTTTAGCTGAAGCCATATTCTTTTTTACTTCGTTTTAGGTTGCCATACATATGGGGGAGTGTGGGATATTTTCCTTCCATGTTCCAGACATAAGAGCAATAATCAAGATCATCTCAACAAGAGCTTCTAAGGGCCGGAGGGAGTAGCTGAGCACACTGCCATCTACCTTATTGACTAATGTGACCTGTAACCCTAGGGGAGGGATGGGGAATGTCTATTTCTTTTATTATAACGAAATATTTAGAGTTGGTTTCACATTTGAACATGCCGATACAATGTGCCCCATAAAATGGATCTTTGAGAAAAGCCGCAGCCTCAGAGCCCTGAATTGATTGGGGCCATTTACTCGGAACCATGAAATTGTTACTTGATGGCTTGGGGACACTGAGGCGGGGGAATATCCTTGGTTCCCGCTTGTCAGGGTGTTAAAGAAGTCAAGGCAGCGCTGTGACTCCCAACCAAAATAATGTGGGGAAGGTGACAGGAGGCAGGGGGGGCCTTTGGCTCAGTTGCTGGGTTGAAACAGGCTGCTTCTTTGAGCCTGCCTCATCATGTCAACCACAGCGTGAAGGGCGATGCGAGCCATCATGCCAGGGAGAATGAAAGAAGCGGCCGGGCTCTCATGGCGAACCGACTAAGCCCGGAGCCCTGCAGCTGCTCCAGCCCCCGTCCCTCAGGAGCCCCCTTGCAAGGCAAATCCTCTTCTGAACAGGCGGGTCATGGCCGAGCTTGGCCCCACTTGCATCTTCTGGATGAGAGAGTCCCATTGGCACCAGCGTCTTTGGACAGGGCTCCTGGGTGGCTGAAGGGGGGAGCCGGGCAGTAGGAGGCTGTCATGAACCGTCAGCTGCAGCCCTGCCCCCAAAACCCCGGATCCCCTGCATTGGTGGCAATAATGCCTCTGCTGAGGGTCTGCCGCAGACCTTCTCTAGTATCTTTTGCACATTCGTCCTCATTGTCCCACCTCAATGTTTATTGCAAATAACGCAACAAAATAAATGTACCTTTAAATCCTGTGTTGTTTTTTTAAACGCAGAAGCACAGCAGGAATTATTTGAAAGCGCATATGTGAAATTATTCTCCTGTGTACAATGGAAGGCTCATATGCAGTTTCCTGGGTCTGATTCCTTTTAGATTCATGACTCATTTCCATATTTTCCTTTTTTTAAAAGTCTCATTTAATTTCCTCTCTCTAGCTGAATGCCAGCCCCTTCTACATCACCTGTCAAGGCCCACCACCAACAGGCTGCCTGGCTTCTCTCTTTCTGCAGCCTCCAATATTGCTTTCCCAGAAGGTGAGGAAGGCCAGAAGCAAATTGAAAAGCTGTGCCAGTTTGTGCAAAGCCGCAGGACGAGCGAGCGGAGGGGCCCTTTGTAGCTCCACCAGCCCAGTGATAGGATTATAACACCTAGCGGAAGATAAATTTCAATTTAGAGTGACACAAACTATTACCGTGCAAACAGCAAGCATCCGTCTTCCGGCCCCCTCCTCCCACGTGGGTGCACATTTAAACAGATATTACCACCTTTGGGAAATTCGAAAAGGGGCAGGAAGAGGAAGAGGAGATATGACAACCTGTGGAAATATGGCCCTTTTAGGGATAGAATTGGCCACCTGGGCAGGATGGAGTTAGGTTCAATGCCTTCCTCCCTCCGTGGGGAAATGGCGGGTGCTACGGAAGATGGTGGGAGGGGGAGCATTGAGCAGGCTGGTCTAGAAGGAGCTTCAGGGCAGCTAATTTCTTCTTTGCATGTAGACGTCCATCTAGCTGTGGAAAAAGCACCTTTGGGACAACCAATCTTACCTTGATTCATTTGGTGGTTTGAAGAATTTTATAGCCTTTTGATTTAGAAAGACAAGTGCAGATAGGAAGTCCCTGTAATCCCAAGACTCGGGGTGGGCTTCCATATCATCATCATCATCTTCTTTTAATGACCCCATAATCCCTTGCGGGGTGGAGTCTGGGCAACTGAATGGAGCTGAGTGTTTACTGGCCGGATGCCCTTCCTGTCGCCAATGTGGAGTTTTTTCCCCAGCAGATATATTCTCATTGTGCCCAGAGAGAGAAATATCTGCCTCTACCTAGGATTGAACTCACCGCCTCCTGATTGTGAGGCAAGAGCTCCATCTCTAGGCCACCGCAAACTCGGTGGGCTTCCATATCATGTTAGGTCCTAAAACCAGACACACCACCTTATGGGTTGACACAATGACCTCTTTGCCTGTTTATACTGCATTCATGTCAAGAGCTGAACTACAAACTAACAAACCTCCCTTAGCCTAGTCAAGTGTATGGTGTGAACCTCTGAGGCTGAGGAGGAGAGAAGCACAGAAGGACATATAGCCTACGGTCAAAACACACTCCGGATTCTTGCTGAGCAACAGGTGGCAGATTTGGGTTCTAGGCAGTGACTCTTGAACCACAAAACAACCTTCCTTCCCAGGCCTGACAGCTAGCATTATAAGTTATTGTTAAGCTCAGGTTCAGCACTTTCAAGCGTGGCAGAGCTTTGCTCCAATGGGACCCAGCGAACAGGTGACGGGCATGGAGGAAGGATGCCCCTTCCGCTACTTCTTGCAATCCCTCTCTCCTTGGCATCTGGTGGTTGAGGAGATCTTCAAGGCCAGCCAGAACCTGGTCTCCTGTTGCTCAAGGCAGAATGACCCTGGCAGATGGGGGAGAGGTGGGCGGGGCCTCTGGACATCTTGTGGTCCAAGTGAAGAAGCCTGGATGGCCCATTGAGAGAGCCCAAGCACGGCGTTTCCTCCCTCTAGAGAGCCTGTGCACTGAGCGCTATTTGCATCTTACATTTTCTTCCCATCTTCCACCTGGGAGCTCAAGGCAATGCTCCAAGGTCATTTCTTCTCTACAACAACTGTGCCAGGTTGTGTGTGCACAGAGGGACTGTCACTGGCCCACACCCACCCTGTGGTTGACATGAAGCTCTCCTGTCCAAACCCAAAGCTTTCATTGTGACCATCACAGTTTTCTTAAGCTGAGATCAGAACTGAGGCCTCCATGGACTTCTTTCTTGGGTTGGATCTGTTTTTAATAATCTTCCATCCGTTACTTCTTGCCCTGCCCTCAGGTGCTTTGAAGGATAGGTTGGCCCCCTCCTCTTCTCTGTAAGAGCCCCTCAACTCCCAGTAAGCTGCTATCAGTCCTTCTCTTGGTTAGATAGGCTGACTTGGATTAGGAGTCCTTGAAAAGGAAAAGGAGGCATTGGGTAGAAAAGGGCTGAACTTCCACTAAGTTACCCATAGCATCATTTCTCCCGGAAAAGGCAGAATTTGCTGAGAGGTCCAAGTGTCCCTGACTGTGGGGATCTGGCATCGTATCTCTGGCACTCGGCATGGAAAAGGTTGGCTCCCCAGCAGGGCAGGAGTCAGAAAACTGAGCTTCCCCTCTTTGAGGGGTGCCAGCCTCCCCTGGAAGAGGACCCAACAAGACAGCCCAAGATTTAAGGCTGCCTGGCAGATGAAACGCAGCAAGAGGCAGCTAACGCATCTTTCTTCCCCATTCCATGGCAGCCCCTGCCCCCATTTCTGTGCCCCCCCCTTACTGCTTTCCTTTCAAGACTCTCAGCTACCTGGCTGGTGGAGCTTCTGTGCCTCCAGGGGTGGATTCCGGTTTTCTTCATTGCCGGTTCGCTCAGGGTTGCGCTTTGCACCCGCGCATGTGCTAAAACAAAGCAAAAAAAAAAAAAAAAGCAAAAAAAAAGAGATGGCGGTGCCTATGGCACCGCCGAGAGAACCGGTTCGGGGGCATGGCAGGCCTGGGACCAGCGACCCAGGGCGCCAAGTTACTACTGGTTCCAAAGAACCGGTCCGAACTGGGAGGAACCCACCTCTGTGTGCTCCCCCCCCCAGGCTGGGCTGGTTTGGGGAAATCAGGAAAAGTGGGGGAAGGAAAAGGTTTTTACAGGCAGAAGAAGCATTCACATCACGGGGGTTAGGTGGAAACAGTAAACTTGGTTTATTGAAAAATATCGATTACACTTATTCCTTTATTACACAGGTTCAATTTTTTTCTTAAAAATACCTATAATGGGCATTGATCTGTTGGAATTTGGAAACCTGTACAAATAGGGTCACCTGATCATACGCGAGTGTGTGTGTGTGTGTGTGTGTTTGTGTACACATGTACATACATGCAGAGATTCATACCCACACATCCTCACTTCAAAGGGGGAGGCGGCTCTATGTATTTAAATCTTTGTTTTAATACTTTTTTTATCAACATTTGTTCAAGTCATGATATATATTAGGGGATAAAATTACACAGAAAGATATGTCTGCAAATACAAGAAGCAAATTTTATTGCAATATACGGTAACTAAGTGTTCTGGGAGGGAAGGAAAAAATGGAACAGGAATGAAAGACACAACAGTACAGTTTTACAACACTCTGTAGGATTTCGATAGAAGCACCAAAACAGGAAGGAAGGAAGGAAGGAAGGAAGGAAGGAAGGAAGGAAGGAAGGAAGGAAGGAAGGAAGGAAGGAAGGAAGGAAGGAAGGAAGGGAGATGAAATAATCAGATCAGAATCACATGACCTAAGAGAGCGTGTCTTGGCTCTCCACCCTCCATGCAGTGATTCCCCCCAAATTCCCCAAAGAAGGGAAAGAGCACCATGAATGTTGTGCCTAGGGTGGGGAATGTGGTGCAGGGCAGCTTCTGAATTGTTGACTGTCAGGGAATCTGTTCTGGAGAGTTGCTCCAGTTCAGGATCTCCAGCTCACTTCCCCGGGTCAAGAATGCCGTGGGAAAAGACATCCCACAAAGGCTCCCGTTCAGTCACAGTAGTGCCCTTCCCTTTGGCCCCGAGGCTGAGGGGGTGGGGTGCTCTTTCCCTTTCTACGTATGGGAGCAGTGAGCCGGAGGGGTGGAGGGTTGCAGCCACCGGAGAAAGACACACACAATTGCACTGTTCAGTTTTGCTCTGGAAAGACAGAGGAGGGGAGTTGTAGAGACAGGTCAAGTCTGGCCTTGGCTTCAGTACATTGAATAAAGTCATAAATTAGCACCACAAATATTCAGCAACTGAGTACAAATCTGGCATGTTTACCCTGGTATGCGTTGCATGAATAGCCCATTGCTACCAAAGAAAAACCCAGACCTCCAGATCAGTTGAATTAACTCGCTCATCAGACACATCGTTGACAGGCTGATGGGTCACATGATACAAGGTCATTTGGGGGGGAACAGGTGATGTATCACTGGGCTGAAATGAGGGGAGAGCTGGGAGGGACCCCTGGTAGGGCTCAGCCAGGGTTGTCTGGAAGGTTCCTCCGACAGCTATAGCACCAACAAAATAGAATGAAGGTAAGAGAACACTGAAGGGGAAAAGATTTTCTTGGTAAAAGTATTTTTTTAAAAACCTCTATATTGCACTAGGTAAAGCCTGAAGAATGGGGGGGGGGAGCTGGCCATAAATCTTTATTGCTAGTCAGAGATGACAAATATCAACACTGCTGGTGCACTTGGCACAAAGATGGCAGTCGTTTTCCTTTGTCTGGAGACACGCCTGCCTCAGTTCCCCCAAAGTTCAGCAATGCTTAATTTTAATCCCATTTGCTTGGGTGCCTGTAAGGCTGAGGTGTATAGCTCCTAAGGGGAGGGGGCTGCGGGAACCTGCTTCCTGAGTCTGGGGGGAGCACACGGTTCCCCGCTGATTCCTACTTTGGTCTTAGTGAAGGCATCGGATGCCGGGGACGAGGAGGCTGCCCAGTGGAGCACGGGTGACTCACATGCATGTTTTGAACCCAGAAACATTTAATATTTAATATAATAATATACAAATATTTACTTACAAAATACAAAAATAGAAGCACCTTTATCATATGGGATAAGCAGTCAGAACCTGGCACTTTTAAAGGTTGTCGCTTTCCGATGTTTCTTGTGTGAACTAAGCAGAACAGACCCAGAGAAACGTCTCTGGTGGGGGGCCCGAGTTCCATCTAGGTTCTGAGAGAAACCCCAGCAGAGAAGAGAATCCAAGCGAGGAGGGGGTTTCGGAGTCCTTCGTCCATGTTTCTGTACAGAGATCAGGCGTTGGCGGCATCGCCCGGCTGATGGCTTTCGATGGTGTTTCGGGGACTTTCCAGTGACGGGAAACTGGCAATCACTGGACAGTTTTCCATCAGATGCAGAGAAGCAGCTGAAAGGAAGGCAAAGGCGGCAGGGCTGGCATCTTTCCTGCCGGAAACGTTCTGGTTTCGAGGAAAAGGCAACACATTCAAGCGTGAGAGCGGAGCCCTTTGACGGTCTCCACGAAGAGGCGCAGCAAAGAAGGGAATAGCTTGCTCTGGCCAGTCGGAGAGCCCCTAGGTCATGTGATTCTGGAGTCGGTGGTGAGCAGGGTCCGGATTTTGACTGGGGGTGGGGGTGGGGGGGTGTCTTGCGGCAAAATTGATGTTGGGGTAAATAGGAGAGCGGTTTTAAAAACAAATCCATCAAACTGTCCAGTTTCAGAACGTGCACGTGATGACCAAAAACAAAAAAAGAGGAAGTAGCCAAAAAGAGAAGGCACAATGAGGTTACGAAGTTGTCCTTTTGGAGAGAGTCTTCTGGGCAGCCCTCAGCCCAGGAAGCACGCCGGTCCCACCTCGAATCCAAACTTCTGAAACGTTTCACCAAAGTCGTTGAACATGATGTCGACAATGGGGACCTGCTCCACTTTGGGGGTGCTGATTTCCAAGACTGTCTTCTGGTAGCCCTTCTTTGCCTGCAGAGGAAGAAGGCAGGACAAAAGGCCATTCAAGTGCACGGATTCCTTTCCTTTCCTTTCCTTTCAATTCCATTTTATTTTATTTTATATTTTATATTTTATATTATATTATTTTATTATTTTAATTTTATTATTTTATTATTATTTTATTATCCCCAAGATAAGAGACTCAGGCCATCCAACCTTCCTTTGAGAGCTTCCATCCATGGAGCCTCCACGAGTCCAGAAGGCAGCCATGCAGTGGTGGGTTCCTACCAGTGCGGTCCACTCTATAGCACCGGTAGCGGCCTGCTGGTGATGTCACAGTACCGGTGCGGTTGGTTGCCGGTGCCTGGGTGCCACCATTTTTTTTAATGTAATTTTTTTAAAAAAAATTATTCTACACATCCCCAGAAGCCGAGCTTCCGGCACTGCGCATGCGCTGCCTTCCTACCCCACAGTGAGTTCAAGCAGGGGAGGATGGCTGAGGGAGCGCGTGAGAGGCTGAAAGAACCTGACAATTAAGTCTTTCCCCGTCCCTTCGCTTGAAAATAATAAGCTCGCATTTGACACTTTTCCTTCATTTTTGCCTAAAGCTTCCCAATGTGGGCATTTTCTGAAAGCTTAACCTTTTATACTGTTAATTTTATACAGTTTTATACTGTTATTCTTTAGATGAAAACATTGAGGACTGTTAAAAGATACTGTTCTTTTAACAGTCCTCAATATTTTCGTCTAAGGAATCCATGACTGAAACCAAAAATGCTGTATGAGACTTGCTTGTCTTTTAACTATAGCATTTTCTGCATATAAAGGTTGCTGTGTTGCCATGGTGTAACACACACTTTGTATGCAAAGCTTTTCATGTAAGCTATAAAATAGCAAAAATAGTAGTAACATCTCTCTGAAATAACTAATATATGACTGGTAAGCCACGCCCACCCGGTCACATGGCTGGCAAGCCACATCCACAAAATAAGCCACGCCCACAGAGTGGTAGTAAAAAAATTAGGAATCCACCCCTGCAGCCATGCCACTGCTTAGTTCTCTCACGGTCAGGAGATTCCTCCTGATCTCAATTTTAGATCTCTCCCTGTAAAACCTCTTGGCTCTTGGGTTCTACTCCCTCCCTCTTCTCTGTGTGTCTCTGTGTGTCTGCTTCTCTTGCTGTGTGTCTCATTCATCTTCCCTTCTTTAGGCTAAACAAGCTCAGTTCTTCAATAAGAGGGGCACATAAAATTATCACTCTTGTGTAGGATGCTGTTCAGACCACAGTCTCTGATTCCTGGTCTAGAAAACCTGAAAAACTTGGTTTGTTCTGAGATCCTGTGGTTTCTTAGCATAGATACCCACCAGAGACTCCTGGTCTCACCACTTTGACGGAGCCCCATATACTTCCTCTCCCCCTCCCAAATTAAGTGGATTAACCACCCAAAGACTCAAATCACTCTAATCTTTATTAGTGGAAGAAGAATGTAACATTCTCGGCTTAAAGTCGGACTTTTACGGGAGAAATCCAGTACTGATTGTTGCACTTAATTAATTCTGGTCCCTGACCACAATAAACGCATTATTATATTATACTTAATTAAAACTCTTTTTGTTGATAGCTAATAGATGCAGTAATAATTATTTTCAGACATTAGTCCAAAAATAATCTATTGCCTTTTCTTTTTTTCAATCACGCCCATGAAAAGGAGGTCCCGCTATCACCATGAACAGCCTAGGAGGTTGCCTGAGAGGGCTATGAGCCAACCTCCCTCTGCCCCAACTAAGAGTTTCTCCTTTGCACAATCACTACTGCACAATCACAATCACTACTCACTGCACAGCCGTCGAAGACTGCCCTGATGAAAGGACTGTTGTCGTACGACATCTCTTCGTCATTGGAGCCCAGGAAGCGCATGGCCTTCTCGTAGTTGCCCACAGTGGCGTCATGCCACGCCACGGACTGGAAGCAGTTGTAGGTGATGTTTTGGTGAGCGGATGCACTCAGGAGCCGCAGGAAGGTCATCTGTACCACTCCAATGGGGTTGCTGTCAGCATCCACGTAGGAGAGCTAAGGGGAAGTGGAAAAGGAGACAAGGAAGAAGCGGACCAGGTAGGCTAGGCAAGAAGTGGTGGGCAGGCAAGAGGGAAGCCACTCGGCAGAAAGTTTACACCCAAGTGCCACAAAGTGTGTCACGGTATTCTTGGGCCCCCTTTAGGGATGGTCAGACAGAATTCTTTAGAGTTACATTTGAAAAAGCACACAGCCACCATTGTTTCTGAAAAATAAATGGGATTTTTGAGTTTCAGGTTGGGCAAATCCTAGAAATGAGAAATAGGTCTCATTTCTACAACGTTCAGAATGTAGGAAATAATAAAAAAAAACCCTTCAGTTGGCAGAATAACCAAGTGTGGAATTGAAAGGATCATTACGTAGACACATAAAAATTTGGACCCCAGTCAGAAAAGGCTCAAGACGTTTAGAGAACTTGAAATGTTGGGTTAACCGTAGACATCTCAGCCACGTTGGAATTTTGGATTTTTCCTCCATGGATTTGTCTGAAAATCTTTCCTGTGTCAGAGATTAGGTTACCCAATGCATCCGATGCTCACTTTATACAGTATCTTGGTATTGCATGCCAAAGTTAAACAACTTCCAGACAAGACCCTGGTGTTCATTAGATATTGTGGGAAAGGACTGAGAGGGCCAGAAGGGAATGGTTCATGCTCAGAATCAGTCAATTTCTCTCTCTCTCTCTCTCTCTCTCTCTCTCTCTCTCTCTCTCTCTCTCTCTCTCTCTCTCTCTCTCTCTCTCTCTCTCTCTCTCTCTCTCTCTCTCTCTCTCTCTCTCTCACACACACACACACACACACACACACACACACACACACACACACACTTGGTAAGAAGAAACAAAGGTTTTACCAACCAGTTATTTGGACTCCTGTCCATGATTGTCTTGAGAGAGGTCAAAATGACTGACTGAGGCAAGCAGAAGCATGCTAGATGACAAGCTAAAAGAGCAACCAGGAACTAGAAGATGGCAGTGGATTATCCTGGATCAGGACCTGTTCACAAGAGACTTACGGATGGCAACTGACTCTTCCATTGTTTAAAGCAGTGTTTTTCAACCTTTTTTGTGCAAAGGCACACTTTTTTCATGAAAAAAATCACGAGGCACACCACCATTAGAAAATGTTAAAAAAATTTAACTCTGTGCCTATATTGACTATATATAAAGTAATTCTCTTGAATAGGAATCAAATAAACAAAAAGAAATTATTTTTTAATTGTTCATATTTCTGTTTACTTACTCAGTGCGAAACCTGGGCCTGTTTTTCTGAACACAAAGCTGATATTCTGATATTTTCCTTCCTTCCTAACTTCTTTCTTTCTGTCTGTCTGTCTGTCTGTCTTCTTTCTTCTTCTTTCTTTCCTTCCTTCCTTCTTTCTTTCTTCCATCTTCCTTCCTTCCTAACATCTTTCTTTTTCTTTCTTTCTGTCTTCCTTCCTTCCTTCCTAACTTCTTTTCTTTCTTCTTTCTTCTTTCTTTCTTTCTTTCTTTCTTTCTTTCTTTCTTTCTTTCTTTCTTTCTTTCTTTCTTTCTTTCCTTTCTTTCTTTCTGTCTGTCTTCTCCTTCCTTCCTTCCTTCCTTCCTTCCTTCCTTCCTTCCTTCCTTTCTTTCTGTCTGTCTTCTCCTTCCTTCCTTCCTTCCTTCCTTCCTTCCTTCCTTCCTTCCTTCCTTCCTTCCTTCCTTCCTTCCTTTCTTTCTTTCTTTCTGTCTGTCTTCTCCTTCCTTCCTTCCTTCCTTCCTTCCTTTCTTTCTTTCTTTCTTTCTGTCTGTCTTTTTCCCACGGCACACCTTACACTATGTCACGGCACACTAGTGTGCCGCGGCACAGTGGTTGAAAAACACTGGTTTAAAGCATATGTAATGTGAATTTACAGCAGTGAGGACGGACCGACAGAAGATCTTCTATGCTTGGAACCTCAGAGAGATTTTTTCTTCCTTCCAAGTCTGAACAGGTCTCTTTTGAAAAAAGCTCTTTTTTAAAAAAAAAATGAAAGTCTTACTAACTCTTACACTAGTCTTATCATCTCCTAAATTCTTCTGATGCAGAAAGATGATAGCAATAGTACTTAGACTTTACACTGTTTTACAGCCGTCTCTAAGTGGTTTACAGAGTCAGCATATTTCCCCCAACAATCTGGGTCCTCATTTTACCCACCTCGGAAGGATGGAAGGCTGAGTCAACCTGGAGCCTGGTGAGATTTGAACTGCCACACTGCAGCAAGCAGTCAGCTGAAGTAGCCTGCAGTGCTGCACTCTAACTGCACCACCTCAGCTCTTAATCCAGTAACGTCTTTCTAATTATTCCAATTAGAAGTGGAGTGGCCATCATTACAACTGACACAACATTCATTCAGTTCAGAGGCCGCCCAACACCATTAGACTCTGGGCAGAACACTTCATTGGAAGAAATTTCAGATACAATTCCTGAGGGGCTCCACCCCATCTTTGGCTTAGGGAAAAGCCAGGTTTTTAACACCTTTTGATGCTGAGGAGAGGAGCCAAGCCCTGTTCCAGTTTCAGCAACCGAGATGGCACCCTTCCTGGCCCTGGGTTACATCTCTTCCGCCTGTTCTTTCACGATGGGCAGGAACTATCAGCAACGTCGGTCCCTCAGAACTAGATCGTATCTCTTGAGTGGTGACACCAGGGCCTGGAAGCCAAATGGCAGCAATTGCAGCTGGCACAGCGGTGGTGACAGGAGGACATATTGAGGCATTTCTACCCACTGCCTTCTGGTCCAGCTGCACCTCTGATCGTCTGCAAGCACAGGGCCCATGTGGAACTCATTGCAGTAATCTATCGGTGAAACGCCAGGTCAATTTTTATGACATCGTCTGTTAAAATGCCCTTTGAATTTGGAAGGAGATTAAGAGATCTCCAAATATCTTACTACATATTTTTACCTCAAGGAATATTGTGTGTGTGTGTGTGTGTCACGGTGTGATTATTGTCAGTTGTATGTATATGCAGGGAGCTGCATCCCTATCTATTATAATGGTACATTCCTACCACATGATATAATATTCTTGTACGCATGTGTGCATTTCTGAATCTCCATTCTTCCCTTCTTGACTTGGCTCTCGACTGAGAAGGTCGCATTTTATAGCAGAGATGTAAACAATCAGAATTTATTGTTTTTGTATCAAAATAAATATTTTAATTAGACTTTTAAACTTCGGCTTTATTTCTAAATGTCTGAATTCTGGGAGAAAGATCTATTTCGCCTCTGTGAGATTAATTCTCACTTCGTCAGTGTGTGTGTGTGTGTGTGTGTGTGTGTGTGTGTGTGTGTGTGTGTGTAGGATTCAACTACTTCTAGGAATTACATATGCAAATTAAACTGATGCTTATCAACAATGTTTAGTTAACCAGTCAATTAAATTAATTAATTATTATTTTTTTAATGAAAAGCTAGCCTTTCTGAAAACCTTTTTCTCTCCCTCCCTGCCATCCACACAACCCCAGCGCACCCACACTAACAGATTTGGAAATCTGTTTTTGGAGGTGGTGCCTCATTTGCATTTATTATGGAAATAATTAATATTTCATACTGGAGCTTCATACTGGAGGGGTTGGACTAATTAAAACTTAATCCCATCTCCCCTCCCTGTGTGTCCGGCTCCCTCCGTTGCCATCTGCTGTTAATTATTTTATTTGTTAATTATTTTATCGGCTGTGTTTCTATGTGTGATGGATTTTAATGTTCTTAATGCTGTAAGCCAGCCATTCAGAATTGTTGGATACGAGATGGGCAGCACATAGATTTCATAAATAAATACATTTTTAGAATTTTAAAAATGCTAATTGGAACCATGAAAGTTAAGCCATCCCATTAATTAATCCTATATCATTCAGTGTGTGAACAAGGGAACAAGATCTTACCTCCAAACATTGTTAGTTGGCAGTTAAGAGTTGGTTGGCAGTTCTCCTTAAGAACGTTTCAAGCCAAGCCAACAGAGCAACAGGTCCTCCAAGGACTCATGATGAAGAGCTTATGATGGAAACCATCTGGCACCCAAACCAGAGTGAGCGCAAACAGGCGCTGAAGCCCCTGAGATGCTAGAAGGAGCTCTCCAGGCCTTCTGGGTGAGGGGAAAATAGCACGAGAGAGATGGAACCCCAAATCCACCATCTGAGATCCAGAGTTGCAAGTGGCCTTTAAAGGCCCTGGGACCAGGGGTGGGCTGCTGGGGGTTCGCAGGGGTTCAGAAGAACCTGTAGCTAAGATTCTGTGCAGTTCGGAGAATCCCCAAATCCCACTCCTGGCTGGCACCGCCCACCCCACCCCTCCCAGGAGTCCCCACGCGGCCCGTTTTGGATGCAGGTAAGTGCAGGGCAAGCACGGAGGCTCGGGGAGGGTGAAAAACAGGCCTACTGGAAGTTCGGGAAGGGCGTAAACGGGCCCCTTTTCTGGCCTCCAGAGGGCCTCCAGAGCCTGGGGATGCTGTTTTCGCCCTCCCGGAGGCTTGAGGAACGCCTCCGGAACCCGTCGAGGGCAAAAAGCCCCCCCGCCGTGGTGCAGGAGGCGAACTAGGCCACACCCACCATGGCCACGCCCACCCAGCAACCGGGCAGAGAATCCCTTGCTAAAAATTTTGAAGCCCACCCCTGCCTGGGACCACATCCATAGCTGCTCCCCAAATCAAAATGCAATATTACTTGAACGGGTACGCTAAATGGGTAATCACAACAATATATTGAGCAACGGTGGCGTAGTGGTTAGAATGCAGTACCGCAGGCTACTTCTGCTGACTGCCGGCTGCCTGCAGTTTAGCAGTTCAAATCTCACCAGGCTCAAGGTTGACTCAGCCTTCCATCCTTCCGAGGTGGGTAAAATGAGGACCCAGATTGTTGGGGGAAATATGCTGATTCTGTAAACCACTTAGAGACGGATGTAAAACTCTGTAAAGCGGTATATAAGTCTAATTGTTATTGCTATAAACCAAAGTGAATATTAGGATTAATTTTCAATTTCTGTCATCTAATACATCAGAGGAATTTAGTAAGAGTTTTCTTAGGAACGGTGACATTTCTCAAATAGATCCGGAATTCCCACCGCATGAGCAAATGTGGTACGGTTGCCTTTGGAAGTCTTCTAGTTCCTGGTGGCTCATTGCCAGTTCAAGAAACAATCCAGCAAGATAACGAGAGCAAGAAAATAAAGAGGGAAGGCAACATTTGAGGCGATGAGCAAAAACCAGCTGCTACAAACAAAATCCTTCCCTTCCCCCACAACAAAATGATTGGCCCAAGACCGGTGGGATTGGCCAGCCAGACCCAGAGTGGACCTGACCTCTCCAGTTAGTACAGTGTGGTGAGTCTGGGAACATGCATGGGCTCCCTTGGGCAGGGAAGAAGCTCTTGACACACACAAACACACGTGACAGCCGCCTTTTCTGTGAGGTGGCAGTGCTGCCTAGCTGGAAAAGCTTTTGTGCACCACATTCAGGAGCTCTCCGTGCACAGTAATGTTGACTTCAGACAGAAGAGTAAGATGTATTTTTTAAAGAAATTAAAATTTCTTTACACCAGAGAAAACTGCGTAAGGGTATTTCAAGAGGTTCGGAAAAGCGGTCACTATTGTTTAGAATTAATAAACGAATTCCCTTGCTTGAGAGGGAATTGCTTGCACGGCAAAGAATATCATCAGGAATAATTGTGACGGAACTTCAACATCTTCAGAATCTTGCACTGCTCTTCTTGAAGTATGCTTCCAAATGTTTACCAAGATTTCCCTCACAAAGAGCGGACTTTTTACATGCCTAACTTCATCTAAAACTGTTTTGCAGCCCAGCCTTCCAGATTATGAAATATGGAATTGTGGAATATGGAATTCAAACATTACATTTTCCTTATTTTGATGTTCTGAGACTATAGAAAACTTGCACAGATACTGTCGAGCTGGGAAGTTCTTTTCTGGACAAAGAAAGCTGAGAGAAATGAATTCTACATCTTTTGCCACCTTCTTGGCTTTTCTTCATCCTCACCCCAAAAGAGACACGGCCTTGTTCTCCTCATGTTTCGGTTCTTCAGCAATGGCCCACCATTCAACTGAAGTGTTGGAGAGACTATCGCAATTCCACCATCTTCCCAATGTTCAGAAAGATTCCCTTGTGCTTCTGTTGCTCTAATCAAGACAAGACTCTGAGCTTTGGGGCATCAGGGTACAGATTTCCCAAAGGTTCCTGGGATCTTGTTCACTCAGATCTGTGTTTGCTTCAAAAGTGAATTGGAAACTGGGGTTGAATTCCAGTAGGTGCCAAGTGGGAATGAATTTCGGCAGAAAGAGGCAAACCAGTTGACTTCAGTTATTCTAACTTTGAAAATGTTCCCATTCCATTTTCTCAATTTTGGGAATCTTCCAATCCTTACAGTTCAATAATTTTTAATGCAATGTTTTCAGTGTATTTTGGAGTATTTTTCTCCAAACACAAATATTTTCATATGAAATTTTTAGAATTACATCTTCTTACATAGTTTCTAAAAAGTAGTTCATTAATATAATACCATTTATGTATATATTATTTCCATGAATATTCATGTTCTTAATTTTTTTCCCACAAGTTGTGAATTCTCCCAGACAGAATTCCAGTTCTAAATCAAGTTCTGATTCAAACCGTTTCCTTCCTTTCCTTTCCTTTCCTTTCCTTTCCTTTCCTTTCCTTTCCTTTCCTTTCCTTTCCTTTCCTTTCCTTTCCTTTTTCTTTCCTTTCCTTCTTTCCTTTCCTTTCCTGTCCTGTCTGTTTTTTTGTATCCACAAGAATCTCCTGATCAGGTCAAAGGACCAGCTTAACCTCAGAAAGGCCAAGGAGACGTCAGCTGTGGTGAGGGCCCCAACGGAGCCGTCAAACTCCCTCAGCAATTGCTCCTCGGCCATCCTCGGACTCTTCTAGCGTTGCTCATTAGTTCAGCATATAGAGTGAAATTAGTTTGGGGCCAGACGTGGAAAGCGGACATGGCTGGCGTGCTCCAGATGGAGGGCGGAGGGAGCCAGAAGCTTTACCACTTACCAATGACCCTCGCTTGTAGCGACTATACCAGGTGGCTGGCTGCTCTTTGGGCCAACGGGCCATTTTGCTCTGCAAAATATGAGAGGGGTTAAAGCCAAACAGAAAGCCGAGTGTGGGTTCTTCTTACCAGTTTACCGCGCTTGAATTCACTGAACCAGGAGCCCGGGGTTTCCTTTGGCCATGAAGTAATTCTAGCCTGAAAACGGTGGAAGAGGCATGTTGGGGAAGAGAAGAACAGAGACAAGACAAAAAGGAGAGTTACACTCTGGATTGAAAGGTTCCCGCGGAAATCACTTGAGTCTTTCTTTTTAAGCAAAACCAAAAACTGACAATGCAAATCCTGACACTTTTGGGGACCAACACGAGTTGAAAGAGCACCCAGAAAACCAGTATTATTTCCCGGAGCCTGGATGGTTGGCAGTTAGTGGGGAGGAAAACAAGAGAGAAACGGGCTAAGACCATCCTGGCAAGGGTGAGGGTTGACTCCCCACTCTCTTTAAAAAGCAAAAAAGAAGACTGTTCTGTGTCCAAGGAGAGATCGGCTTCTCTGAATGCTTATTAGTGCATCCAAATATATTGTCATAATTGTGAAGCCCAGAGCTCTCCTATTCCTCGCTTCATTTCATGGTGACCCACTGCCGTATCGGGCTTTGGATAGTTGAAATCTCCAGGGCACAGTTGAGGAAGTGGTGGCCCTCCAGATGTTTCGTATACCAACTCCCAATAGCCTCAACCAGAGGCCATTCTAGAAGGAGAAGCAGTAGAAGCCACTTTCATAATCATAGGAGTCATCTATTGTCTTATGCACTCTTTTATTTGCCAAGAAATGTTCATGGTTCTGTGTCAAAACTCAACTGTCAGCGTTCCAAACTGTATTAGGCGGTATTAGGCTGAACCTTGACTAACCTCTCTCCGATTTCTTTTCTTTGCAGGAAGTCCTTTTCAATTAAGGGGGGGCGCCTGTCAACCCTGAAGCTGACCTGACCAAAGCTATCTTGACAGCTTCAGTGTTGCCGCACTGGAGCTGAGGGATAGGGAGGGGGGAATAGAGATAGCTGGGGCTTTTTACCCAAAACAAAATACTTTCTCCTGGGAACCAAGGACATTCCCACAGGTAGCCAGAGAAAGGAGGAGTGAAGTTACCATGCAACAGGACAGCACCTTGATTGGACCATGTGACTGATTGTTTGGGAAAGGGGGAAAACTTTTACTTTTAATTGGGTGAAAACTGTGGGAACCTTCAGAGTCGGTTTTCACCAGACTGTGCCAATATGATATGTCCAATAAATCAATTCTTTGAGGAACCTGCTTGCCTCGGAGTCCTGTTTGTTGATGGCGTATCACTTGGAACCCTGACAGTTGGCCTCACTGAGGCCATTATCTAGGCTTCAGTGTTGCCATCAACATGGTGCATGAATTTTAGGGCAACCACTGAACCACCAGAAGTTGTTGCATCCCATTTCCATTAGTCAGCATAATGGGTGATGGAAGTGCCATCTAAAGGCATCTAAGGCCCATCCAATTTTAGAACATTACACAGTAAGCAAGAGGACCCTGCTGCCACCATGGCTAAAACCAAACCCATCCAACAATTCCCAACAGGTCTGAGGCAGATCAAAAATCAACACTCATTGTCCTTCTTGAAAGCTTTTCTGCTTGTTTAACGGCCTGTTATCAATGAATAAGAATAATCAATCCTAAGAGTTCCAGATATTGTAGTACGAGAGCTATGTCAGTCATGGTAGCCAAAAATCAGAAAAAATCTGATTGTCAGCTGCTACCTCAAGTTTGCTTATGCTTCACTGGTATGCGGTGACATTCTGCCATGAATTATAGAGTAGAGGGACGAAGGGGGGCAGGTTTGGGAAACCGAAAGTAGGTACTATGCCGACTAGAGAAGCTGCTTCAAGGTCCCCCATCTGGAAAGAGGAGAGAGCTGCATTCCAGAGCATGCTTGAACTGACCGGTAGGAAAACAGCTTGCAAGATTTTAATTGGTTACCTTTGGGTGGGAAATGAAAGACAGTTAAGAAGGGGAAAGGAGGGGAAAGTATAACATCGGGATTTTGGCACGCAAATCTCAGTTCTGGCTATGCATTACTGCAATACACTTGCTCTCTAATAAAAATATACCTTTCTCAGCAAATGGAGCCAAGGAAAAACAATTACTGCCAACCTGCCTTCCATTGAGGAGCTGTATACTGCACGAGTCAAAAAGAGGGCCATGAAAATATTTACTGACCCCTCGCATCCTGGACATAAATTGCTTCAACTCCTACCCTCAAAACAACGCTATAGAGCACTGCACACCAAGACAACTAGACACAAGAACAGTTTTTTCCCTCGAACACCATCACTCTGCTAAACAAATAATTCCCTCACCACTGTCAAACTATTCACTAAGGCTGCATTACTATTACTATTAGTCTTCTCATTGTTCCTATCACCCATCTCCTCCCACTTATAACTTGTTGCTTGTATCCTTACGATTTATATCAATATTGATTGTTTCCTGATTGTTTATTTGTACCCTATGACAATCATTAAGTCTTGTACCTCATGATTCTTGACAAATGTATCTTTTCTTTCATGTATACTGAGAGCATATGCACCAACCACAAATTCCTTGTGTGTCCAATCACACTTGGCCAATAAAGAATTCTATTCTATTCTATTCTTAGAGGTTTTAAGTTTGTGGCGGGTCTGACACGGTTAGCAGCTTTTCAGACCAACTGCTCAATTAAAACGTATCAGTTTTCATGAGTTGCCTGTGGGGAAGTCTGCTGTAGCTCATTAAAGTCGATGCCTTTTAAAGAAAGGTAGCAGCATGAGAAAGTACCACCAGACTTCTGATTTGAAACCCAAGGATTTCTGGGAAGAGCAGATTGCTCCTCTCTAACTGTGCTTTTTCCCCAGGTCTTATCTGTGCATTCACATGTCTCTTTCTTGCTACAGCTGTGTGTGTTTGTGTGCTGTCGAGAATGCAGTGGCAGACAGGAACTCAGGAATTATGGAGGCTGAATGCTTAGAATGCAATGCTCCCTGGGCTGTTTAAGTGGAGAATGTTCTGGAACCTTCCGCCAGGCATGCTAGCCCCCCCTCCGGTGGGATGCACAGAGGACATATCTATCCCCAAACATAGCTTGAAAGATCTGCTGCGAGTTTGAGCTGCTTTAAAAAATGCTACAGGGTTTAGGGAAAGAAAGAAAGATTGACTCCTATAAACATACCCAGAACTTTTAATATGGGTTTATGTTATTTGCAGGGGTTTCATGGAGCCTCCTTCATACTTGAACAAATAGTTTACATTTAAACACGAAAAATCTGCTTTTAGGGCAGTGGATAATTGGGAAAATAAATCTGTCCTATGAATAAACAGTACTCAATCACAAGAATACACAAATAGATACATATCTACACACTTATATACACGAACCCCTTTTGATCAATAGCTTAAAGAAGTTTAAAGTAGAAAATATTCTTAGGATAAGAGCGTTTTATGTTCACAGGAGTGAGTCTTGTTGTTGGTCCCATTCATCTGGGCCCCTTCTCCCTCCTAGAAGCCTTTGGCCTGACTCCCGGAGGCTTTCAGTGGTCAAATTGTCACTGTTGGGTGGGTGGGTGGGGAAGGAGGTGCAGCCACAGAGGTCTCCTCATTTTCAGAGACACAGAGAAGTATTTGTGCCAAAATGAGTGTGCTGACTGGAAAAGGATGGAATTAGTTTCTCATTGAAGAGGTAGCGGCCAGCCAGATGCCTTTTGGCCCTCAGGGGCCTCCAGAGATCTCGGGGGTCTCAAGGCTGAGGGCTCAGAAGGACTTCAGCCTCATCTCCAGAATCTATCTGGAAAAAAGAGGGGTCTGGGGTCCTAAGGATCACAGGACTTTCGTAGATGTTCATACCAAGACAGTCCAGCATGTTGGATCCCAATCTGGACAGGGAGCAACACGGGGCAATTTCTAACCCACCCAAAGCAGGAGGCCCAGAGGCAACTTTTGCCCCAATGCAAGATCCTGTGTGAAATGCAGCCTTCACTGATAGCCCCACCGGACTACGCACAATTACATCCCAAACAGGAAATAATAAATAATTAGCAATGTGCAACTTGCAAAAACTTGCTTAATTCTTTGTTTCCCATTTTCCCTCTACAAGTTATAAAACATGGTAGAGTAGAGTAGAGTAGAGTAGGGTAGGGTAGGGTAGGGTAGGGTAGGGTAGGGTAGGGTAGGGTAGAATGGAATGGAATGGAATGGAATGGAATGGAATGGAATGGAATGGAATGGAATAGAATAGAATAGAATAGAATAGAATAGAATAGAATAGAATAGAATAGAATAGAATAGAATAGAATAGAATAGAATAGAATAGAATAGAAGCTGGAAGGGACCTTGGAGGTCTTCTAGTCCAGCCCCCTGTTCAAGCAGGAGCCTTTCCATTTCAGACAAGTGACTGTCTAGTCTTCTTAAAAACCTCCAGTGATGGAGCGCCCACGATTTCTGAAGGCAAGCTGTTCCACTGGTTAATTGTCCTCATTGTTAGGAAGTTTCTCCTTAATTCCAGGTTGCTTCTCTGTTTGATCAGTTTCCAACCATTATTTC
The DNA here is from genome assembly GCA_023053685.1 of Diadophis punctatus similis. Classification (NCBI taxonomy): domain Eukaryota; kingdom Metazoa; phylum Chordata; class Lepidosauria; order Squamata; family Dipsadidae; genus Diadophis; species Diadophis punctatus. The sequence goes on from JALIGW010000246.1 coordinate 54,965, forward strand.
TTGTCCTGCCCTCTGGTGCTTTGGATAATAATTTGACCCCCTCTTCTTTGTGGCAGACCCTCAAATACTGGAATACTGTCATGTGAGCCCTAATTCTTCTTTTGTTTAGACTAGCCAAACCCCAAATCCTGCAACCGTTCTTCATATGTTTTCGTTTCCGGGTCTTTAACCATCTTAGTTGCTCTTCTCTGCACTTTTTCCAAAGTCTCAACATCTTTTTTGTAATATGGTGACCAAAATTGGCTGCAGTATTCCAGGTGTGGCCTTAGTAGGGTTTTATAAAGCGGTACTAACACTTCATGTGATCTTAATTCTGTGCCTCTGTTTATACAAGGCCAGGATTGTATTAGCTTTTTGGCTGCTGCTGCACACGGCTGGCTCATATTCAAGTGATTGTCCACTAAGACTCCAAGGTCCCTCTCACAGTTACTGTTTTTTAGGCTGGTTCTCGCCTTTGATTTTTTATTTTTCCTGCCTAATTTTGCAGTGGTCTTATCTTTTTGACTAGCTGAAAGACCCTTTTCTTTTATGAAAAAGGTAAGTTAAATTCCTATCCTTTTCCCTAGCCAAGGTTTGGCTCCACTTCACTGATGGAGGGGAAATATTATTTCTCACCTCTTTCTCTTCTTCTTCTGGAACTTAGTTGCTGAAATCTACACTAATATTTCACATCTTCCTGCAAATATCTTTGCATTATATCCAAAACAAGAGTTATGAACATTTTAAAACACTAAAATTGGAAATAAAAAAGCATACGGTAGTTTGAAAATCTCTGCATTGATTTTTACACGGTATCACGCATTTCATCCACTAACATCAATCCACCTTTCCTGGAAATGTCATCATATTCCAAAGAAAATGAAAAAAACAAAAAACAAAACAGCAGTGGCCACATTTAAAAGAGCAATGTTTTAAAGGCATGTTGCTCAGCAGCTTCTGCATCCATTTCTAATTTTGCAAAACCTCCATCGCTTACAACACTCTAAAGTTACTGTAAATTTTGTCTTGATAGCATAAAAACAAAAACAAAAAAACAGGATCAAGAGTTTTTTCTGATTTTCCTCTTCAATGAAATGGGGGGGGGGGGACTTCTGATCTGGAGATGGATTTGGCCTAGACCCCCTCCCGTCCCCCTAAGAACAATCACAAGCAGATTGGGCCGCTTGTTAGATCTCGCTCTGAAAGCAGATTGGGTGGTCATTAAAAAGCCCTCATTCAGACCAGGGGCGGGTTCCTAATTTTTCTACTACCACTCTGTGGGCGTGGCTTTTTTGTGGGTGTGGCTTGCCAGCCATGTGACCGGGTGGGCGTGGCTTGCTGGTCATATATTAGTTATTTCAGAGAGATGTTACTACTATTTTTGCTATTTTATAGCTTACATGAAAAGCTTTGCATACAAAGTGTGTGTTACACCATGGCAACACAGCAACCTTTATATGCAGAAAATGCTATAGTTAAAAGACAAACAAGTCTCATACAGCATTTTTGGTTTCAGTCATGGATTCCTTAGACGAAAATATTGAGGACTGTTAAAAGAACAGTATCTTTTAACAGTCCTCAATGTTTTCCTCTAAAGAATAACAGTATAAAACTGTATAAAATTAACAGTATAAAAGGTTAAGCTTTCAGAAAATGCCCACTTTGGGAAGCTTTAGGCAAAAGCGAAGGAAAAGTGTCAAATGCGAGCTTCTTATTATTTTCAAGCGAAGGGACGGGGAAAGACTTAATTGTCAGGTTTCTGGGCATGCGCAGAAGAATTTTTAAAAAAAAATTTAAATTTTTTTTTTTTAAATGGCGGTGCTCAGGCATTGGCAACCGACCGCACCGGTACTGTGACGTCACCAGCGGGCTGCTACCGGTGCTATAGAGTGGACCGCACCAGTAGGAACTCACCACTGATTCAGACATGTTCATGTGTGATCTATGAATTACAGGGCACCACGGAGGGAGTGGAAGTGTGAATGGACAACAACCAGACGGAGGACACCTGTTATCACGTCCAACGCCATATTTTTCACTCCAACTGATGGTGCACTTGACCTACCAATAGTTTAGTATAGAGGAAATGACACGATGTATTTGCGTGTATGACTCTGTGGAAATTGACACATTTCAGCTTCTTTGGCAGCTGATTACCAATGCAAGTTGCTGTCAGACGTCTATCAATAAACGAAAAATATTAAATGATGCGCAAAGGCAGAAGTGAGAAGCTCAAAGGACAAACACCTGAATGAGTGTTCAGACATGTGAGAAGCAAGGATGGCTTGCAAGGAAGGAAAGGATTGGAGAAGGAACAGGGGTGCAGCTGAAGTAAAGTAGATTTGTTCAATTTCATTTTCTTTGCTCTTTTTTCCCTGCCTCTAATTCATAGAATCATAAAATTATTAAGGACGGTGTTGATATGAGGCGGCGGCGTGGGAGTCAGGGCCAGCATCAAGGCAACCTGAGAGCTCCGAGGGGGAAGAGGGAATGGAGCTGTCAGAGAGAGAGAGAGAGAGAGGCGGAGCCTGGGCTGCCCGTCAGCCCTCAGATGGAGAGTAAACAACTCCCAGGTCTGGAAGTAGCTGATGACGAAGAGGAGGAACAGCTGGATCTAGTGCCTCACATGCAAATGCACAGAAGGCAGAGGAGAGGAGAGCAGTGGGAATCTATGGGCCGATCCTTGGGATGGAAGAGCCACCACTGCTAATGAAGCCCCATCCTAGCTCTGGGGATAAAAGGCAGGGGGTGGAGATGAATAGATGTGGGAGACAACTATTCATCTCCCTGCCGGACAGACTTGTTAGCCTGCTATGAGGGAGAGAGGGACTTTTTGCAGGGGCTGCTGGTGCTCCTAATAAAGGAATCATTCATTTAACTACTGAGGGCTTGTCGTGTTTGGGAGCCGGGTCAGACCAGACGGAAGGGACCTCGGAGATCTTCTAGTCCAACCCCTTGCCCAAGGCCTGAGTTCTCATCCCATCCTAGACAAATTGATGTCCAATCTCTTCTTTAAACACTACAGTGCAGAGGTGGGTTCCTGCCGGTTCAGACCAGTTCTATAGAACTGGTAGCAGGAATTTCCCCCCATTCGCCGAACCGGCAGCGACCCAGGCCTGCCACGCCCCCAAACCAGCTCTCTCGGCAGCGCCATAGGCGCCGCCATCTTGTTTTTTGCTTCTGTGCATGTGCAGAAGCTGGGTTTTTAGCAAGTCAGGAAGCGAATCAGCAGCGAGGTAAGCCAGAACCCACCCCTGCTACAGTGATGGAGCACCCACTGTCAGGCCGAAGCCATTTTAGTTGGGGTCTTTGGCCTGTCACACTTGATACTATTTTAATATGTATTCCTTACTGTGGGAATTTGGGATGGGGAATTGCATGAGGGCTGTTTGCATGTAGCAATAACAAATTCTTTCTTGAAAGCCAAGGTCATCCTTTGTCTCTGCACTCCTGCACCTGCACGGAAGGAGATGGGTGGATTCTGCCAGCGTGGCAGTTGAAGATTGGTTAACGTGATGGACTTGGGGGTGTGGGGGCAAAGGCTTGAACTTTCAACTGGTGGTGAAACCCGAGAGACTTCAGATTTGGGTTTCACTCAGATGTGCCAACATGGCTCTGTTAATAAATTGGAACTTTGAGGAATACTTTGCCTAGGACTCTGATTTAGGTTTGGATGCCATTTGGAACCCTGACACCCACAACTTCGGGAGGCAAGCCGTTCTGCTGATTGACAGTTTTCACTGTCAGGAAGTTCCTCCTTAGTTCTAGGTTGAATCTTTCCTTGATAATTCTTCCACCCGTTACTTCTTGTCCTGCCCTCAGGGGCTTTCTTTAGAGAATAGGCCGAGCCTCTAAGCCTTTTGCTCTTTTGCTTGCTTCGTTTCAATCTTTTCCTGATGGGAACTATGTCGTTGAAAGCAAAATAAAAGCAACGTGCAGACAGTGAAAATTTGGCAAAATTATCTTCCAAAGGGACAGCAAAAAAGAGTTACTTACCCCCTCAGACTTCTTATCTGGGAAGATGCAAGTTTCCCCACCAGCAGTAAAATTACAGTAAACCTTGAAGGAATCCCGGGAGCAGCCTTGATTCGGGTCTACCCAATATTCTCCTAGAGTTGGGAGAAAAGCAATGGCTAGAAATTATAAAGGCCAAACACGATCTTTGGCATCGGCTTCAAAAGCCCTTCAGAAAAACTCCAGCTTTTTCCAGAGACACCGAGAAAGCGTTCCAGAGAGCTGGTCCCATCACTGAAAAACATAATTTCTGCCTTTCAGCAGGAATGGATCAAACTTCCTTCGCTTCTGAAATGCATGTTATTTCTCAATCTACCTTTGAATCATCTTCTTTTAATGACCCCATAATCCCTTGCGGGGAGGAGTCTGAGCAACTGAATGGAGTCGAGTGTTTACTAGCCGGATGCCCTTCCTGTCGCCAATGCGGAGTTTTGTTCAGCAGATACATTCTCAGTGCGCCCAGAGAGAGAAATATCTGCCTCTACCTAGGATCGAACTCACAGCCTCCTAATTGTGAGGCGAGAGCTTCACTTCTAGGCCACCGCACCACTCAAACTGTGTATAATTGAATACTGTATAAAAATATACCTCTGACACCACTTGCACTGATAGGGTTTCCTAGTTGGAACCTAGTTACAATAACCTTACAATAACCAAGCTCAGAGAGAACTCCCAACTACTGCTGGTACAGATGGGGTAACTCCAATAACTCCCCATGCTAATTTCCCAACGGTTCCTGTCTTACCTGTTCCCATCTCCCTGGAGGTATAACATAATTTGTCGTGGTCTATCTATCATCTATCTATCTATCTATCTATCTATCTATCTATCTATCTATCTATCTATCTATCCATCCATCCATCCATCCATCCATCCATCCATCCATCCATCCATCTATCATCTATCTATCTATCTATCTATCATCTATCTATCTATCTATCTATCTATCTATCTATCTATCTATCTATCTATCTATCATCTATCTATCTATCCATCCATCCATCCATCCATCCATCCATCCATCCATCCATCTATCTATCATCTATCTATCTATCATCTATCAATCAATCAATCAATCAATCAATCTATCTATCTATCTATCTATCTATCTATCTATCTATCTATCTATCTATCATCTATCTATCTATCTATCTATCTATCTATCTATCTATCTATCTATCTATTATCTATCTATCATCTAATCTATCTATCTATCTATCTATCTATCTATCTATCTATCTATCTATCTATCTATCTATCTATCTATCTATCTATCCATCCATCCATCCATCCATCCATCCATCTATTACAACTTGGGTGCTGCCTGATTCCAGTCGACTCTGACTTTTAAAGCCAGTCAGGGTGGGAGCCCTACGGAACTGCAGAATTAGAACCCAGAGCCCACCCAGATTAACTGTGCTTGTGTCATACCAACCATGATATTTACACAAGTTTTTAACATTAGATTGAAATCTTTGGTCTAACCAATCTGATCAATAGGACAGAATTGGAATATCTATCAACTGCCCTTTTCTATTTCCAGGCCCAACAATTCCCCCTCCCCTTCCATGGCTGCTGCCTACCATCTGGGAAGTCCGGGTGACAAAGCTGCAGGTCCTTGCAAGTCCGAGCTGGGTTGTGCTGGGTGCCCAAGGGGTGTTTCATCTGCTCGATTTCCAGTTTCAGAGAGTTCAAGGAGCCAAAGATCTCCTCCATGCCATCAGCATAGTCCACATAATTGTCTGCATTGACGTCATCCATCAGCTGGCTGGCATCAATGTTTCTCCGAGTCCGTTTGGAGGACTGGATGGGAAGTGGTTGGATGACCTCTCCTGGAGGACCCTGGATGATGGGAGAAGAACATGGCTTGAGCGATGCCACACCAGAGAAGCAGACTCAAACTTGTGACAACCTGGAAAACCTCTTGGCTGCAGCACTTACAGGAGGTCCTGGTAGGCCGGGATGACCAGTTTCGCCCTTCGGACCCGTTGGCCCCTGGGAAGGAGGAGAAGCAGAAAGGACATGGCCGGTTAAGGAGGTGCCACAGCACAACTGCAGCCCACCAGAGCCCTTAAAGTAAGCCTGACTATTGTAATTCTCACCTTACAATTTCCTTGTGGGTTTCAAGAAGACAAAAGTGGAAGGGATGTTGGCTCAGAGAGCAAGAGGTTGTCTCCTTGAAACCCAAGTGGAAATTGCAAGGTGAGAACTGCAACCCGCAGAGGTCTCTGAACATCTCTGCCATGGCTGCATCTCACCTATCCAAGCTTCATGAGCTGACAGTCAGACATTAGCAGGGGGGAGGGGAGGATTGGAATGTGAAGAAAGGGGGGGGGATGGAAGCCAAGGTCATTGATGATATGCGGAGCTGGGAACTGAGCACCTGTTACCTGTCTCCTGAATGATATACAAGCACCTGATTGGACCTTTGCAGATAACTGGGAGATGGCAGACGGGACTTTCCTTTGTGTTATTTGCACAAGAAAACCTCAGATTCAGCTTACGCTACTTCTGTAACCATTTAAGTTTCAGTAAAGTATACTCTTGGCAAAAGAAATGGCCAGGAGTCTTAAAGAAAAGAGTATATTCCACGGAGATTTCAACCGTCCCACCCCATCATCTAGCAAAGAGCTGGATGACTGAGTGAGACAGTTGACCGTCTCAATGGAACAGTCTCCTCTTTGAGCTTGACAAGCTCAGTTCCTTCCAATGTTTTCTTGGACCAGGGAGGGGCTCCCAACTCCCCCTTCGTATACTTCTGCATTCCCTTCTGGACGGCAAGTAAAAGGATTAAACAAGGGCTACAACCCATAGCCCAGGAATGGACAAGTCTCCATGGGGAGCAATCAGGGTGTCAGGCCGAAGCCATTGTATTTGGGATCTTTGGCCTGCCACACTTTATACTATTCTACTACGCATTTTGTATTGTGGGAGAATGGGAGGGGGGATTGTTTGAAGTTGCTGGCATGCAGCCATAACAAATTCTTTCTAGGAAGCCAAGGTCATCCTTTGTCTCTGCACCTCTGCATCTGCACGGAAGGAGATGGGTGAACTCTGCCAGCATGGCAATTGAAGATTGGACAACGTGATGGAATTGTGGGTGTGGGGGCAAGGGCTTGAACTTTCAACTGGTGGTGAAACCCGGAGGACTTCAGATTCGGGTTTCACCCAGATGTACCAACATGGCTCTGTTAATACATTGGAACTTTGAGGAATACTTTGTCTCGGACTCTGATTTAGTTTTGGATGCTATTTGGAACCCTGACACAGGGACTCATCCTGTCACCTGTGACTTTTCTCCCAAGGAAATTCGTTGGAATAAGAGGTGCAGAAGGACAGTCTCCCTTGCGCTCACAGCCACCCTCATCCCCCTGTTTTTACAGGTGGAGCATCTCCAGTCTGGGGTCTGGTGGGGGACCCCTGTCTTCTGTCCCTGTGCTCCATGTTAGGGCTACTTTTCCTTTCTTTTCCAGGAATGAAGAAGATTCAGGATAGCAACAGGAAACACGAATGTCATCATTCATTCCTCTAGGGCAGGGCTGTCAAACTCAAGGCCTGCAGGCTGGATCCGGCCCGTGGAGTGCTTAAATCTGGCCCACAGGACCGGCCTGAAAATATCAAAGGACTGGCCTGCGGTGCCTCTACCGGCCAAAACGGGCTGTGTGAGCCCCACCCCACCCCGTGGCCTGTTTTCGGCCTCCCCAGCCTCCAGGAGAACTCTGTCAGCCAAACACGGGCCTCGCAGGGCCTCTGCGCAGCCTGTTTTTGGCCAGCAGAGTGCTGCTGGAGGCCGGGGAGGCTGAAAACGGGCCATGCAGGGGTCTCGGGAGGCCTTCGCGGGGCCCGTTTTTGGCCCGGTGTGTGAGGGCCCTGCGCGCGGGCCGCCTCTGCCTCGTTTTGGCCAGCAGGGTGCTGCAGGAGGCATCCGCCCTGTCTTTCCTCCCCGCTGCCCCCCCTGCCGGCCTGCAGAGAACTACAATATTGATCCTGCCCTCTAAGAAATCCAGTTTGACACTCCTGCTCTAGGGGATGATATCACATCATCTCAAGAGAAATCAAAGGAGGGGGACGTGGATGATGGGAGGGACAAAGACATGAAAGAAGCTGGAAAGACAGGAAAAGGACAGAGAGCTTTTCTCCCCCCCCCCATCCCCACGGTATCATGTGGACTGCAATACTACGATTAATAGCAATAAAACAATTTTCCTCCTTTGAAACAGGGGTGAAATGCTCCCGGTTCGCTCGTGCCTGTCGGTCGTTGGCGAGCCAATCACGAAGACTGTGTGTGGCTCCGCCAACCCACCCAGCCGCCGCCGTTTGGGTTCTTTTACCCTCAGCGCATGCGCAAAATGTTCTGTGCATGCACAGAGGGTAAAAGAACCCAAATGGCGGCATCCTGGCGGGTAGGCAGAGCCGCGCACTGCCTTCACGATCGGCTCTCCGATATCCGACAGGCACAAGCGAACCGGGAGCATTTCATCCCTGCTTTGATATATTTGATATTTGTACTTACGGAAGATCCTTTAGTTCCTTTTGGACCAGGGGGCCCCTAGTTGAAAGACAGAAGAGCTCGTTAGCAAAACATCCATTAAAAATAACTAAGTGTTGTCACAAGTTGTATACTAATTAACGTGTTCAGCACGTCAGTCTAAGGCTGAAACAGCCGTTTGTTTTGTACACTGACAATTCTTATTATACTTCAGAATAAATATATTTATCTTTCTGATATGTCAAATTATGTTCTATTATTCTGCAGTACTGCAGGCTATTTCTGCTGATCGCTGGCTGCCTGCAGTTTGGCAGATCGAATCTCATCAGGCTCAAGGTTGACTCAGCTTTCCATCCTTCCAAGGTCAGTAAAATGAGGACCCAGATTGTTGGGCGCAAGAGGCTGACTCTGTAAACCGCTTACAGAGGGCTATAAAGCACGGTGAAGTGGCATATAAGTGCTATTGCTATGTATTATCTATCTATCTATCTATCTATCTATCTATCTATCTATCTATCTATCTATCTATCTATCTATCTATCTATCTATCTATCTATCTATCTATCTAGCTATCTAGCTATCTAGCTATCTATCTATCTATCTATCTATCTATCTATCTATCTATCTATCTATCTATCTAGCTATCTAGCTATCTAGCTATCTAGCTATCTGCTGTGATGGCACAGTGGTTAGAATGCAGTATTGCAGGTTAACTCTGCCGACTGCCAGCAGTTCGATTCTCACCAGCTCAAGATTGACTCAGCCTTCTGTCCTTCCGAGGTGGGTAAAAGGAGGACCCAGATTGTTGGGGGCAATGTGCTGACTCTATAAACTGCTTAGAGAGGGCTGTAAAGCACTGTGAAGCGGTATATAAGTCTAAGTGCTATTGCTATTATATGGGGAGGGGGGGGGAACCACGTGTTCATTTAATGGACCGAAGTCTCGGCCTCTTTGCTACTCACCGGCAGCCCTGGAGGACCAGGTGGGCCAAGAGGGCCGGATGGACCTTGAATACCCTTGAAGAAGGAGACGAAGAAGAAAATCAGTGCTTGCAATGCCTTCTTAATCCCTAGCTTCAGTGGAGGAATTCTTTCCCACTCGGAAGCTTCAGCCCCATCCTCTCCCGGGTCTTAAGATTTGGCAGTCAACAACAACCAAGGGATTTTGCAGCAATGCTCTCAATGGTCTACCTGTTCTCCTTTAGGCCCCGATCCTCCTTGAGGTCCTGGCAGTCCTCGGTCTCCCTTTTCTCCTTGCTCGCCGGGAGGCCCAATGAGACCAATCAGTCCGGGATGACCCTAGAAAAGGCAAGGGCCGCATTGCAAACGCTCTTTGCGCCAGGAGGAGAGAAGCCAGGCCGTGGCCAAGAACGGCAACTCCTAGCTGCCTTCAGGAATTCTCTTCCCAGGTCGGGATGTGATCTCGAGAGTTAAGCCAGGTGCTTCAAATTCACAGGCTTGTTTGGAGGTTAATTTTTGCCTTGATTCTGGACTGCAGCCATTGTCTTAATGCTGGAAACTCACCTTTTCTCCCTTTGGACCCGAATCCCCTTTCAGGCCAGGTAAGCCAGGTGGACCCTTTGGAGAGAACGAGAAGATGGGTACTAAAAATCAGGCATCTTGTTCAGCCACCTTTTTTTAAAGATTTACAGGAGCCAAATTAATTTGGGAAAGGAAAAGTGAATTTGGACCGATGTTCATACAATTCTAATTTTGAGTCTTCCCTTTTCAGGCTGCTAAAGTGTGGTCACCTTCAAACTGCCCTCTAGCTACATCCAAGGGGACCACATAAAGGTAAGGACATAAGCTCTTTTTGGGGGGGGGAGGGAAGAACTGGCCAGCCAAGATGTTCTGTGGAGGAAAGAGACTACTCTGGATCTGGGGCTGCAGCCACACACCCCATCCTGCCACCCCCATTGAGAGGCAGATCTTCGTGCTTGAACCAGGAGAGCTGAAGGGGTGGGGGATAGGATGGGGCCGACCTTTGCTTTCAGCCCCAAGGCAGGTATAAAGCACAATTCCCAAATGCCTGTAATCTGCAACTCTTACACTGCAAAAACATATGGACAACTCAACTTGATCAGGGTAAAACAATAGATGCAATTTACATAGACTTTTGTAAAGCCTTTGATTCAGTAGTACACGACAAACTACTTCTGAAACTAAAATCCTATGGCATCTCTGGACCCCTACGTGATTGGATAACTGCGTTCCTGTCTAACAGACAACAAGTGGTTAAAATAGGGAGTGCCCTATCAAATCCTGCTCCTGTCAAGAGTGGTGTGCCTCAAGGCAGTGTTCTAGGACCAACACTCTTCATACTCTACATAAACGATCTTTGTGATCATATTATAAGCAACTGCGTTCTCTTTGCCGACGATGTTAAACTATTTAACGCCACCAGCAATGCTACTACCCTTCAAAAAGACCTTGACCATGTAGCAGAATGGTCAAACAACTGGCAACTTCAAATCTCAACCAACAAATGCTCAGTCCTACACATTGGCAAAAAGAATCAGAATAAAAAATACAAACTTGGAGGAAATGAACTTGTAGACGACCCTCACTCTGTCAGAGACCTTGGAGTACTCATATCCAACGACCTAAGTGCCAGAGCCCACTGTAACAACATTGCCAAAAAGGCTCTAAGAGTAGTTAATCTAATCTTGCGTAGCTTCTTCTCTGGCAATATTACATTGCTAACCAGAGCATACAAAACATTTGTTAGACCAATTCTGGAATACAGCTCACCTGTCTGGAACCCGCACTGCATATCAGACATAAATACAATCGAGAGAGTCCAGAAATATTTCACTAGAAGAGTCCTCCACTCCTCTACTCGCAATAAAATACCTTATTCCACCAGACTTGAAATATTGGGATTAGACAATTTACAACTACACTTCCTCCGATCTGATCTAAATGTACTTCATAAAACCATATATCAAAAAGTCCTTCCTGTCAATGATTACTTCAGCTTCAACCGCAACAACACACGAGCACATAATAGATTCAAACTTAATGTAAACCGCTCCAAACTCGACTGCAGAAAATACGACTTCAGCAACAGAGTGGTCAATGCCTGGAATGCACTACCTGACTCTGTGCTTTCTTCCCCAAACCCCCAAAACTTTAACCTTAGACTGTCTACAGTCGACCTCACCCCATTCCTAAGAGGTCTGTAAGGGGCATGCATAAGCGCACCGCCATGCCTACCGTCCCTGTCCTTCTGTCCTATTGTCCTCTTTTATCGTTACTTTTTACTTATGTTTATACAAATTACTACTATACATGTTTGACAAATAAATAAATAAATAATAAATAAATAAAATAAAACATACCATCGGGCCAGGAGGTCCGTCTGGGCCTGGTGAACCTGGAAGCCCTTGCTCGCCCTAGAAAACAATGGACACCTTTAGTTATCATGGTACATTCTGGGTTAGTAGGAGAAAGAGATCACTAAGGTGGGAGATACTCGTACGTCTCTCACATTCTAGAAGGACCAAGCAAGGCCTGGAGAGTGGCGTTTTTAGGTTACATTTCTACCCCACATATTTGTTTCAAAGAGGGTGGTAACCATCATCACCAAGATTAATAGAGTATTGACTGTCCCACCCAAGCTCAATGCCGTTTCCCACCAGGTGCATTTCCTTTCTTTGGGGAAAAGTCGGCTCTTCCAGGGATGGAGGGCCTGCCAGGGCAGCGGTAGGATGCCACTACTCTTCAGTCTAAAAGCGCTACGGGTAGTCCTTGACTTACAACCATGGAACCTGCAGCTTTGTGGTTCGACTGATTTGTGGTAATGACTGAAAACCACCTGAAACATGTCTGCTTCTGATGGAGATCCAGATTCCTTTTCTATCAACTCTCTTTCTGCTCTCCGTGCAAACTACTGAGGAGTTTCCCCCCCTTTCTTCTCAACCAGCTGGTGAGCTTTGACCCATACCATAAACCAGGATGTCTTGATTTTTAGTTTATTAAGTGATTTGGAACAAAATCTATTCAATCACTCAGTTACAGTCATCCGATGTCTTGACAAGTGCCTCTGGTCGTCCCTGGGGAGGCTGCTCTCAGTGAGTGGAGCTACTTTAATGAGATTAACATCCATCACAACAATCAACAGACACACTTGTGGCACCGTTAATGCCAACAAATACAGGCTGGCCGAAGCTTCCATGGACTAAACTCCAATTAATCTTACATGGATGCTTGTCTTCAGTTGTCATATCTGTATCCATCATTCTAAAAACCTTGACAGCAGCTCCAAATTGATAGAGGATGGATGGTATCACAGCCTAATATTGTAACCTTAACTACCTTTACATATGTCAGAATGGATGCTTTTCTTCTTAGAAGGAACAGGGAAATGTTTGCCCAAGGTTTTGGGTCTTCTAGCTAAATCTAGTTCTAGTTTGCCTGTCAGGGTTCCAAATAGCATCAAAAACTAAATCAGAGTCAAGTTCCAATCTATTAGCAGAGCCATGTTGGCACATCTGGGAGAAACCTGAATCTGAAGTCCCAGGGGTTTCTCCACCCAGTTGCAAGTTCAAGCCCTTGTCCCCACACCCCCAAGTCCATCACGTTGACCAATCTTCATCTGCCAACTTGGCAGAATCTCCCATCTCCTTCCGTGCAGGTGCAGGAGTGCAAAGACAAAGGATGACCTTGACAATCTAGAAGGAATTTGTTATGGCTAAATGCAGACATCCCTCATGCAATTTCCCCTCCCAAATTCCCACAGCAAAGAATACATATTAAACTGGCATAAAGTGTGGCAGGCCAAAGACTAAACCAACTAAAATGGCTTGGGCCTGACATTGCCATCTCTAATACTTCTGATCTGATGTTGCAGGTTTTAAGTTCCAATGAAGAACACCAGCCAGTCTTCATGGGAAAGGACATTTGTTGGTCTGGATGCTTGTAGTACAGGTAGTCCTCAACTTACGAACACAATTGAGCCCAAAATTTATGTTGCTAAGGGAGACATTTGTTAAGTGAGTTTTGCCTCATTTTACGACCTTTCCTGCCACAGTTGTTAAGTGAATCATTGCAGCTGTTAAGTTAGTAACCCGGTTGTTAAGTGAATCGGGCTTCCCCACTGACTTTGCAGAGGCTGATCACATGATCCCAGGGCACTGAAACCATCATAAATGTGAGTCAGTTGTCAAGAATCCGAATGTAAATCATGTGACCATGGGGTTTGGGTTAGGGTTAGTTACGAATGCTGAAACATTTGTAACTGTGAAAAACTGTTGTAAGTCACTTGTTTTTCCAGTGACGTTGTAACTTCGAATGTTCACTAAGTGAACTTTTGTAAATGGAGGACTACCTGTACTGGATTTCTGATTCCCTTGAAAATGCTGGAAATATCATCCAGAATTGGGTCAACTGAAGCAGATGGCAAGTCACCACCCTACTTGAGCGCTACTGAAGTTTGCAAAGCTCTGTTGGTTCATTGAACGAGGTTGTTAGGATTGGCTGAAACGCGCCTTTCCTTATGGTGTATTGGGAAAAAACCACCCTTGTTTACCTCTACACATAGTACAATCCTGATCCAATGGGATCCACCTATGGCAGTGTTTCCCAACCTTGGCAACTTGAAGATGTCTGGACTTCAACTCCCAGAATTCCCCAGCCAGCGAATGCTGGCTGGGGAATTCTGGTTGTTGAAGTCCAGACATCTTCAAGTTGCCAAGGTTGGGAAACACTGACCTATGGAGAACTGTTGAATAGGGATTTGAGCTGATTGACAAGCCAGCACCCCGCCCCCTTCCTTTTCCCACTCACTCCTAGGGCACCCCTCTTGCCCTGTTGGGGTCAGAAGCTCAAGGGTGGAGCAGGTGGGTTGGACCAGCGCTGGTGGCTCCTTCACTGTCCTCTTTGCCCTCTAACTTTCCTGGCTCCCTCCCTGCCCTCTGGCTGCCATCCCCCCACCCCCCATTACTGACCAGATAGAGCAGTGTTTTCCAACCTTGGCAACTTGAAGGTGTCTGGACTTCAACTCCCAGAATTCCCCAGCCAGCGAATGCTGGCTGGGGAATTCTGGGAGTTGAAGTCCAGACATCTTCAAGTTGCCAAGGTTGGGAAACACTGACCTATGGAGAACTGTTGAATAGGTTTCACTGAATAAATATTCCAAATCTGCATCCAACTATTTCTACTTTCCTGGACACCGATCTGGATTCAGTAGAAGCCACTGATTGGCCAGGCCACAAGAGCAAGTTTTAATTTCCTTGGCAGAAAACTCTCCATCCAGCCCCATTGGGGAAGTTCAGCTGGGGAATTCATCCCTCTTCTAGGCAGCCCGTTTCACTACTTAACCTACTCAAATGCTTTGCAGCCCAGATAGGGAGCTAAGCAGTCTGTAGTTTTCTGACCCTCTTCCTTCCTACATATTTTTTCTCTAGCACTCTGGTACTTCATCAGTTTGCAGCAAAGACTGATGTGCAGCAAATTCCCTTGTTTTGGGAATTTGGGATGTAACGCACAGGGAGTAGGAGAAGGGGTTGTAACCAAAGGGGCAGAACCATTGGGGGGGTGGGGTGACCTCTGTCTCTTTCCTTGACATGACAGAGTAGGACATTTAAACCAGAGCACTTTTTTGGAAGGAGCAGTGTCCCCCCAAAACCAGGGAGGGGTGGGGAAAGAAATCTGTTACTTTTCAAATGTTGAATTTGTCTTTCTCTCTTTCTCTTAAATTTCAAGCCCCACATTTCAGGGCGGGGATCAAAAACAACCACAAAGATAACAGGAGACTTTGACTGGGTGAGCTCAATCTAAGTAAAGATAAAGATAAGATAAAGATAAAGTTCTCCAACTGGTTTATCTCAACCACTCATTCTTTTTTAACGACCCCATAATCCCTTGCGGGATACAGTCTGGGCAACTGAATGGACCTAGCAGTGTGTATTAATGGCCGGATGCCCTTCCTGTCACCAGTGCGGAGTTTTGTTCAGCAGATATATTCTCAGTGCGCCCAGAGAGAGAAATATCTGCCTCTACCTAGGATCGAACTCACAGCCTCCTGATTATGAAGCGAGAGCTCCATCTCTAGGCCATGGTACCACTCAATCTCAACCACCAGGGAGATGGTTTCTATGAACTTAAAATGTCCTGCAGATAAAGAGTTCTGGGGCAGTTCCTGAAAAACAGAGCCAAGGAAATTCCAGCAGACAATCTAGATCACAACCCAACTTCTGCCTTTATGAAGAGGGCATAGGGAAATGGCCCTGAAGGACAGGAGGAGGCTTCTTAGAACCGAGGTGGCACAGTGGTTAAAGTGCAGCACTGCAGGCTACTTCAGCTGACTGCTAGCTGCAGTTCAGCTGTTCAAATCTCACTAGGCTCAAGGTTGACTCAGCCTTCCATCCTTCTGAGGTCGGTAAAATGAGGACCCAGATTGTTGGGGGCAAGAGGCTGACTCTGTAAACCGCTTAGAGAGGGCTGTAAAGCACTATGAAGCGGTATATAAGTCTAAGTGCTATTGCTATATTCTTGCCACCACCAAAGCAATGTTCAGACAAGTGTGTCTTGACCCCATTCCAAGAAAATAATTTGAGAAAACGTTTCAGGCC
The DNA here is from genome assembly GCA_023053685.1 of Diadophis punctatus similis. NCBI lineage: Eukaryota > Metazoa > Chordata > Lepidosauria > Squamata > Dipsadidae > Diadophis > Diadophis punctatus. The sequence goes on from JALIGW010000246.1 coordinate 71,020, forward strand.
TTTCCTGGTTTACACAAAGATAAAGGGTGGGAGGAGAGAGAAACACATTTAGACTAGAAAGGTTCTGTTCCTGTAAAGTAAAGGTAAAGGTTCCCCCGCACATGCGTGCTAGTCGTTCCTGACTCTAGGGGGCGGTGCTCATCTCCGTTTCTAAGCCGAAGAGCCAGCGCTGTCCGAAGACATCTCCGTGGTCATGTGGCCAGCATGACTCAATGCCAAAGGCACACGGAGTGCTGTTACCTTCCCACCAAAATGGTCCCCATTTTTCTACTTGCATTTTTTATGTGCTTTCGAACTGCTAGGTTGGCAGAAGCTGGGACAAGTAACGGGAGCTCACTCCGTTACGGGGTGCTAGTGATTCGAACCTCCGAACTGCCGACCTTTCTGATCGACAAGCTCAGCATCTTAGCCACTGAGCCACCGCGTCCTGTAGCTGTGGCAATGAAAGTAGCCCCGACTAACATGGTTTTGGTTTCTTAATGGGACCAATGCTTTCCTAGAGATGAAGTTGACCTTGGTTGGCCAACACTTACCACTGGGCCAGGTATTCCCCGAAGTCCGTCTGGACCTGGCTTTCCTGGAGGTCCCTGAGGACCAACTGGACCTGTTTTCCCAGGAGGTCCTTCCAATCCAGATTCACCCTAAAGAGAAGAAGGACGTTACAGGGAGAACATGGCTGAAACCAGAAATGCTGCTTTGTCTGGTGGCAGATCAGTGGTTTTTTTTACCTTGGCACCTTTCTCTCCTTGACGGCCTTCAGGTCCTGCTGGTCCAGGTGGCCCCTAAAAAGATTGGGAGACACGGTGCAGTGAGATTAAACCCTGATGGTTGTAGTAACGTCCCCTCTTATGAACCTCCTGCCAGGTCTACCAACAGCTCGACCGAAGGAAGCCCCAACATCCATCTCCAGCATCAACCAAGAGGCTGGCTCTTCAGATGTTTGGTCATTTTTTAAAAAAAACTCTTTCATCTTTCATGATTATATTTTATCCAACATTTTTGTTGTTAAAACAATATCTTCCTTTAATTAAATGTCTGAGTTGTCTCAAATAACAAATCCATAATTGCTTTTTGAATACAGGGTTGGAAGGGACCTTGGAGGTCTTCTAATTCAACATCTTGCTCAGGCAGGAGAACTTAGACCCATGATGGTGAACCTATGGCACGTGTGCCGGAGGTGGCACGCAGAGCCATCTCTGTGGGCACGCTGTTGTGGCCCGCCAGCTGCCAGTGGAGCTGGCGGCAGACTCGGACGATGAGGAGGTTGGGGAGGAACTTGGGCCAGTCCTGTAGTCTGGGGAAGGCTCTGATGGATGCTCTGCATCGGAAGCAGAGATAGAGCCAGGGCCATCCGACATTTCCCAGCTGCCTTCAGAGTCGGAGATAAGTGGGAAGAAGAACAGCTGGGACCTGTTCCAGATGCGGGTATGCGCAGAGCTGTCAGGAGATGAGAACAATTGAGTACCAGGAGCCGACTCAGGAAGAAAGGCACACGTGGACGCTGAATGGCCCCTCCCTGGCTGGGGAATAAACAGAAGCAAAAGGGGAGTGGCGTTGCAGGAGACAACCGTTTGGATTTCATTAGGAAGATTTGCTCGTGGTGGTTCATGTCTCAGAGACTGCTTGAGAGAGTTTAATTTACAGCTTTGTGGCTGGAAGCTCCCAGCCTGGCAATTATCCAAGGAACTGATAAGGTCTGTACTTCAATTAACCCTTGGAAGGATTATTGCCTGGACTTTTCTTTGTGTGAATGCCATGAATTCACAGTAGCCAAATAAAGAGGGGATTTTTGAGACAAGGGGTCTGTTTCCTGGTTCTGCTAAGGCTGGGTCAGAACACACGTAAGCTGTCGCCCGTTGCTCTTCTGGGTTCTGGTGCGCCGGCCAGCTGGTCTTCATGCACGTGGGAGCGCCGTAAACCGGAACAGCAGCTGCCCGGTGAGCATGCGTGTGTCGGGTGGCTACTCTTCCAGTTTCCGGCGCACGCATGCGCACCAGCCACCTGCTTCTAGTTTCTGGTGCACGCATGCGCACCAGCCAGCTGGTCTTTGCACGTGCACACACCAGAAACCAGAAGAGTGGGTGGCCGGCGCTCGTGCTCCCGTTTCAGCACTCGGTGCCAAAAAGGTTTGCCAACACTGACCTAACCATTCCAGACAAATGGCTTTCTCTTTCTAAAGACCTAAAAACCTCCAGTGATGGGGCTTCTTGGCTTCTTTTACTTGCATCTAAGCTTCTTCTGAAGTGGAAACAAGTTTGAAAGCAAACAACAGATGCTTTTTACCCAAAGAACAAATATGTAACCTTGAAACTGTAGCTATGGGATATCCGAAATCTGGCTGGAGGAGAACCAGAAAAATCTGGAAGACCACACCCTCTTTCTGGTGGGGATGTGACTTCTCCAAAGCATCTGACTTTCCTGTTCTGCAAACGGGATGCAAACTAACATGTTCTTATGGCAAGAAAGATCATCATTTCTTCCTAAGAGCAACATAGAATCTGCCTTTATTCACCGCCAAGATTTCCAAGTATGTCAGAGATTCGTTGTTATGGTGATACATTATATTTTCAATAATTGGCACCTCTGCTGTCCCTGATGGGGCTTTCTTTGCAGACTTGCAGAATTTGGTCTCCGATGATTGTTTAAAATATTCATACATCCACACAACAACCCACCCTGCACGGGCAGAGATACCGTTGACCCCCCCTCTTTGCATCACGCCACCCGTCCATTCGGCTGCGCCTCTTTAATGCTGAGATCAGTGACATTTTCTGAGACGTTTGGCTAAAAACTGGGAGATGAAAGACTGAAAAGGCAACTTACTCTCTTGCCTGGAGGGCCAGAAGGACCCGGCTCTCCGGTTGGACCAGGGGACCCCTGAGAACAAATGGAGAGAGAGAGAAAAAACAATGTTTATCCTTAGAGCTCTAACACAAGAAGTGACAGGATAGGCTAAGTCTTGATTTGGTTACTCAACTGAATCCCAAATTTCTCTTGTTAATGCAAATGACCAGCTGTCTGCAAGGAGTATAAATCCTTCCATTCCCCACTATCCAGTCAGAGCTGAAGAAGCTCCTTGGATGAGAAGCGAAACATCTTCAAAGAAAAACCAGAAAGTCCAGTTGCCTCTTTAAAAAAGCAGCTTGTGGGACAACCAGGACCCGGATGACGGAGAACCTCCATAGACAAGAGTTGTTAAGTGGTTTTTGCCCCATTTTATATAATTCAGATCGGCCATTAAACCGCTTCAGCCCAGCTTCCCTTTGCTTTGATGCCAGCCTGTCATCAGGAGGGCTAATCGGAGGATATAGAGGGGGGAATGAAGGAAGCAGAGGTGCCAACCAGAGACAACGGTTGAGAGATTCAAGGACACCAGGCCTGGGACAGCCTGGGAACAGAATACAAACACCCACCAAAGACGCGCAAAAATGTGGAACTGTTACCAAAACACCTAATTTGAACATTATTGGACACCACCAAGATGACCCGGGGGGGGGGGTGGAGAAGGGAAAATTACCGGGTTCACACAGGGAATTCTCAGATCTGGCTTTGCTACGCTGTAACCACTTGGCTTCAGTAAAAGTATACCTTTCACTACAAAGGGAGTCAAGGGTCTTTCTTTCCTGAATGCCCGAGTTGGGAGAAGCCTGACAGCGTCCTTTTATGAGGTTTTGGGGCCACAAGTTCAAAAGAACATCCTTAAATATCTTTCTGCCTCATAGGCTTCTTTATCCTCTTGGCCATTAAATTCATCTTGGCATATGACTCTAGCTGGTCACCTACGGAAGATTTGCATCAGGAATTTGCTATTTCCACACTTGCGGAAACTGAGAGCTATGCCAAACCGTCTTCTGCAGAGAAGCACCAGGAGTACCAGCTAGGACATTTTTAAAAAAAAGAAGAAAAGGGTACTTAGTCCTGGGATAGGCTTTCCTCCAAATAAAGGTCTCTAGGCTGACACATTCCAGAAACACCAGTTGACCCCAGGTTCTGACTAATGGCTCCCTACCAGTCCTTAGCTCTCTCTTGATGGTCATCTCTACTCAGTCGCTAACTCATCCGTACCATGTTTTTGGTACTAAACTAAGAAATACATGTCATCTGCATCCAGTCAGGGTACTCACTGTTTGGCCAGGTTCCCCATCATCACCCTTATCACCTGTTGGGCCATCCTGACCCTAGAAGAAAATAGAAAAGGAATTCAAGTAGTTTGCTGTTGCCTGTTTCTTCTTGGGGCTGAGAAAGAGGGGCTGGCTCAGCCTCCCACCTCCCCCAGCTGCTTCATGCTTAGGGCAGGGTTAAAACTCAAGGTCTCATTCTCTACCAGTTGGCTGGCTCTTGTAAGTAAACAATACATGATGACTATATTAATATTTTCAATGAAATGCGGAGCACAACTCTAACCAGTTCAACGTAAGATCAAGATTTCAAAAGGTCAAATTTCCCCTTGATTAAAAGTTTCTAACGTTCAATAATATCAAAGAAAAATGAAACCATTGTAAAAGGAATAGACATGCTCGATGATTATGATAATGATGACAGAACTATTTGCTTATCAGAAAATTAATAAACAGGCCACAAAAGTGAAAAACATATATATGTGCCTTAGAAATATATACTTGAAATCTTAAGGGGAAATACAACATTTTAAATGCCCAAATTCCCTATTTCAATCCAAACTGAACTATTTCCAAAAGATCTGGAGAGCAGCTCCCCGGAATTTTCTTCCGGTGAAAATTCTTAGACACGTTTGAGAAAGAAACGATCTCCCCGTTTTCCTTCTTGGTACTTACAGCTGGACCGGGTTCACCTGGGGGGCCTGGATCACCTGGAAAGCCAACTGGACCCTGGAAAGGTATGGAAAGAAAGAACATGAAATCTTACATTGGGCAGAAGAAAGAAATGCGCAACGATCTTGGCAATATACTGAGCATGACAGTTAGATCAAGGGGGCAGCAGCCCAGCCCAGAGAACAATGGGGAAGGGGGGCATCGTAAGAGGATAATCTCCTTCCAGAACTTGGCAAAACAGAGGAGGGGGTTACTTACCGGGCTCCCTTTGGGGCCATCATCTCCTGGGGGACCTTTGGGGCCTGGGGGGCCAGCAGACCCAGAGGGGCCTGCTTCCCCCTTTTCCCCTCTCTCTCCTTTAGGGCCCTGTCAAAGGAAGATGCTTGTTAGAAGGTTTGAGTTGTTTCAGCAACAGATTAAGTGATGGGGACAAAAACCGATTAAAGGTCCAATCAGCACTTAGAGGAAATCAAAAAATGACCAGCATTTCATTATTTTCTGATGCTCAGTCAGCATCACACCAAGACGCAGAGGGATCAGAATCAGAACAACAGAGTTGGGAGGGATCTTGGAGGTCTTCTAGACCAGTGTTTCCCAACCTTGGCAACTTGAAGATGTCTGGACTTCAACTCCCAGAATTCCCCAGCCAGCGAATGGTTGGAGTCCAGACATCTTCAAGTTGCCAAGGTTGGGAAACACTGGTCTAGACCAACCGCCTGCCCAAGCAGGAGACCCTATAACATTTCAGACAGGTGGCTGTCCAGTCTCTTCTTAAAAGCCTCCAGTGATGAAGCACCCACAATGTCCGAAGGCAATCACAGCTATGAAGGAACTTCTTCAGAACCACAACTTCTGAAGGAATCAGAGTTATCAGTTGGAGAGCCGTTTACATCACACCTTTGACTGAGCTGCATAAATTTTTGGTATACAAATCAACCAGCTGGGAACATTTTGTGCAGGTGAAATGTGTTTTGGAATAAAGGTATGGGTTCACTTTTAGCCACTGTTTCTTGAAGAAGATAGTTAGGACAATAGATATAGACAATAGATGCCCACTTGCTGAAATTTCAGTTTTGAAGTTCCGTTTTCCCACCTAAACAATGCACTATACTAATTTCAGGAAGTCTTGAGTGTTGTGTTTTTGTCTCACCTATACTTGGTGAGTTTATACTTGGTTTCCCCAATAGAAATAACATGGATTTTTCTTGCATGGTCCTTGTAAGGACAAAGTCAACACTGGGCGAGAATGCAGTTGTGAATCTGGGTTCTCCAGACACTTATTTTCTCACAAGAGCCCACTTCCTACACTGGAATGTGTTGGGTTGTGTCTCCTGACTTCTCCTGCCTTGATTAAGCAGCTGGCTTCTGTGGGAGTGGATTTCAAGGGACCAACTGTAGGGAACTGGTCCAATAAATAGATCAATTGATGGCTGAATTGTGGATACGCAGAAGAATGAGGGGCCTGAAAGGTGGCTGAGACGGGAACAAGCACAACAGTGGTTGTCAATCATCTTGTCAATCAATGGAGCAGAATATTGCTCCAGAAGAGATTATTTGTGGGAGGGTCAGAAAAGGGACAGAACTGGAAATGGTGTTATAAACTCCATTTTGGAAATCTTTGCCTGAGGCTTTCTAGCCATTCCTGAGCTCCAATCTTATTCCATTCCATCTCAATTCCACACGGATACTTAAAAAAAAAAGGTTTTAAATCTTACTGGTGGTCCAGAGTCTCCGGGAAGGCCAGGTTCTCCTGATTCTCCAGGTTCTCCCTGCAAAAGGCAAGACTACTCAGGTGCTGTAGCCGCGGTGGCGCAGTGGTCAGAGTGCAGTACTGCAGGCTACTTCTGCTGACTGCCGTCTGCCTGCAATTTGGCAGTTTGAATCTCACCAGGCTCAAGGTTGATTCAGCCTTCTGTCCTTCCGAGGTGGGTAAATGAGGACCCAGATTGTTGGGGGCAAGAGGCTGACTCTGTAAACCGCTTAGAGAGGGCTGTAAAGCACTGTTAAGTGGTATATAAGTCTAAGTGTTATGGCTCTCTCTCTCTCTCTCTCTCTCTCTCTCTCTCTCTCTCTCTCTCTCTCTCTCTCTCTCTCTCTCTCTCTCTCTCATCTATCTGTCATGGTGGCTCAGTGATTAGAATGCAGTATTGCAGGCTAATTCCGCCCACTGCCAGCTGTTCGATCCTGACCAGCTCCAGGTTGACTCAGCCTTCCATCCTTCCGAAGTGGGTAAAATGAGGACCCAAACTGTTGGGGAAAATAGGCTGACTCTGTAAACCGCTTAGAGAGGGCTGTAAAGCAGTATGAAGTCTAAGCGCTAAATGTTACTGCTATAGGCAAACTCCTCTCAGCTCTGGGGTACTTTGGTCTGGCCACTGAAGATGCTCAGAGTGGTAGGATGGAGTCAAGACCTTTCTCCAGGTTTCCTATAATTTCTCCAACCCCCAATCTGGAAGTTGCTCCAGCTGCTCTTCATTTGTACCTCTGACAGGTAGCAGGAGAGATTTGGTAAGCACCCTCCCCCCATTAGATCTTCTTAAAACCCAGCTGAGACTTTCAACCAGAGGCCTCCCCCCACAACTGGATCTTGCTGCCCCCCCCCTCTTCATAACTGCAGAATTTTAATGCTCTGTCCTCCCCTTCCAATATTCCCCGGCAAAATGGCATTACCTTTTCACCAACGGCTCCTGGATTTCCAATACCTCCTGCGGGACCTTGTGGTCCATCAGCTCCGGGGGATCCACCTGGGCCCCTGGGTCCAGGGGGACCTGGAGGACCCTTGGGGAAAGGACAGAAAATACTCTTTCAATTGATGGGAAGACAAAGCTTTTGTCCAAAACATACACAGTAACATTAACATCCAAGAAAAAATAATTTACTTTATTACCATTTGGCCGACGTCTCCAGTTTCTCCCTTGTCACCTGGAGGACCAGGTAAACCCTGTTGAAAGAATTAGAAAGGTGGGGGTTTTTTTGCTTTAGCTTTTGAAAAGATAAAACATTTTACTTGAAGAGATAAAGTGAAGGCAAGCTTGCATTTTGCAAACACCACGGCTGTGTTCATGCAACACATCTCACAAATCCGCGCAACCCACATGATATGTGAAGCAAGGTGACACAACCAGCCATCACAGGAGTTCTCTGCTGTTGACAGGCAGGATGATAAGAAATTGTTGGTGCTGATCAGCTGTCAAATGATACCAAAGTGATGCCTGTTTCCTCACCTGGCTAAAAGATAAGAGAGCTCACAATCCCCCTTTGGTAATTCTGAGGGCCAAATATTATCCTGGAACCTCTAGGAGAACTTCTATGACTGACTGTGTGCTCCAGTTCAATGCCTGCACCAGTCGTGTGGAAAGGCTTGGCCTTTGTTTACTACAAGTGGGCGCTATCAAACTTATCCATTTAAACTTTGCCACCTTTTTGCAAATTCTACATTTGATCCTAGCTGGAAGGCTAAAAAATAGTCTCCTTATAATATTGCCGTATTTTATTTAATACTCGGCACAATTCAGCAGGACCTTGCTATAGAAACAGTTAGACTTATATTTTTAATTGACCTTTATTTTTTTCATTTTACTTTTAATTATACTTTATAGCATTCACCACTGAGCCCTGGTGGCGCAGTGGTTAGAGTGCAGTACTGCAGGCTCCTTCTGCTGACTGCCAGCTGCCTGCAATTTGGCAGTTCAAATCTCACCAGGCTCAAGGTTGACTCAGCCTTCTGTAAGGACTGTCTCTCCATTCATTTACAAAGTACGAACTTCTGAGCCAGGTAGTTCAAAAGGATTCCTTTATTTAGCAAATGTGATAACATCCCATTCATTCAAAGCAAGATCTAAATACCCTTAGGCAAAGCAAGTACATTTAAACCTTAGAGTCCCTCCCCATTAGGCAGAATGCAAATCCTGACCAATACACAAGGTGTGAAAGTCCTCTGCTCTGGGAATCCGGATGAGTGTACGTTTCCCCAGAGCCCTTTTCGTTCAAACTAACTCACATTGCCCCTCATAAATCCTATCCTAAGATAAAGAGGTTCCCAGATGCCTGGTGCCAGGATGTGTTGTAAATCTCAGTTGATCCCAGCAATGCTGATAATTCAAACTCAAGACCCCCCCCCCTCTCTCTTTGAATGGCAGAACCACTCTTTGGGGTTCTGACACCTTCCATCCTTCCGAGATCGGTAAAATGAGGACCCAGATTGTTGGGGGCAAGAGGCTGACTCTGTAAACCTCTCAGAGTGGGCTGTAAAGCACTGTGAAGTGGTATATAAGTCTAAGTGCGATTGCTATTATTTTATTAATCTTCTTTGCTCTATAACCAAAATAAAGTACTTTGACAAAATACTTGCACGTTGCAAATATTTCACACGTTTTGCAAATAGTGGCAATAATGCTAATAATATGTGAAACTTGTACGCTCCCTGATTCTCAACAGTGCTGGGCTGCTCACTTCAGACAAGAGATCAGAACAAAATCAATCAAACATGAAGAGGAAAGATAAAAGCTGGTAGGTAGGATGGAGAAAATAAGCCTCTCTCTCCCCCACAGAAGCCCTGAGTGGAGAGCCAGGTCTTCACTGCTCTTCTAAACAACATGGGAGGGGAGCATCCAGATTGGGGGGGGGGGAGGAAACCTCATTTCAGAGGGCATTTCAAACATTTTACAGACACTTTACACATCCCACCCCACCCACCCACCCCCATCACAAAACTGGAACTCAACCTACCGAACAAACACTCCAAGCTTAACAGCCCTTTTAGATTTTTTAAAGTCCTACAATCAAGCCCAAGTAATTTAGGGTAGTGCAAAGAGACAGATGTGCAAAAAAAGAAGAATTATAACTGCAGAAGCTATTTGACATCCAGTTCAACAGGACATCCTAATTTCTCTGTTTTTTCCCTTTTTAGGCTGGAACCATCCAGTGCTCTAAATGATGAATCGATCCCAGAGTCGGTTCATTTTGGCAGTTACCTGCAACCCAACTGGTCCTGGAGGGCCAGGAAATCCTCTTGGCCCTTCATCGCCCTTCTGTCCGAAAAGCCCTTGTTGTCCTCGTGGGCCGGGCTCCCCATCGGCTCCCTTGGAAGGAGAGAGAAAAGTTTACAGCCAAAGGCACATCAAATGCTGTGAGCTCTTTGAATTTCATGCAGAAGGAAGATCGAGCTCTCCAATATGCATTAGGCCATCAAAGATTACAGCCATACAGGCATCCATCCAATAATTTAAGGAACTCAATTCTACAGAGTCTGCAAAGTTCCTTAAACCAAGCAATTCAACTTGAGAGGCCGTTTATTTGAAAAGTTTGATCTATTTACGCTCCCAGGACTACACGCTGCATTGGGAGTTAAAAGGATATATAATAAGCAATGAGAGAACCTAAGAGGAAATGAGACACAGGCAGAACCTTTCCTTTTTAGTTCAGATTAGATTTACAGAGTTGGAAGGGACCTTGTAGATCAGTGTTTCCCAACCTTGGCAACTTGAAGATGTCTGGACTTCAACTCCCAGAATTCCTCAGCCAGCATTCACTGGCTGGGGAATTCTGGGAGTTGAAGTCCAGAAATCTTCAAGTTGCCAAGGTTGGGAAACACTGTTGTAGATCATCTAATCCAACCCCCCACCCAAGCAGGAGACCCTACACCATTTCTGACAGATGGCAGTCCAATCTCTTCTTGAAAGCCTCCAGTGATGAAACTCCCACAACTTCTGTTCCATGGGTTAATTGTTCTCACTTTCAGAAAATTCCTCCTTATTTCCAGGTTGAATTTCTCCTTGTTCAGTTGCTATCCATTATTAATTGCAGCTGAGCTCACTGAGCCCCACACAGTCCATCTGAGCCAGGTCAGGGCAAGAGAGGGCAGGCTGGGTGTTTGGGGGACATTCTAACGACCACTGTGCTCCCCACAATTCTTTCATATAGCTGCATGGGGTGGGGGAAATGAGACAAAGGGGCTTGTTCCACTAGGGATGGGATTGGGATTGGGGGTGGCAACCGTCAAGGGAAAATCGGAAGTATTTTCATACTCTGGAGCTACAAGGGATTACGACATTGCCCTGTATTGTTCTATATTGAAATTCCTAAATTTAAATTTAACAGCTTAACAGAGTTGGAAGGAACCTTGTAAATCATCTAGCCCGACCCCCCCCCAAGCAGGAGACCCTACACCATTTCTGACAGATGGCAGTCCAGTCTCTTCTTGAAAGCCTCCAGTGATGAAGCTCCCACAACTTCTGAAGGCAACTTCTGTTCCATCGGTTGATTGCTCTCACTGTCAGAAAATTTCTTCTTATTTCCAGGTTGAATCTCTCCTTGTTCAGTTTCCATCCATTGTTCCTCGTCTGGCCTTCAGGTGCTTTGGAAAATAGCTTGACCCCCTCTTCTCTGTGACAGCCCCCCAAATATTGGAAAAGACTGCTATCCTGTCTCCCCTGGTCCTTCTCTTCACTAGAGTGCGCCATGCCTTTCTCTTCCAGCCTCCTGCTCCCTTTAAAGCCATGGAGTGATGGAGTTTTTAAGCTTATATTTTAAATACAGAGAACATTTCTGTACAGAAGGATTACTTACCGCTGGACCCGGTTGGCCAATTGGGCCCTGTGGACCAATAGGACCTGGTGGACCCTAGCAAGAAACAAAGATGTGTCTTCAAAGAAATGGCAAAACAGTTGAAATCAATCTAAGGAGACCAATGCAATGCGGAATGATGCTCTCAAGTCGCCTTGATACCTGCCTGGATTTGGTTAAACATGTCTCCCCTCGGATTCTGCAAGAGTCCTCCAACCACAGTGATGGACGGATGCTCAGAGGGGAGGGCTAAAATATGGACCCTTGCAATTCATAATCTTGCTGAAGAAGTAACGAGGTGCATCCCAATGAAGGTACCCGCGTTTCCCTGAAAATAAGACTGGGTCTTATTTTCTTTTGGGCCCCAAAATAAACACTAGGTCTTATTTTTGGGGGGTGTCTTATTTTATTTTCATGTATGGGAGGCCCAATACATGTATGGCAGGGCAGGAGGCCGCGCCCACGAGGTGCGGGGGTGGAGCTGCCCAACACACCCCGTACCAGCTTATTTCAGGGCCCCTGCAGCTAGGTTACGCATGACATCACCTCACAGCAGCGGCTCCAGCAGGACCCTGCATGGCCACTGACCCACTTCTGCTTGCTCGCAGCCGCAACAGAACAGAACGCGCCCATGCCATGGCCACAATATAGGGCTTACATTGGGGGTAGGGCTTATATTAGGCACACGTGTAAAAAACATGCTAGGGCTTATTTTCAAAATAGGTCTTATTTTCAGGAAAACAGGGTGACTGAATGTCTCTCTTTGTTCAGAAGCGGTGGGATGGACTCCACAACCACGTTAAGGTACTCTCATTCCTGGAGCCTCTTAGCCACCCTGAGGATGGAGAGGATGGAAAAGGGACTTTGCCTCATGAATGCTCACACCAAAGCAGCTCCGAATTCATAGTTGCCCATGGGAATTAGTAGAAAAGGGGTGCTGGGGTGCTTCAGGACACGGGGGGGGGGGGAACATCCTCCCTTGCCTCCACATGGGAAAGCCACAGCTCACCTGTTCTCCTTTGTCCCCTCTGCTTCCTTTCTGTCCTGGTTCACCAATTTCACCCTAATAAATGGAGAATATCATTCTGTAATACAAGCAGAACTGTCATACACAACAACCAATGAGAACCTAAGAAAGGAAGAGGATTCCTGATTTGCTCCGTATCTTATACATTCTTAACAAATTAATAATGTTTGTTGGTTTGGTCTGATCTAAAAAAATAAAGAATGAATACACCTCCGGGTAGTTGTTGTTGTTTTTTTCAGGTCAAAGCTGCACTTTCAGAAAAAAAACATTGTAAAATTAAAGTCATTTTGGTGTGTTGAGAAATTTCTTGGAGGAAAACCATGTGTGAAACATGACCAGCATTGTAGAAATGGTACTTGAATAATGTTTCTGCTTTTATTAAAAAAAGACTTCCTAACACTAAGAGCAGCTGGCTTCAGGGGATGATTGGACAAGCCATTCCTCCACAGGGCTTGGACTCCAATTTCTGCATTGCGACAGCCTTACAATTAACGGCCCAAGGAGCCCTTGTCAATTCGGGATGTGTGTGTGTGTGTGTATTCTGTTCCCATCCATCTCTGAACAGGTAAAACTGCTTTACGCCCTGTGGCAGGACATTTGGCAAGGCCACAGTGTAACCCCTGAGCAGATTTGGGTCACTCAGTGCCAATACGTGCAAGGCCTTCTTGTATTTTGGTAACCTTCAGCCTTGGATCCTCAGCTGCCCTTAGAAAACGGCAGTTTCACTTGGAGGGAGAACTGTTCCACCCTTAAGATACCCCAAATGTTCTTCTTCCTAGCATATTCCCGCAGGTGCAGGGTCCGCTTTTCGGGTCACTTTGCACGGTCAGCTGCGTCTCCAGGGCACAGGCCCATGGCTTGCATGTCTTTGTTGATGGCGTCTTGTCATCTCTGTTTTGGATGCCTGCGAGGTCGCCGGCCATTGACTTCTACTTGGTAGGCAGTCTTGGCCACAGTGGAAGGTGCTGCTCTCTGGACGTATCCATACCAGCGGACTCGGCCTTCTCTCATGTTCTCTCAATTGGTGCCACACCAAAATGTTGCCGAATGGTGTAATTTGTGATGTGGTCAAAAAGGGAGGTGCCCGATATCCAACGGAGCCTTCACATTTCCATGGCATGGAGAGAGCTTTCGGTCCCTGTTGTTGCTGCCCAGCATTCAGGGCCATACAGTGCAACAGGGCGGATGGTTGTCTTGTAAATCTTAGATTTAAGACGGGTTGGCCTTTGTCTGTCCCATAACACACCGGTGAGTTTTTGCATTCACACCTTTACTCACACTTCACCATGGATGTGGCCATTGCCTTGAAGGTGGGATCCCAGATACCGAAAAACTTAAGATACCCCAAGTGTGGAGAGATAAAGTTATACAGGAAACGGAACAGCCAATTCTGAAGTTGGCACGGTTTCACTGCCTCCCATCTGAAAGCATTGGAGGAAAATCATCTTGGTGCCAGGGGTTTTGTCGCCTTACATGCAAAGCAATCCAATCAATGGAAGAAAGCCAGAACGTTTGCCTGGCATGGAAGCTGCCTACCTTGTCTCCATCTTCCCCTGGGGGGCCAACCGGGCCGGCAGGACCTGGAAGCCCAACTGGTCCCTGGATGCCGTCTCGTCCAGCCGGGCCTTGAGGGCCTTTCTCACCCTAAGCCCAAGGAGAAAATCAAAGTCTTCTCAGCCACCACCCAGAAGCCATTGGTCGTTTCTCAGGACAGGCGATATTTTAAAGCTCCCTTCCTTCGGATAATATGGGAATTATGAGCGGGACCAACAAGAGAACTATGGGTAGGGAGGATGGAGGCTCTGCCCCGTGGCCTGACTCCAATAAACGCGGTTTCATTTGGGCTAGGGAAGCAGCCTTAAACACAGCCCATCCTGAGCCCTGAGACTGAGGGACTTATGGCAGGAAGTATTTCCTCTGCTAGATCCGGAGGTTGTGAACTTTGGGCTTTCATTGCATCTCCTTCTTTCCAGAGGCTGTCCTGAGCCAGACCCTCCTTTGGATTAGTTCAACCCCCCCCTCCAGTGCTCCAGGAATCCAGGAAAGAGAGGGGTCAGGAGACACTGCTGGGGACTGACCCCATGTCAGCCCTCCAGGGTAAGCCAGAAGGAAACGGGAATAGATGAGCTAATTCTAGATGATCGGATCTAGAGGGCTGCCAATTTGAACCCCTCATCTAGGCAGGAAGCACATATTTGGGTAGCATAAATGAGATCTGAAAGAATTTAACATCAATCCTGATGGATATTTTAATCAGTTTTCCTGTTTACATTCCTTCACATTATTTCAATAAATGTATGGTCAGCCCTCCCAGCTAAACCAGATAGGAGACGCAACCAGATGAGCTAATTCTACCTTATTGTAAGGCTGCATAAACAGAATTTTGCAAGTCTAAACACACAAACTTTGGGGTGCTGCTTTTAACTGCTTGCTCCTTCAGGGCTGGTCCTTCCTTCGTTTCTTCCTCTGACTGGGGGGCTTCCGACCCCCTTGCCTGAAGGTTTCCTAGGCAGCCTCTCTTCCCCCAGGGTCACCCGCACATCCCATTTAGCAATAGCAATAGCCTTCACAGTGCCTTCCAGCCCTCTCTAAGCGGTTGACAGAGTTCAGCCTCTTGCCCCCAACAATCCGGGTCCTCATTTTACCCACCTGGGAAGAACGGAAGGCTGAGTCAACCTTGAGGAGTGTCCTGTGCTGATCTTCTGGCCACACAGAGATTCCCAAGGACACTCGATGCCTCCTGCAAGACCAGCTCAGCCACCCACTGGCATCCTTTCAGATGCCACCCAGCCCATTCCTTACACCATTTAATCAAAGTAGGGCGAACCTACCGAATCCCATTCCCTGTCTCATCATCCCGGGAGGAGGCCCCAAGGAATACAAGAGAGTGGTTGGTGGGGGGGGGGGTTTCCAGGAGAGCTACCTGAGGCAGCAGAGGCTGAGAAGGCTTCAGCAGAGCAGCAGCCCATCTGCGATGCCAGGGCTGGCATCCCCAATGGAGCTCAGGCAGGAGATCAGTGCTACAGGCCCAGCTGCAGATTTCAAACCCCCTCCCAGTGCATCAATTGCAGGGATGGTGGTGGAAGGTGGGGTGCATGGATCCATATCAGTGACCTGTCTGCTTAACGCAAAATCCTGAGTCTTGCCTCCTCTCCCGGGTCTGTGAAATTGATGGGAGGGGAAAGCAGCGGGCTGCTAGCTCCAGGAAGAGGGCAAGGAAGTGTCTTCTTCCAGGCAGAAAAAGGCAACATGAGATTTGCTGTATTAGATCACGTCACACCCACTGGATCAGCCGCCATTAATACCTTCTCTGTAATAAGGACACTGCCTTCTTCTCTCCCTGGGCGCTGGTCGTTGACCCTTGGCAGGGATGCCCCTCTGACCATGGACCCGGCGGGGCTGCCTGCCTTCTCTTGCCTCACTGGGCAAGATAAACTGTGACCAGGTCTGTCTTTATGAGCAAGCCACTGCCTGTCTTAGCTCTTTTGCTACCTTCTTTGGTTCCTGGGTCAAAGAACTGGCCAATGACAAGTGGACCATGACACCGAGGCAAAAATATTTATGGGTGGCAGAAGCATGTGGAATTTGGAGAGGTGCATGCAAGAGAAGAGACATCTAAGGGGAGAAATGATAGCCGCCTCTGTCTCTGTCTCTGTCTCTCTCTGTTTCTGTCTCTCTGTCTCTCTCTCTCTCTCTGTCTCTCTCTCCTCTCTGTCTCTCTCTCTCTCTCTCTCTCTCTGTCTCTCTCTGTTTCTGTCTCTCTGTCTGTCTCTCTCTGTCTCTCTCTCCTCTCTGTCTCTCTCTCTCTCTCTCTCACACACACACACAACTTACCGGGGTCCCTTTCTCACCCGCAGGGCCAGTGGGCCCTTGGGGTCCAGGCCGTCCTGGCAGTCCAATTGGGCCAGCTGTTCCTGCAGGACCTCGCTCCCCTGGAGAGCCCTAAGAAGGAAGAAGGAAGTCAGCGAATGCTCTAGCAGAAGGCAGGCACCCCAAGGAAGGGGGCTGAGTAGAGGGTGGGCCACATTGGCTACCAAGAGAAAAGGAGAGGATTGAGACTGGAGAGAAAGGACAAACACCAAAGGATGCACTCCCAAGAGCCAAAGAAACGGATGAGGACACTGCCAGGTGGGGACGGAGTAAGAGAAATTGATAAACCTCTGAATCCTGTCAACGGCAAGGCCATCGGCTCATGGCGGGAGAGGCCCTTCTGCCCCACTGAGCCCAGGAGGAACCAGGGCAGGAGATGAGCTCCAAGGTCAGGTCCACATCTTCTCTGAAGCAGCAACAGCAGCAGGGCAGATGTGGGCAAGCAGCCCAGCCCACCTTCTCCCACCTTCCAGGTGGAGCTTCCCAAAAGGGCCCCCTCCTTTTCTCCGGCTCCCCTCCAGCCACCTGGGAACAGCCCAAAGCCACCCGGCCCTCCGCCCAGCCAGAGAAAGGTGGTACTTACTGCCGGTCCAGGAGGCCCCGGTGGGCCTTCGTTGCCCTTCAGCCCCACAGGTCCCTGCAGGGAAGGAAGGCAGCGTCACTCACTTGCAAAGGCGACTCAAAGACGACGGTGGTTGTTGGAGGGGGAGAAAAGCTCTCAACTCACAAGTGGGCCGGGAAGTCCTCGGTCTCCGGGGAAGCCTCTGAATCCTGCTGGGCCATCTTTCCCGGGCAAACCGGCGGGGCCTGGGTCACCCTGCAAGCAGGACCATAGGTCAGATCGCCAGGAAACCAAGCCCTCCCTTGTCCCCCAGGGCCAACCCACTAGGAGGAGGAAGCTGCGTGTTTTGAATTCCGATGGTATCCAAGTCTGGCGTGATGACGTTGTACAAGCTTTGATGTCGGAAGAACCCCTCCCCCTTCCATTTCTTCTGGAAGTCTTGTCTGCCATGAGTGCAGACCTGAAAACAGATCTAGCCCATAAAGGGAAACTGTCTTTGGGGAGAAGGGACTCTGCACTGGCTCAGGAGGCCAGCCCAGCACCTGCCCAGCACCTGCCCCTGACCTCACAGAGCTTTTCCACTGCAAACCTGTGCATGGAAAGGTTTGAGGCAGGATAGCTGTGACACCACCGGCATCATTTCTCCAGACGTTGAGGGCCTTGCTTAGAATCCTAGGGGGGGAGTCGTCCTCAAGGCCATGCCACCCACCCCTGCCCAGTGCAGGAACTTCGTCTGAGCCCTGGGAGAGGCCGCCTAGGCTCTGTGTAAAGACAGCCAGCAATGGAGACCCACAGCCTCCCTGGGACATAAAAGGTTCTCTTAAGAGCAAACCAACCATCATCATCTCCTTTTAACCACCCTATAATCCTTTACAGGGTGGAGTCTGGGCAACTGAATGGAGCTGAGTGTTTACTGGCCGGATGCCCTTCCTGTCGCTAATGGGGAGTTTTTGTTCAACAGATACATTCTCATTGTGCCCAGAGAGAGAAATATCTGTCTCTACCTAGGATCGAACTCACAGTCTCCTGATTGTGAGGCGAGAGCTCCACCTCTAGGCCACCGCAACACTCTTAAGAGCAAACCAACCGATATTCAGGAATTCTTGTTCTACACTTTTCTCCCCAAGAAAGAGCAAACCTCACCCACACTTCACTCTTATATCCTTCCAGACGTAGAACTTTAACTTTCTAGAATGAAGGTTCTCTTCCACCCTGGATGTCTTCTCGGTCCAATGGAGGTCATACCTTTGTTCCTTCTTTTCCAGCCAAGCCAGGAAGTCCCTGTTCACCAGGGGGCCCGGGAGGGCCTGGATGGCCACGTTCACCCATCGGGCCAGTTTCTCCTGTGGGGCCCTGCAAGAAATGGGGAGGCGCCTTCAGAATGGGCATCCGGATACCTAATTCCATCAAAAGAGGGAACCTGGGGGCATTTCAGGGGATGGAAGCTGGGGGAAAGCCCAGGAGGGATACACAAACCTGTAATCCAGTGTTTCCCAACCTTGGCAACTTGAAGATGTCTGGACTTCAACTCCCAGAATTCCCTAGCCAGCTTTGCTGGCTGGGGAATTCTGGGAGTTGAAGTCCAGACATCTTCAAGTTGCCAAGGTTGGGAAACACTGCATGTAATCGGATAGAGGCAAGTCATACCATCCATCTCAGATTGATGTGCAAAAGAGACAGTTTGTACTCCCTCAAATCAAGCATAATTCTGTCAATGGGATATTAGTGCCTTTCCACACCTTGAATCCTCTTGTCTACTCAACTGCCTATCCCAAAAGTGCTTCTCTCAAGGGGCAACTGGACTTTCTGGTTTTACTCTGAAGACGTTTCGCTTCTCATTCAAGAAGCTTCTTCAGCTCTGACTGGATAGTGGGAGTCAGAGCTGGAGAAGCTTCTTAATGAGAAGCGAAACGTCTTCAGAGAAAAACAAGGAAGTCCAGTTACCCCTTGAAAAAAGCACCTTTGGGACCACCATGACCTGGATGGTTGGAGAATCTCCATAGACACTCAATTGCCTAATTCACATAACAAGCAAAGTGAGTTCACAGTGCATGTTATGTGATCTCTAAAGAAATAAACCACCTTATAGTTTAACGCAAAAGCCTGGTTCACACCACCAACCAAAGACAATAACTCAGTACCCAAAATACATTGGACCACAACCTGTTTTGAGCTTGGCTTAGCAGGTTGTGTGAACAGACCTCCTTGCTCTCTGCCCAGTGGTGAGGCTCTGCCAATTAGCACTCCCAATCCTGCGTAGCTGCCTACGTATTTGCAAGGGCTAGTCGTAGGCATCGGTCCAGAAGAAGTATTTTCCAGGAGTCTGGGCCTGGATCAGGCCCACAGCTCACCTCGCCAGTACCCGTTGTTTTGTAACGGCCAACAGAATGCATTGGGGAAGTTTGCAAGCTGTACTGCATACCAGGAGACCTCTCCCGTTGCTTCCCATCTAGCAGTGTTGTCACTGGTCTGCTGGTGCCTAGGACTGGGGGAGTAGTTACACAGCCCCAGAGAGCCCAGGGCTTCCACAGCCTCTCCAGACCCTCTTTAAGGTCACCCAAACTGGCTGCTCCAAGTGCAAGCAGCTAATTTGTGTTTAATTAGACCCTGTAATGAAAGCACATCTGCTCCTGTTGCTTTCTGAACCTCCCTGTATTTAGTTTGGGTTCCACCCTTTCCTGCTACACAGCTCAAAATCCTGCCCAGCCAGGGATCCAGACAGGAATCTCTCGTCTCAGAAACACAGGGACAGCGTCTGGAAAGGGCCACATAAACCTCAAGAGCTGAAGAACCTTCCAGCTCCCCTCTTCCTAGCCTGCTTGTGGGCTCCCTCTGAATAAGGGAGAGTTGGTCCCACCTGGCCAGACGAGTCTTCACCACACATTCTGGAATCCTGGGATGATCTGGGATAGTCTTAGGTCAGCTGGGTTTTGGCTGATGTGAGACCTGGATCTTTGTCAGTGAATGCCGTGTATTCCTGCCTTTCTAAATAAAAAGGGGTTTCTCTCCTCACGAGTAGGCTGTTGAGTGGGGCTCGTGAAGGCTGGGTCAGAACACCTGGGGAAGAAGAACTGCTTCGCAAGACCAGAAGAGACCAACACAATGTCTGCTGTGGCTATTTTGGAAACCATGCGATAGTGACCGTTGCTGGCTGTGGAATTCTGGGAGTTGAAGTCCACACATCTTCAAACTGCCAAGGTTGAGAAAAACTGAGATAGACCGATAGTGACCTTTTGGATCGGTTGGCTGAAACTGGGCAGGCCTGGGTCTGCTTCTGAGAGCGGGCTTCCCCTGCTGCGGCCAAAGCTCTGCCAGCCTGATTAACAATGCTTTGTATACCATGCTAAGCTTGGTTAGTACTTTTTAATTATTTTGGTTTCGGTGGCTTGGAGTGTTATGCATTTAAGGTTTCCAAGTGGGTAGCTTTGGGGGAAAAGATGCACCTTTGAGGTGCCGGTATTCTTAGCAGCTGCTTTCCAGATTTGCTCTAGGAATCTTTAGAGGCTGGCTGGCTTGTCCAGAAGCTTCCCACCCTTTCCCCTTCATCTTGACCACGTCAACTTCCTCTTGACTTTCCTGGTGGATCTACCAATTTGCTCTACCTAATGATGGTTCGTAATCTACCATGCACTATCTATTAGGTCAGCGGTGCCCAACCTCTGCAGCTTAGCGACCTGGCTGGGGGAGCGAAAGAGGGGAACCAGGCCACGTCAGCAGTGGGCCAGCGCACACGCCCATGCAGTCGAGCTGTGCACACATGCGGGTGTGCATCAGTCTACCGATCACATGGCCTGGTTCAGAATAAGCCACGGCCCAGACAATGATTCTCTTTAATGCTCTTTTTTTAAAAGTAGGGTGGTTTTTATTGAGTTTTTACTGTTCTGTATTGTTGCTCAAAATCCCGTAAGCTTCCTTACAGCACCACAATCCTGGAAATAAGAGAGTAAATACATGTTTCCCACCTTTTTTTTCTCTCCCACTGACCTCAACTCTGCTGTGGCCGCCTTAGAAGCCTCAGGTCCTGCACCCTGAATTGTAAGCCAGGGCATAAAGCTTCTCACTTAGTAAACTTTGGTAATTCACTGTTTCTGGAAATTACACTAATTACCTTTTAGCATTTCCAAACATAATTAGCAGGCGGAAAGCAAACATAAACATGTTATTTACCCTGTGATACAGGATTTAAACTGTCATTAACCTGGCAGAGTTTCTAGGAATTAAAAAGTAATTGCAGGGACAACAGATCTCCTACAAAGGGGGGGGGGGAGGAATTTTGACCAGAGAATCTGGGAATGGCTCACCTGTGGACCAACAACACCTGGAGGTCCAGGTGGACCCGTCTTCCCTTGGAAGCCCTGGGAAAAGAAGAAAGGGTCAATTAAAGGGCAAAACAGCAGCAGACAAATAATGACAGGATCTCTTTTGATAAGCTCACTTACCACCTTTGGAAGAGTGACTATTGCCAAGGGCAAGAAAAAGAAAGAAAGAAAGAGAGAAAGAGAGAAAGAAAGAAAGAGAAAGAAAGAAAGAAAGAAAGAAAGAAAGAAAGAAAGAAAGAAAGAAAGAAAGAAAGAAAGAAAGAAAGAAAGAAAGAAAGAAAGAAACCAGGATAGAGATAGAATCTAGATATTCAAAGGCCAGCCAAGAGGTTACCAAAGGCTTAAAGCGGAAATGTTGAAAGTGAAGGAAGGCAGATGCAGTCACTAGAAGGGGTGAAAGTGGCTAGTGAGAACAGGGACCTTGTTTATTACCTGTGTAGCTGCCCATCTACCTGGACAACCTCTGGCCCACTAATCCTGTCCTGGAGGAGCCAGGTGATGTCCCAGCTGACATCCCCAGAGAGAGGCAACGGACACCCCTGGTCCCCTAAAGGCAACCAATGCTGCCGGATTAATTTGAAAATGATTTCGCTGGGCTTTCCACAGCTGCAAGGAGAAAGGGCTGGCAGTCCCTTGGAGCACACAGACACACCCTTCAGTAGGTCCCTCAACATGCAAAGATCCAACTATTTGGAAGGGGACATAATGAGAGAGCAGAGTCCACAGGGGCATAAGGGTAAAATAACCTGAAGCTCAAGTCCTTTTCCCACCCAATCTGACCTATCCTTGCTTCCTGAAAGTTCCTGGATGCCATACCCAAGGCAGGCTTCTGTGACGTCCCCTGTGCTGTGAAGCCAAGGAGAATAAGGAAGCCCTCAAGATAGGTGTCAACCCTGAAGCTGACCCGATGGAAGCCGTTTTTGACTGCTTCGGTGTTGCCACACTAGAGCTGAGGGATAGGGAGGGGGGAATTGAGATAGGAGGGAACTTATAGCCAAAACAACGTATTTTCTCTTGGGAACCAAGGTCATTCTCACACCTGGTCGGAAGAAGGCAGAGTGATGTCACCCGGCTGCCAGCCCGTTCTGTGATTGGACCATGTGACTTGATTGTTTTGAGAAAGTGGGAAAACGTTTACTAGGTGAAAACTGCAGGAGACTTCAGAGTCGGTTTTCACCAGATATGTGTCAATATGATAATTCCAAATAGAAGTATTCTTTGAGGAATCCACATGCCTCGGAGTCTTGCTTGCTATGGATTTATTACTTGGATCCCTGACAATAGGAGCCCCCTCCCATGCAGGTTGAAGTGATGATCTCTGCCTGGTCTGGGTGGAGGGAAGCCGAGAGATTCAGTGGCCCCACTTGAGAGAGCAGGAGGGCATCTCCGTCGACTCTAGAACGATGGGGTTCCTGGTGGAGGGAAGAAGCACAATCCCAAATCCTTCCAGGAACTCCTCCAATGGCTTCAGGCAGAGATTGCACAGCCAACAGGATATATGCTGATCAATACATCAGGCAGGATGTCAGCCGAGAAGCTTCTCTTCCCTGTTCTCTCCTGCTGCTCCCTTTCACGGCAAGGACTGTCGGATCAATCCCACACAATGCGCTCAGAGAAGAGCTGCCATATTGATTTTGGAAGCAGAACAAGCACAAAGCGCGCCAAGAAAATATGCTTGACACTTGATAGACTTTTGTGGTCAGAAAACGTTCACATCAGCTGTCAGAAGATGCCGGAGGCTGGGAAAGGTTTTCCTCGGAAATGAACATTTGTCGAATTTGGAGGATGTCAACTGAGAGGGACTGAGGCCCAACTTCAGCCGTATTTTAACAACTGATTGAAGCTCTTTCTCCCCCACACAATGTCTGCCCCACAAATCCTGAATCCAGTTGCTACCAAACTGCCCTTTTTAATTTCCAATGAAAGAAATGGTTGTCCATATGAAATAAATGTATTAATTAATTAGTGTAATAAATTGAAAATGAATTCAATTTAACCTTGCCCTTTCAGGCTCAAAGGAGGGGGACTCTCCAAAGCAGAAAAGGTTCAAAGGATGATGGACTTTTCCACAGTCACAGTGAAGAATTTCCCCAGGAGGCGTTTCCTGGACAGGCAGTTTGGGAGGAAAACAGAGGGTCAAAGCTCTGCTGCTTTGGGCTGACTATGGGGGTGGCCAGAGACATATTGAGTACCCCTGAAGGCCTGGACAGAAATAGCACTAGTAATAGCTCTTAGACTTACAGACATATAGTGCTTCACAGCCCTCTCTAAGTGGTTTACAGAGTCAGCCTCTTGTCCCCAACAATCTTGGTCCTTATTTTACCCACCTCGGAAGGATGGAAGGCAGAGTCAACCTTGAGCCGGTTAGGATCGAACTGCTGGCAGTCGGCAGAATTAGCCTGCAATACTGCATTCTAACCACTGCGCCACAATGGTTCATACATATGAAGCCGCCATCAAAAAGAGGTTTATGCTCTTCTTTAAGCCAGCAGAAAGGGCTTCTTGCATTGAGTGGTTTGGGCCTTTCTGTCCAAGACTCTGGATGAGCTACATCAGGTACTTGGAGAAGGGGGCCGGGATGTTTTGGGATATGGGAAGGCTCCAGGATCCGGCAGCTGGTTCCCCAACTCTTAGCGATTTCTGGAAACTTCTAAAAAAATACCTTAGTGTTGTGGGGTGAAGGGTGGAGAGGAGAGGAAGACAAGGCATAGGTGGCCTTTTCCTTTCAGCAGCTTTCTCTTTTCTAAAGATGAGCCCCTTGGAATAATCTGACCAGGGACTTGGGAGCTTTGGGGTTGCATTTAGCACTTCCTGAATCAATGCACAATTTGAAGCACTGCTATCCACTGAAATCTGCACTTTCTTGAATGTTTCTGGTGACAAGGAACATATGAAATGAATATGGAGCTAGATGTTGCTTGAGAAGAAATCTTCGCATCTATTACTTTTTCTCTTTCTCTCTAGATTGTCTGTAACTTGGAGGTTCCTCTGGAGGCCGAGATTGTCACCAAGGGTCACTTGACCAGACTGCTCTGCTCGCCTGGTCCCAACCGGGGGGGCAGAAGGGGGCAAGGAGGCTGGTGCAAGAAGGGGAAGGGGAAGCCTTGCTTGATCAGATGCAGAGCTAAGAAGGACCTGCTTAGGCCAAAAAAGACAGAAAATGCTCTTCCTAGATCAACATCAAAGGACTGACCGTTTCACCTCTCTGCCCAGGATGGCCTGGCAATCCATCTTTTCCTGGAGGCCCCTGGAGAAGGAAACAGGATATTCAGTGAAACTGAAAGTATTCAAGGTAACGATGTCCTCACATGCAGCAGACCAAATTCTGCACCGAGTTTTCTTGCGGTCCGTTTTAGCCCATAGAGACCTTGGTAAGCAGAGGTAAATCTGTCTCCCAGGGCGGCTCTTGGCTAAAGTGACCAGATTTTTTTTTTTTTAAGCAGGACACTGACGGGGGGGGCGGGGCCGCCCATTTGAGTTTTGCCCTCTGCGCATGCGCAGAACGCTGTGCATGCGCAGAGGGCAAAAGACCGCCAATGTCGGCGTCCAGGTGGGGGGGAGGCGGGAGGCCTTTCCTCGCCTCCCGCCTTCCCTTCGGGAGCCGGCAATGGCTTGGGCGCAGCCGCATTTCTTTCTTTGCATCCTATTTGCTCTAGTTTTTAACTCTTCGGGGATCTCTCCCCCCTCCTATTTTACTACTCTCCCCTCACCTGCATTATTAGAGGAACTGAGGAAGAGTCGTCCGGAGCTGTTCCAAGGATGAGGAAGAGAGAAAGCCATTGTGCTTCAACCTGAGCGCCTTTGGTGGCCTATCGCCTTCTTATATCGCCGGGCTTTCTAATTTGCATGCCCCAGGTAGCGGTCATTGGCTCCCCGGTCACTGTGGCTGTACCGGGGAGCCTGCGTGCTTGTCATCAATGGAGACGCGCGCGTGGAAGGCACCACGGAGCAGAGGCACCTGGCGAGCGAGCGGGCAGGCGGGCAGGAGACGCGGGCAGGAGCCTGCCGCCGATGCCGCCACTCGCCTCGCTCGCCAGGTGCCTCTGCTCCGTGGTGCCTTCCGCGCGCGCGTCTCCATTGATGACAAGCACGCGGGCTCCCCGGTACAGCCACAGTGACCGGGGAGCCAATGACCACTACCTGGGGCATGCAAATTAGAAAGCCCGGCGATATAAGAAGGCGATAGGCCACCAAAGGCGCTCAGGTTGAAGCACAATGGCTTTCTCTCTTCCTCATCCTTGGAACAGCTCCGGACGACTCTTCCTCAGTTCCTCTAATAATGCAGGTGAGGGGAGAGTAGTAAAATAGGAGGGGGGAGAGATCCCCGAAGAGTTAAAAACTAGAGCAAATAGGATCACTGTGGCTGTACCGGGGAGCCCGCGTGCTTGTCCTCAATGGAGACGCGCGCGCAGAAGGCACCACGGAAACAAGGAGGAATCTAGTAACAATCAAGCTAAAAAGATATATTCAGTTTAATTTTTTTTAAAATCTCGCCTCGTTATTTTTTTATAACTGATGGCAGCAAACATACCCAATACCGCTTCCGCCTATTTTCGCCCCACAACATCAACTCTGCAAGATAATAAGTTGGGCTGAGAAAGAATGATTGGCTGCCTTTCTTAAAGAGAAACGAGAGCGGGGTTTTTGCACGTATGTTATTGTCCGCGCTGTGTTCGGGAGATAACGCCCATGTGTCTTACTCTTCGTCCAGCCAATCAACTGACCGAAGGTCCGCCTCCTTTTTTCTTCCTACTCTGCGATAGGCCGGAGGTCTGCAAAAAGCCACGCCCTCCCTGCTTACTGGAGAGAGATTTAAAGCCGCATTTCATGCTGGCCATTAGGGTTTTTGGAAGGGGTGCTCCGGTTCGGCGGCCAATCATGCAATTTCCGAATTCTTTGTCGGACTCCTTGACTGCCGTAACTGGCCGGTAGTTGCCTTTAGATTTTGGGCGTTGGGTGTTGGGTGGAGCTTCGTTTTAAACTGCTGGTATCTCTGCCTTCTCCCGTCGGAGGTTTAAAAATCGGGACTTTTTAAGAGGGCGGGCGGGACGCGGGACAAATTGCGAAAAAGCGGGTGTGTCCCGCCAGGGACGTCTGGTCACCTTACTCTTGGCTGAACTTACCGGGGGGCCTTTTGGTCCAGGAAACCCTGTTGGTCCTTGAGGCCCTGAAGGTCCCTTAGGAAGGAAGAAACACAAGGGTCAGTGTTGCTACCCTGCAATTCTCCTCCCCCAGATTAATTCTTCTGCTTTGGCAGGATTGATGCCAACCAAGAAGTCCAGCCCCATCTTTCTATCTGAAGTATAGATTGTGGCACATCTGTTCAGTTACAGCTTGCTTGATCTTACCCTTTCACCTGGAGGTCCTGGAGGTCCGTCCCCACCAGAATTGCCCTTGGAAGGTGGAAAAAGAGAGAGAGAATTAAAACAATAAATTATCAGTTCAGTATCAACAAGCCATTACCCTCAGGTCATCCTCGGCACGAAAGGTTGAGACCGACAGATGCTTAGAATAATTTGGGACAGGTTTATTCCTTGGCCCTTTTTTCGGGCCCAAATTTCACCAGGTGGGGAGGTCGACTGCAAAGTCTGTGAAGGTTCAGCTTTTCTAATACTCAGCCAAGCCCCTCCCAGCAGAGGCCTGGAGTTGAGGCATCCCTTGTCAGGAAAACATTCACACAGGAGCAGGGGAAAGGGACAGTAACCTGCAGCCCTCTTGAACAAAACACCGGCGCTAGCATAATTTGTGGTCAAGATCTCATGCATCTGGAGATAATGGCTTCGGCTCTTCATTTGGCTTCTGCAACTCCAGAACTGTCCATCGCTCGGACAGTTGTCGTCTTGCACTAAGCTCCTGCGTGGCATCAAGTCACGGGTTTGTAAACTTTTTCAGGCCACAGGACCAGTCAGTTAAAAAAAAAGCCTCCCAGAAGCCCCACTGCTGCCTCTCAGGCCCTGTCAGCTGTCATGACCTTGACAAGCCCTCTCGGTATTGCACCTGGACTTGGTTCCTAGGAATGCCCAGCTGTGGAGGAGCAAACTTTTCCCCCTGGGGGAATTCCATCCAATTCCCATGGAGCCCTGGGATTCTGCAGAACACCGCTCGAGAGACCCTGGGGGAGAAGAAGGAAGCAGCTCCCACCCCAACTGTGATGGTGTTTGTTTGTTTGTTTGTTTGTTTATAAAATTCATTTCCCACTCAGTTTGTATTCAACGACTCTGGGCAGCTTACACAATTAAAAAAAAAAGTATTCTGGGACCCTCAGATCAGGAAAGGGAACCCAGCTGTGCTGTCTAGGACTGGAGAATTACCATGAGGAAATCCTCTAGAGAAGAGGGGGCCAAACTATTCCACAAAGCACCAGAGAAACAATGGATGGAAACTAATCAGAGAGGAGCAACCTGGAATTGAGGAGAAACTTCCTAACAGTGAGGACAATTAACCAGTGGAACAGCTGGCCTCCAGAAGTCGTGGGTGCTCCATCACTGGAGGTTTTCAGGAAGAGACTGGACAGCCACCTGTCAGAAATGGTTTAGCCTCTCCTGCTTCTGCAGGGAGTTGGACTAGATGACCACCAAGGTCCCTTCCAACTCTGTTATTCTATATATTCTATGACTAACGTCCCTGCCAAGACCCAGTAATTACATAAACATGACACCCTGATAAGCATGGGAGTCACTGGGTGTCGGGCAACATATAAATGTAATCAGTTATGGTTGGTTGCAGAGTCAGCCAAATGTTTAGACTGGATTTGGCATTTTTATCCAATTATCCTTCCGAGTTAGGCAGATGTTCTTTGATGACATTAAAAGTATTGTTGGAGGGTGTAAACTCTTCTGAGCAAAGCTGCAATTTGCAATTGACAGATGGCGATTTTGTCAATGCCCATGGTGTTCCAGTGGCGCTCCCCATGTTTTGGGATTGCATGTGCAAGTTACTATGAAGACGATCTTTTGCCACAGTCGTTCTACGTGTATGTCTTTGTCTTTTGTGGTTTCCCCCAATTTTTTCTCTTCTCTTCTGCTGTCTCCAAGTTACTGTTCTATTGAAAGCCTTCCAATCGAAGCTAAAGTGACCAGCAATGGGGGAAGGCCATTCTCCAAGCAGAGTCGCCCTCCCTCAGTCTCCTCCCGAAAGGAAAGGGAAGGTCAGGACTGGCCCAGCACTGAACTGGCACCGGGAAGGAAGCGTGAGGAAGGCTCTTCAGTACCTTTGGACCAGGCTTCCCTGTGATGCCTCGCTGGCCGCGTTCCCCTCGGGGGCCCTTGAGGAGAGAGAAGGAGAAGGTGAGCGTCAGGGTGAAAGCAGGAGGAAATGGGACACATTCAAAAACAGCTCTTGCCTTCCTAACTTGACATTCCTTTGGCCTCCTTTGGTCTCAGGAGACATTTGGCTTAGCATGGAAATCTGTGTGCAAGTCTGAATATATTTTCATGCATATAAAAATGAGAAAAGCGAGGACCATCAACCCATGGAGCAGAAGTTGCCTTCAGAAGTTGTGGGAGCTTCATCGCTGGAAGCTTTCAAGAAGAGACTGGACTGCCATCTGTCAGAAATGGGGTAGGGTCTCCTGCTTGGGTCGGAGGTTGGACTAGATGACCTCCAAAGTCCCTTCCAACACTGTTATTCTGTTATTCTATTTTTGTAGACAATATTCTCTCATGCAATTTCTGGCTTTATGCAACTTCTGCTCATTTTAACCTAATGTGGCCTCTCCTAGTTACTTGAGGTATACATTGCCAGATTTGGAAGGGTATGGGGCTCACTTTGCAACTGTGCCATTTCTACATTCTGCAAAGAGTCAGGAATGGGAAGCGGGCAGATTCTCTTTACAAAGTGACCTATGAATCTTTGTCGTCCCCCCCCCCCACTGCTGACGGCAGCCGTCGACAAGATTCTGACCGCCTGGGCCTTCAGGCAGCTATTCTGGAGGAAAATGAAGTATTTCTTACCGTCGGCCCTCGTTGTCCTCGTGGTCCTGGCTTGCCAGAGGTGCCCTGCGAACCGAGAGAAAAAGGAGCTGGGAATCTGCCTAAGGCAGAGGTAGAATTCAGGGAATCCAGTGCCTTAACTACAGGTAGTCCTCGACTTACGACCACAATGGAGCCCCAAATGCCTGCTGCTAAGTGAGACATTAAGTGAGCTTTGCCCCATTTTAAGACCTTTCTTGTTGTTAAGTGAATCTGGCTCCCCCATTGACTTTGCTTGTCAGAAGGTTGCAAAAGGGGATCGTGTGATCTTGGGACACAGCAACGGTCATAAATATGAGCATCTGATCATGGGAAGCTGCTAAGGCTGTAACTGTGAAAAATGATCGTAAGTCACATTTTTCAGTGCCGTTGTAACTTTGAACGGTCACTAAACGAACTGCTCTAAGTTGAGGTACTAGACCAAGCCAGCTGTAAAATTTCATTCCATTTTTCCAGCATTTTATTCAGTTTATTTATTACTCTGATGTGGCCGACCACGTGGGACCCAGTGGTGGGTTCCTACCAATGCGGTCCACCCGTAGCGGCCCGCTGGTAACCTCACAGTACCGGTGCGGTCGGTTGCCAGTGCCTGGGTGCCGCCATTTTTTTTTAAAAAATACTTTTTTAAAATTTTTTCTTCTGCACATGCCCAGAAGCCGAGCTTCCGGCACTGCGCATGCGCTGCCTTCCTATCCCACAGTGAGTCCAAGCAGGGGAGGATTGCTGAGGGGAACGCGTGAGACGCTGAAAGAACGGGCGGCAGGACCTATCTCAGTTCCCCTCCCTTCAGCAGTCCGAGAAGCCACGAACACACGGTGATGATCCCAGGCATTTTCGCACGTTTGAGGCTTCTCGAGCTGCTGAGGGGAGGGGGAACGGGCGGCAGGAGCCTAGGATCATCGAATGGGGAGAAGCATTCAGGCTGGACGGAGCCTCCTAGAAGAACCGCTACCGCAGTCTTGCTGCTCCCGCTGCGGGGGGCTGCGTTGCGGGTGGGCAATGCCCCCCCCCCGCTTCTCCGGACGCTGCCAAGCTCCCGAGGCCCACGCCCACCCGGTCACATGGCTGGCAAGCCACATCCACAAAATAAGCCACACCCACAGAGTGGTAGTAAAAAAATTAGGAACCCGCCCCTGGTGGGACCACTTCCTGATCTTCGGCCTCCCCCACAAGCCAGGATCCTAACCCCTATGTTAGACCAATCACTTCATGTTGGCTTGGTTGCAGCCGGTCTCGCAATATGCCTCCCACCCCTCACAAGGGACTCACAACTGGTGGGAGAGACCCTGCATGGCTCATGCTCATGTTCAAGAAACAAAAACTATGCAGCAGGAAAAAAAATATGGGGGATGAAAGAACGAAAACACAGCCTTGTTCTCAAGCTCTGTCAATGAAATCGAGGCAGCAAAACATTACATGCTGAAAAACTATTTCTATCTCCAGCAGTTCCACCAAGCAGGCCTGTTAGAAGCAATTAGTATTTAAATGAGATGAACAAAAGGAACTTTGATGCCATTCCTGCTCTCCCCCTAACCGAATATTCACTGTCTCAGAACTGAGCAACCTGGATTTGCTCTGCAGGGGGTTGGAGTAGAAGACCCCTTTCAACTCTATTTATTCTGATTTTTTGGGGGGAGAGTATTTAATGACCCCGTAATCCCTTGCAGGGTAGAGTCTGGGCAACTGAATGCAGCTGAGTGCTTACTGGCCGGATGCCCTTCCTGTCGCCAGTGCGGAGTTTTTGTTCAGCAGATATATTCTCATTGTGCCCAGAGAGAGAAATATCTGCCTCTACCTAGGATCGAACTCACAGCCTCCTGATTGTGAGGTGACAGCTCCACCTCTAGGCCACCGCACCACTCTATTCGGATTGATCTTCTCTAATTGCCAGGAATACCCGGATCTTGCTTAGAGGACCCAGGAAAGCAACATCCCTCCCCGAAGCCACCAGAAGTGGCCAGTTTGGGTGCATCTTGTTCTTTATTATTCTTACACCCTCCGCTCTGCCAGCCCCCATCCTGGTGCACCCCTGGGCACTGGTGAAACATGACCTTATTCTGAATATGTTCTGACTGATTTTTCTCCCTTTCAAAGTTGTTAATATTCTGGAAGAAACTATTCAGTCTTGCAAATTTGGCCAGCTATCCCTTCATTCTGTGCCCCTCCGGCAGATTCTGACATTGATTCATTGTGACGCAGGAAGACAAGGTATTTTTATTGCAGGAGAAAGAAAAAAGGGAGTGGGTACTGAGATTCTGGAGTGGAATCTGGGTCTACTTTATGGGTGGGTGAGGGTGGGAATTCCAGATATGGACGGCCTCTGTCATGAAGCTTGGGAGACCCTCTGCCGTCTCTTGTGGTGCTCTCTGTAGCCCTGTTGACTTTTGCACCCAGTGGCTGTGACTGAATTACCCCCTTTCCCCTTTTGAAGCATTAACCAGAAGAGAGAGGTGTTTTAGTTAAATGAGTGTTGTGTTGCTTTGTGGGTTTTGCTTTTTGTTTCATTTTGTGGCGGCAAATCCATGCCATGTCCCAACTTCTCCGTAGCCTGTCTTCAATGGCAGAAATAATAATTGCAGAAAATGTTAAAACCCAGCCAGCAACGGCCAGTGGGAGAGATCTCCAGGAAGCCCCAGACAAAGCCCCGTACTTACCCTTCCTCCTTTCTCTCCGTTGGCTCCCAGGAACCCCGGAAATCCGATGGAACCCTAGAGGAAAAGGAAGCAGAGGAGAAAGGAGATGGAGACGCAACTGGAGGGGACATGACAACACCAGCAACATGACGGTTGGAGAACTCAGTTCCCTGGAACCACGGCTAGCTCTTTCGGGTGGATGGTTCAAAACAGAACTCCCAGATTAAACAACTGTCCCCCTTGGCTAGTGAACCTCATGCCTGGAAGGAAAAAATATCTCGATGTCTGGCCTTCCTTCCATCCCCTGGAGGCTGCAGGCCAGACTGTCCACTCTCCCTCACAGCCAAATGGCAGTAGAGATGGTGGGTGGGTGGGTGGGGTGGGGTGGGGGCCAGCCTACAGCAGGCTGAAGGGGCCAAACCGCTCTGGCTGACCCAGTCACTGAACCTTTGGAGATAGTTCGTGTGGCAAGACTTGGATTGGAGAAGAAATGAAGATGATATTAAGGTCCTTCTGCAAACGGTTGGGAGTCAGAGGGAATCAATGGCCATTAGTGGCTTCGTGCTTGGTGACTTTGTCCCTCTCTGTGTCAGAGGGACCCTGAGATGGGCCTTAGTCAATGGATAGGGAGTTCCTCCTCCTCCTCCTCCTCTTCCTCTCTTCTATTTAAGAAGAGAAAATGCAGGACACTTGCTCAAATGAAACAGTTCATCATGCAAACTGGGCCCTTACTTTATAGATCTGTCTTGCTAGCAATTTTCCACAATTAATGGCCTAACAGCCATGCGTGGAGAATCAGCGAGGCAGAAGGGAATGCAAGTGTTCGCATTGCTATAACTTTGGCACCAGGAGGGTTGGAGGACTAGAAGGGTCCCAAGGCAGTGGAAGCCCAGGGCAGGATGGATGATATGGGCAGCAAAGGACTCTGTCCTCAGAGGGTCAGGACTGCCCATGGTGGTTGCTTTGCTCTTTCATCCCCTGGAGCCTGTGGCTGATGAACCTGCTTCACACCAGCACTTCTTGTCCTACTAAGATGAGCTTTTATGATGCCTGCATCAGTTTTTCTGCATGGGTGAACTCGGAGATTCTGGCTTGAGTGAAGCAACTCCAAAGGAAAGGTTTAAAATGAGTAAATTTAACTGGGTATCTAAGAGAGGTTGCACGATGCTCAATGATTCACCTCAGAGTCAAATGCCACCTCTTGCCCATTTATACCATGTATTTTGTGAAACATTTCTCTCCTTCCTTAAGAAGAGCCCAGAAGCACAACAAAGGGTTAGGGTTAGGGTCTGGTAGGGGTTGGAGGGCTCTGGGTAAAATGCTCACCCTGCCTCTCTGACCCAGCTGCCAGACAGACAGACAGACAGACAGACAGACAGACAGACAGACAGAAACATTAATCAGTCATTGACCAATAAAAGTACATTCCATAAACTGAACAGCACAAAACTTCCCTCATTACAAGAACTATTGGCAGCCATTGGTGGGTGACATTTGCACATAACATAGCACAATTTTGCTACTTTCAGAAAAATGACTTTATCTTGATTGTTTAATAGATAGCGCAAATAAAAATGATTAGAGTGCTCCAGCACTTTAAATAAAAGAGGGGGGGCGTATAAATTTAATTAATAAATAAAATCAACCCCTGGTGAATATCCTCGTAGAACTGGCAGTGGTGAAGAACACGGGCTGTGGGCTGTGGTTCCTGTGGCACCCACCTCGGAGGGGCAGCCTTGGGTTTCATAGGGGCTTCCCTATATTTCCCTTCCAGGACAGTGTGGGGAGAGTATTAAGTCAAGCTAGATCAGACTCTCCTAATCTGAGAGCTGAAATATAATATAAATATGAAGGTGGTTTGGGCACTAAAACATTTTCATCCTATGCTTACCTTCCTGACAACTGGTGATGCCGTCAAGGGCAAATCCCACCTGACTGGACCCCCACCCTCAATGTGGTCTCTTTTGCACTGATTGCAGGACTATCTTGTGGGGGGATTATTGGTTTTCAGTTCTGGGCTGTCCCATTTTGCCAGGCAAACCCAGGGGGAATTGCGAGAGCAGCCGAGAAACCAGCAAAGGAACGCAAGAATGCTGCCCATGTGCCTGGACTTGCAGGACAACCAATGCCCATGCTGCTGAACAAAGGCTGGGGGTCGGGGGTTGCAGGGTCAGTCCCTGGGAGGAGGATGGGGCCTTTTACCCACCAGTGGGGTTTAAGGGTTCCACAAACTGGTGTCTAGCTGAGTGTCTTTTCTGCTCAGCAAAGAAGAAAAAAATCATTTTAGTTCTTTTACATGACTAACAATAAGTCAAAGTATAATTTTCCCCCAGCAAATTCAAATTGCAGAACAGAAATTGAAACGATCGCAGCTTCCTTCTCCGAGCTGCAGGGACTCGGAGCCTCCCAGAATAACGATGGATGCGGAGTCTGCCTCTTCTGGAGCAGGGGCCAGTCTGCCTCCCTCCCTAACCTTGGCCTCCCTGCCCTACTTCCGCACTGCAAAAACACACAGCGCCTTCCCATTCCACCTGGCTTGTTGCACAGGGTCTCGGTAAACTCACCCAGCAGCTCACGTGGTTCTAACTCGCACACTGAAATGGAAATTTATTTACAAAGAGGGCAAACGTTACCTTGGGGCCAAGTCTTCCAGGGTATCCAGGCAGACCAGGAATGCCAAGTTTTCCCTGTGAAAACAAACAGAGGATGAGGATGGAGGAGAAGGAAGATGGAGAGAATGCAGTACAGTTGTTTCTGAAGATTCATCACTAAGTTTATGATTTATCACTTACAGCTTTTATGTACACTGAGAGCATATGCACCAAAGACAAATTCCTTGTATATCCATTCACACTTGGCCAATAAAGAATTCTGTTCTGTTCTGTTCTG
This sequence comes from Diadophis punctatus similis, assembly GCA_023053685.1. Taxonomy (NCBI): domain Eukaryota; kingdom Metazoa; phylum Chordata; class Lepidosauria; order Squamata; family Dipsadidae; genus Diadophis; species Diadophis punctatus. The sequence goes on from JALIGW010000246.1 coordinate 105,644, forward strand.
TTCTGTTCTATTCTTTATTTAATTATTTAATTATTTAATTATTTGTGAGATTTATTTACCGCCTCACAGTGCAAGCACTCTCTAAGCGGTTTACACCAATAAGCAATGTATATTTATATTGCCCCCAACAATCTGGGTCCTCATTTTACCTACCTCGGAAGGATGGAAGGCTGAGTCAACCCTGAGCCGGTGAGATTTGAACCGCTGACCTGCGGATCACAGTCAGCTGAAGTGGCCTGCAGTACTGCCTCTAACCGCTGCGCCACCTCGGCTTTATTCTATTCTATTCTATTCTAGTCTAGTCTAGTCTAGTCTAGTCTAGTCTAGTCTAGTCTAGTCTAGTCTAGTCTAGTCTAGTCTAGTCTAGTCTAGTCTAGTCTAGTCTATTCTTGTAATCTATTTTATTCTGTAACCTGTTCTGTGTTCCCTATCCTATCCAAGTTAATCCTATGATTTAGCAAATAGAAAAGCTTGAAAGGAATATAAATTTATCCCTAGAATCTTGAGGAATCTTCCAGATCTGGGATTGCATTTCCATCCCAAAGCAGCAAGGGACAGTGTCTCCTATTTGCATCATCCTTGCACTGGGGCAAGCCTGCAGATAGACCGAGAGCCATTAACCAAAACCTGAGCAAGATTTCTCTAGGGGTGACTGCATTCTGCAGCTAAGGGAAAGCTGGATGAGGCCTGGAGGTTGAGGGAGGCTGGACAGCATCAGGAACACCTACCTTTTCTCCAGATGGACCTAGTGGGCCTGGCTCTCCGTTGGGGCCGCTGCGACCTTTCGGGCCTTCCGGCCCATCCTCGCCCCGTGGACCAGGAGGGCCGATTTCACCCTAGCAAAAATTGAAAATGAGATTACTATTTCTGCCCTTTTTAAAAAACCTTCCTGTGTCGGTGTTAGAAGACACAGATAACAAACCGCCAGAATCAACGGAGAAGATGGCATCCACGCAGGGGCCCACGAAGAATTGTGAAGGATGAGAAAGGACTGGAGATGAAAAGGCTGGTTCGGCTTAGCTTGGCTCCTGGGCTCTCTGGGTTCGCATTAATGCTAGGAGCCATGCGCTCATCAAACAGGCTGAGTTTGCAGAACCCCCCCAAAAAACCCGGATCAAAGTTAATTTTAATCCGTGTGCTGTGCACATAAAGCCACCAGGTCTTTGGAGACCTCAGAGAAGATGCAATGTGAATGCAGCCCCAGAGTAGCGACATTTTCCAGGCAGCAGCAGCCCACGACCGGCTTTCTGGGACCTAGAGAAAAGATTCATGCTGAGTCTCAGACAAGTTGAATGATGACCACGTCATCGGTCCTTGTCTGCTCCGGATTCCTTTTTGGGAAGAGCTGAGGACACCCTCAAGGCTCCTGATGCCTTTGGGAGGAAGCCATCTGAAGGCAAACTCATCATTTTAAAGGAGCTCCTCTAGTGAAGAGCAGGCTGGGATCGGGTGCACAAAACTGGCGGCTTTGTGTTATGCCTGGAGATCCGGGCTGCCTTTTTCCCTCTGGTCTTTCTGCCAGCCATCCTCCCCCCCCCCCCAATTACCTGATTTCTAATCATCAGAGTAATAGAAGATCCCTGAAGCCTGCAATGAATCCCAGCACATTTTGCCCACCCCTGAGGGGATGCTTGGCAAGACTCAGGAGGTGGTCAAAGTTAAGAGCAGTTTGGGGCCGGAGGTAAAAGACTTGACCGTGTGTAGGAGAAGGATGGTTTTCAAAGCCTGTGAAGCCAAAGGTTTGTTGCATGTTTGCCCAGGCTTGCCAGCGATCCTCCAGCTTCCACCCACAGCCCATCCACAGCAGCCCCTCAGGCCCTTTGCCAGAGGCCAATCTATTGCAGAAGATCCCCCGAAAGCTTCTGAAGGCACAAGGCTCCATGCCGTATTGTCAGGCCCAATGCCCAGCTATAAACAGAGGACTAAGGCACTGTTTTTATGACGGAGGGAAGGAGGGAGGGGGGAGAGGGAGAGAGGGAGGGAGAGGGAGAGGGAGCGAGAGAGGGGGAAGGAGAGAGAGGGGGAGAGGGGGAGAGAGGGAGGGAGGAGAGGGAGAGGGAGAGGAAGAGGGAGAGAAAGAGGGAGGGAAGGAGAGGGAGAGGGAGGGAGTTAGAGGGAGAGGAGGGGAAGAAAGGGAGTTAGAGGGAGAGGGAGAGAGGGAAGGAGAGAGAGGGGAAGAGGGAGAGGGAGGGAGGAGAGGGAGAGGGAGAGAGAGAGAGAGGGAGGGAGAGAGCGAGAGGGAGGGAGAGGGAGAGAGGGGGGAGGAAGGGAGTTAGAAGGGGAGGAAGAGAGAGGGAGGGAGGGAGTTAGAGAGAGAAATATGCAGGGCTCATATCTGCTTCTTCAACAGCCCAAAAGACAGACCACTGGGTTTTGTTTAGAAGGCACTTGAATAATTTATGTGCTGGTGTTGTTATGCATGGCTTTTCCAGAAGAGCTGTACAATCTCATTTTCCCTGAAATGAAAATTTGGTAATTTTCTGCCATGGCTGAGCTTTTTCTCATGCAGAAAGGAACTATTCTGGTGTGAGAAATCAAGCAGTCACTTTACGGGACCCACCAATAATTAATTAATTAATTAATATCTGGGTTTTTTTTAAAAAAAAACCGGTTGCATGGAGTGACCCTCTTCCCGATCCCAGGCCAAAAACAGACCACTTTGGTCCAAAGGGGGCATGCTGCAATATCAGGTGTGGGTGGCTAAGACTGAACAGGGAAGTGATTCTTCTATTAAAAGTTACTAATTGAACCCCCCCCCCAATAGATACCCATCCCACAATTAATGAATGGGAGGTAAGGCAGCTGAAAGAAGACTTCTGGGGGAGGCTGCTTGCATTTCCAAATCCTGGGCCAAGCATAAATTTGGTCACTGCACAAGGGAGACTTTGGAAAGGAGTGGTGTGGTGGCCTAGAGGTGGAGCTCTTGTCTCACAATCCGGAGGCCGTGAGGTTGATCCTAGGTAGAGGCAGGCATTTCTCTCTCTGGACACACTGGGAATGCATCTGCTGAACAAAACTCCGCATTGGCGACAGGGAAGGGCATCGGCCAGTAAAACACTCTGCTGGCTCCATTCAGTTGCCCCGACTCCAACCCTCAAGGGATTATGGGGTCGTTAAATGAAGATGATGACAAGGAAGACTTTAGAAGAGTTCCGGGAGGATAGGAAAGGGGTGTACTGTTAATCAACTCAGAGGCCCAGTGGGACTCCTTGAGTATGAGGACCAACCAGAGAGCTTTGGGATCAAACAATACTTGACAAAAGTTTTCATTTCTGACCATGTAGAAGACCCAGCACTCACCCTGTCACCTTTAATGCCCATGTCGCCTTTGAATCCTGGGAAGCCATCTTCGCCCTGCATGAAGGTCAGAGAGATCTTGTTAGAGATGGAGACGGTGCATGCCTACCAACCCTTCAACAACTTCAACCCTCCTGCACAGGGCACAGACTGCCAGCCCTTGCTGTGTGCGGCAGAAGGATCCGTGCTTCCCACCACCACCCTCCAACAATACAATTCCCAGCCAAGCATTTCAACTTTCAGAGCAAAGATGGACAATTTTTACCCTAGACTTCCAGTTCTCCCATTTGCAAATTCTGGCTTTTTTGATTTCACTAAACTTCTGGGAAATAACAGTTGCCATAAACCCATGAGATCTCGTGCAAAAAATTCAAATCTTGCCAACTTTTGGTGAGGTCTCGCAAACGTTTTAGTAAGTTCAACCACTGCTAGTAGTACTTTAATTTGGGCAATCGCTGGCTTCTGACTTAGGGGACTTTATCCAGCCGGAATAGCTGACGGGAAAGGAGTTGCAGTTGTAAGAAACACCACATAGGATATAACCTGTGTAAAAATAGAGAAATTCCCCAGGAAAGGAGGGGGGATGTACAATCGTATTCAGGGGACATGACATGATGCAGCATCTGAACCCCTCTGCTCTGAGAACTGAAGGAAAGGTGGACTGTATAGATGCTCTCTAATTAGCTTTCTTCATCCTTAAACTCTGTGGTTTATAGGACAACCTATTTTTCTGGGATATTTGACTCATTGTTCTACCTTTCTTCACTGAAGAGACTCTACCTTCTCAAGAAGGTTCTAGAAAGTTCCTACCTTCAAAGACCATTGCTAAATAAAATTGATTCCTTGTCTAGTTCTCAAAGGGTTTGCCACACTGAGGTGAGACAGGTAACAGTTGGACAAATGCCCAACAGGAAGGAGGGAAAAGTCATTTTGAGGGCAGCAGAAGAACCGAAGGGGATGAACAATCAATCTCCTTCTTCGGAGACGACATTAATGTCCATGGAGGACATCCTGTTCAAGGTCCTCAAAACCTCCCACCCCCTCCCGCAAATCCAGCGAAAACTCAAAGGCCTCCTGCTCTTCTTCCATCAGGAGCCAAGCCTGCCAGCTGGACTGATAAAAACATGAAGAAGGTCCCAGGAACAGCCACAAATTATTCTCCCTCAGCCCATTCCACACCAGACTTTTCAGAAAGGACTCCAGGCCAGCAATAATATTTCTTCCAGTCAGCAAAGGTCAGCAAAAAAACCACTTAAAAAGTGTTGCGTTTCAATCGACGGAGCCTCAAGGCCTAAAGCAGGCCTGTCAGGGACCGGAAGGTGGATGCAGGGAGCCCAAGAACAACATTGGGCCTTTGTTCCTTCCGCAGCCCCTGGTCCTATTTGTCAGCTCCGTGGCTGATGGGCTGCAGGCCTGGAGAAGGCAGGGCGGGAGACTGAAGGCCGGAGCAAGACCGGAATGCTACTCAACGCTGCTCCTCTTGGGGAGGACATGATGGCCCGCCAGTCAGCTCCCTTAGATCCCTATCAGGATGCTGCCATTCTGGTGGGGAGGGGTCCTGGATGTTCTTTCACGACCCCTTTCCTGTTTCTGCTCTTCCTGACAATTTGATGTACGTGCTTGGGAAAGAGAGGGGGAATTGGCCGGGGTCCAGTGGTGGGCTGCTGTCGGTTCGGACCGGTTCTTTAGAACCGGTAGCTCTGACTCCAAGCTGAGAGAGAACCGGTTCTCTGTATCCGTGAAAGTGGGCCCACCTGTCCGCCCCTGGCCTTTATCGCTGCTTCCAAAGCCCAGCTGACAGGCGCGGCAGATTGAATGGCCACTCCACAGCTGTTTTCTGCGCTCCTTGCCTAGTTTGCAACACGGAAGTTCTATTTCCTCTGAACTGTGCACGCGCACGCAGCAAAGCGCACACTCAGCAAACTGGTTGTAAAGCCTGTAGCAACCCACCACTGCCTGGGTCCATCTGTTTTGTCTCAGCTCCGATGAGACAAGCAAAGCAGCACCTGAAAACAGCTTCTTATCACCTTCTCAGCCCAAGTTCTCACATCAACTTTGCACCTGCAGACTGGCTCGCCTCGCTTCGGACTGGACATAGTTCAGCTGTTCAGCTGTTCAAATCTCACCGGCTCAAGGTTGACTCAGCCTTCCATCCTTCTGAGGTCGGTAAAATGAGGATCCAGATTGTTGGGGACAAGAGGCTGAACTCTGTAAACCGCTTAGAGAGGGCTGTAAAGCACTATGAAGCGGTATATAAGTCTAAGTGCTATTGCTATTGCTCTAGGAAAGGGTTTTTTGCAACGTTAACCTAACGGTTCTGCACGGGCATTTCAGATCCTGCCTTGCTTTACTTGCTATCGCTTTCCCTCAATAAAAGTTTCCTTTTGAAGTAATGCCTGTTTTAAAAGTTCTGCTTTCTTGAGGAGAGAGGAGAGGCAAGGCCTTACACCGCCTGGACAGAGGGCTGCCTCTCCAAACTCACTCACAGCCAGGTTGTAAGCAGAGTGGATAAAAATCAATGATTAAAAAAAAAATCAAACAAATCAGATTTTTTTTCAATCTGATTTATTTTTTATTTTTATCAAATTTATTTTAATAAAATGCTTTTGGATTAACAATCTATCTAAAGATAGTTTTCTATTTAAGATACATTAATGATTTAGTTTATTCAGCAAGAAATGAAGCTCAGTATGTAGCCTGAGGCTGTATATTCTGCAATATTGGGACTGTCATTGAGTCAACAGCGGGTCAGAGGAGGAGCCGCTGCGGGACAGAGACGACAGTTGCTCCTTAAAAATTATGATTTAAACCGAGTTGATTTAAATCAAGCCTTTTTACTAGTGATTTAAATCGTGATTTAAATCGACTTGATTTAAACCAAATCCACCCTGGTTGTAAGAGCAGCTTTGAACGCTGCTGCTGACCGTTTCCTGGACAGCCCAGGGAATGGAAAGGTGCAAATCAAAGGCACCTATTTACAGAACTGAGCTCACAGCCTCCTGGTGCAAAGGAGACCAAAAAGTGCTTGTTTTGCAACTGAACATGGGACGAGGAGCTGTCCAAAAGGCCTGGTGTGGGGTGGGGGGCCTCTGTGTTAAGAGGCCATTTATGTATTGATGATTAGGAGCCTCCGTCAGGCCTCTGCAAATTTTTAAGGGGTCAAGAGGGTTGCATTTTCTTCTGGGGAACTCTGTACATGAGGAATTGGAGACATTTCAGCCGCTGGGCAACTTTGTAACGCTCTCAGTACTGTGGCACAAAGGTGTGACAAGGGCATGAGAAGCACCAGAAAGTTGGCTTCCATCTCTTTGTTCTTTAGCTTTTGTACATTTCATTTTATTTTGCCCCATTTCTCTTTGAACCTTTTAAAAAAAAGATCTTTATGCATATGCATATCCAAAAACATGCATCTTTTTCCTAATGTATGCAAGTGGTTTTCCCATGGAGAATGCTTTTTTTTGTGTGTACTTTGTTTCCATAAATCTAAAACTGCAGTTGGGCAACCTATGAAATGAAGAGAGCAAATTCTAAGCATCATTAAAGCAGAGCCAGCCAGGGGCCAAGGCGACCTGTTTTGCAAGATTTTGCACTTTCTCCAGGGATGGAGCTACAGAAACGGAGACAGTACCAGAAATCCTGTGGATTTTCCTGTGGAATTTCTGCCTGTCGTGTAGCTGCAAACGGACTGAACCTCACAGGGCAAAGAGGGAGAGCTGGGACCTTCAGGGGAGGCAGAGAAACCAGCGGAGGGAAAAGACGGGAATTCAAACGGAAGCTCACTCACCTTCTCGCCCTTCGTTCCTTTCAAGCCCCGGATGCCGTCAGCGCCCTTAACAGGAAACACAACAGCAGAAGGCATTAATATCACCTGGCACATTGCGAGTGACCATGGGACCTGGCAGGTTGTCTACCCAAGGATCTCAGCAAGAGAGGATGTGATGGTCACACGGAGCCCGATCTGGATATTGGGCAAAGAGATGCTTCTTTTTGGCACACCATTTAACTGTCCAGCCCAGTTAATCCACCCAGCTTGGATTCCTCTCGGCTAGAGAAAGATCCAGGCTGTCTGGTGTGCCCGACAACTACAGCTGTGTCAACTACTCTCTGCACTCTCCCTTCTAGAGTAGGGGTGTCAAACTCAAGGCCCGGGGACCGGATCTGGCCCATGGGTGCTTAGATCGGGCCTGTGGGGCTGCCCTGGAAACAGCGAAGGACTGGCCCGTGGTGCCTCTGCCAGCCAAAATGGAGCTCGGGAGGGCGGCGTGCTCCGTTTTCACTGGCAGAGGGTTGCTGGAGGCCGTCGCAGCCGAAAACGGAGCTTGGGAGCCCATTTTCTCTGGAAGTGTGCTCAGGCCACCACAGGTGCCCCCGACATGAGTGACATCAAGCTGGCCACACCCACTCCCCCCTTCTAGTATCTAGAGATCTTTTGTGGGGGGGTGCAGAAATTGGGGTGAGAGTAGAAGCCCTCCCTGTTTTGCCTTCCAGGGCACCAGAGAGAAGCCGTTGCGCAGATTGACCTGGCAACATGGAGGAACTCCTGCAGTGACCTCGAGGGAATCCACAAGGAGAGGGTTGGGGGTCGGGTGCAAGGAGGCTCGCCTGCCTGTGGCCATCAAGAGGAAGCACATATGTGCAGTGAACAATGTACGGTGATGTTTTCAGAAACCGGAACTGCCTTCCTCCAAAGAAGACAGTATCTCGTCTTCCAGTGCCCAAGAGGGTGGGCTTAGATGCAAAGGGGGTTGGATTTGGGTTGAAAATTAAGAGATAGAATGGGAGGAGTTTGACAGAGGAGGCTGTCAGCTGGGCAGCGGAGATATTTCTCTTTTGCTTTAACTGGACTCTTGACCTCACAGGAGACTGCTAGTCTTGGGTCAACATCCCCTAAAATCCATGCCTGGTTAGGGGCTGTCCTTGGCTCAAGCGAATTGTCTGGTCCCTTTGCAGCCCAAGCCCAAATAGATGAAGGAAGGCTGTGACCGGAGGGTGTGTGTGTGTTGTGCCTGCAGTGGTCCTAAAAGCGACAGGAAGAAATATGAGGATGAAGGTTCGTTCTCCGACCTTGTGGGCTGGTGTTGTGGCTAGTCGGCCTCCGGCCCCTCCAGCAGCCGAATCGGAGGAGGAGGAGGAGGAGGAGGAGGAGGAGGCGTGGGAATCAGGATCAGCATCAGGGCAACCTGAATGCTCAGAGAGGGAAGAGGGAATGGAGCTGGCAGAGAGAGAGAGACAGAGGCAGAGCCTGGGCCCTCCATCAGCTCTCAGATGGAGAGTCAACAGCCCCCAGATCTGGAGGTGGCTGATGAGGAAGAGGAGGAACAGCTGGGTCCAGTGCCTGATGCATGGATGCATAGAAGGCAGAGGAGAGGAGAGCAGTGGGAATCTATGGGACGATCCTTGGGAAGGAAGAGCCACCACTGCCAGCGAAGCCCCACCATAGCTCTGGGGATAAAAGGCAGGGGGCGGAGATTAATAGATGTGGCAGACAACTATTCATCTCCCTGCCGCACAGACTTGTTAGCCGGCGTTGAGAGAGAAACTTATTTCCGGGGCTGCTGGCGTTCCTAATAAAGGAATCTTTGAGTTCACTTCAGAGGGTTTGTCGTGCTTGGGGAGCTGGGTCAGAACAGCTGGTTTCCGAATGTTTCATTATCAGGCTAGATAACATCTTCAGTGGAGTTTAGGGGAATATCCCTTAAAATGATTTCTGAGGTTCTTCAGGCCACACTAGGCTGGATAGGAGAATGTAACATTACTTTCTCCTCTTCTGTCCCCTAACAGGCATCTTTCTCTATTGGTGTTGGCAGAGAGCTGCCTTGTGGGACACCTCTTGTGGCACAAGTAAGTTCTGCCTGATGCAAGATATGAAGGAAAAAAACTGCAGACATGGAAACTTCTTAAAAACATGACAGCCCTTCAAGCCTTCAGAACTAGCAGTTGGAAGCAAAGAAAGTTCTGACTCCAGACCTCCAGCTGGGAAGGAGACCAGCCTGTCACAGCTAGTTGAGGTGATCTAGAGGCAGTGGTCCATCTTGAATCTTCTGGAGAAGCTGTGATCCATTTGAGATCATCTTTATGGGGCCCCAGAAGTGGCCAATTTCCATAGCAATGCCAAGAACTGCAGAGGGCTTCCATCCAACCAAGAAATGGGCCCAGGTGAATGTTTCCCTGAGTGGAGTTTGGCTGTCGGTCATTTGCTGTTCCCTGTATCTGGTTGCTCTTCATGGCTGGCAGGGAGTCCCTGGATCTGCAGGAGCTCAAGAGCTACAACCAGAGGCAACCTGGCCTCCGTTTGCAGGTGCAGCTGAACCCCCTCACCAGCCGCTGTTCCTTTAGCTTTCCCAGGATCTGGAGGGCAGGCCAAACCGACTGGCCCATAAAGGCAGGTGACACCACAGAAAGGGGAGCAGGGAGGAGTTTGACTTCTGTTGCACCAAAAGGAATAAGCGGAGAAAAGTCAAAGGTACATTTTTTAGGAAACATTTTTCAAACCAGTAACAGATTCGATGCTAAAGCAGGCAATATCAGAAAAGTTGCTTCTCCCCATTTGACCTTCTCTTTTTATCCAGCAGTTCTAAATCACCTATTTTTCCCCTCGTATCTGAATTTTGTGCAGAAGATTGTTCAGATTGCATGCTTAGCCACAGCTGTCAGCTCCTCACATTTTCTTCCGTAGCTATCAACATTATGCACACTGATAAATATTGCAAAAAAAAAAAAGGCAACACTGAGGCAATTTCTATGTGTAATCTCATTCAGAGTGCACTTGGGAGGGAAGGATTTTTAAAAACTGCATGGAAAGAAAGAAAAAAAACCTTTATTTGACTCTAAGTGCCTAAAGAGGTGGGGGGGAGGGAAAGGGGCTGCTAGCGAAATGCCTTAAAAACAAATCCAAGATCCTTTACAAGCAGCCACTCCCCCCCCCCTCACACCTGCGCATCAATAAATAACAGGACCTCCATGCAGCCTTTAAAATGGCTTCTTGCAGCATCAATGTGGTTTTTTATGGGTGGGGGGAGGGGGGGAGTGCCTAATGATTTGAATGCTGAGACGTTCCGTTTGCCTTCCGCTGCTAGAATCCGTTTTAGGCCTTCTTCCAATTAAGTCAGGATTGACCTGGAAAGGAAAACTTTTGCAGGAGCCCAGGCGCAGAACAGCAGGAAGGATCCATCTGGTCACCCCCAGATGATGCTCCCTGGACGAATCCCCGGGAATTGGGGAGGCCGACGGGGCAGGCAAGGGGAGGGGAGGCTTCTGGCCGGAGTTGAAGAGGGAACAGCAGGCAGGGAAGCTTGTGGGGACGGAAGGAGAGAAATGAGAGAAAGAGAGAACAGGTAGGGACCCACCTCACTCCCTCAACAGCCTTTCTCAACCTTACTGGATCTGCTCTATGCTCCCCACCCGGGATGCCCTTTTCATGCCAAGGAGAGTGCCAAAGACTTCCTGGGCCAAAAGTCTGGCAGAGAAAAGCTTTCAGCCAAAGGGCCATCAGTGTGTAACCAGGAGGGGCATCTCCCCCAATACAACAAGCAACGAAGGCTGGAAGTTTGAGGCACCCAATGCATCTTCATTCAACATCCCAGGGTGGCAACAGCTGGGCACCCAGGGAATGCATCCTCTGACCAGATCCATCTGATCCCTTGTTAACAGCTGTTCTGATCCAGCTCCCCAAACACGACAAACCCTCTGACGTGATCTCAAAAGATTCCTTTATTAGGAATGCCGGCAGCCCCAGCAAAAAGTTTCTCTCGCAGGCTAACAAGTCCATCCGGAAGATGAATAGTTGTCTGCCATACCTATTCATCTCCACCCCCTGCCTTTTATCCCCAGAGATAGGGTGGGGCTTCGCTAGCAGCAGTGACTCTTCCATCCCAAGGACTGGCCCATAGATTTCCATTGCTCTCCTCTCCTCTGCCTTATGTGCATCTGCACGTCAGGCACTGGACCCAGCTGTTCCTCCTCTTCCTCATCAGCCACCTCCAGACCTGGGGGCTGTTGACTCTCCATCTAAGGGCTGACGGCCGGCCCAGGTTCTGCCTCTGTCTCTATCTCTCTGCTAGATCCATTCCCTCTTTCCCCCCGGAAGCTCTCAGGTTGCCTTGATGCTGACCCTGACTCCAATGCTGCCTCCTCCTCTGATTCGGCTGCTGGAGGGGCCGGTGGCCGACAGGCCACAACAACAGGCATGAAGAGTTCAGCCATGGTTAAAGCTTAGATGATGGCATGAGAAACTCTGTTATTTGCTCAGAGGCCATTTCAGAGCTGTTCCTCCACTTATACTTGGGGGGCCCTTTTGCACCATCCACTCTGGCCAAGGAGAGAACCAAATGGAGCGAGGAAGATCTCGGGGATCAAATGGCACAGAAGACGTTTTGATTAATGGCCACTTCAACAGAGGTGCAGCTGGTCAGACTCTGGTCCTTTGGCAACTTGTGTCTCCCGATATTAGGGGCCACATTGCTTGCAAATATCTCTAAGCATGTTCTGGTCCATGGGGGAGGGGCTGGATGCCGGGCTAAATGAAACCTCCCCCACTCACCCCGGCCTAATAATCCAGGAGGACTTTGTTAAAAGTGCAGACTAGATCTCAACCAGGGCAGGAGGCAACAGGTCTTCAATGGCGCAGAAGGCAGAACAGTCCCCAGTGTCCTAACGGGATTCCTGGTTGTCAAGTTCTCATGAAGTGGCCGAGCGTTTAGAGTCAAAGCCAGGCTCGAAAAGACTCATTTCAAGACCCCACCAAACCTTCACGCGCCTCTATGAGAGGGAGAGATGGGGGAATGCCATTCAGTCTCAGCGGTATCTCACCATTCAGAAGAACCCCGAGACGGGACTCCGGTTGCTTACCTTCACTCCACGGGGGCCGGGATAGCCAAGTGGGCCCTGAGGGCCAGTTGGACCCTGTGATCAGAGGAGAAGGGGGAGGGGGAAGATAATGCTTTTTGAGAGAAAATATGACGTTTATGCCCCTTCCTGCCAGCAAATCAGAGCCAGGCTCACCTTGCAGGTAAACAAATTACCCATGCTGGGGATACAACATTATGCCCAAGCCAACGCCCATATTATGCGTTGGGACTCGAGGGGCCTGCTTCACATACCCCGAGCAAACAGTGGCTCGGCTGCTGAAAGCAGTGGTTAGGGTTATGGGTTTACACAACCTTTTAGGCACACAGCGAACTAACTCTGGTCAAGTTGTGCCCTTGATGTGACTGTGGCTTTAGAAGCCAGAGGAGAGATTTTACTGGAGCTCTTTCATGAATGCCACCCTAGGGAAAGAACATTTGCAGCAAGAAATGCAGGTGTTTAGAACTCACTACACCGTCCACATCATCTCCTTAAATTCAAGATACAAGGTTGCAGGTTTGAGGTAGTTCTGCTGGATCCCCTTGTGATAAAGAAATCCAAAGAGATCTACTCTGGGAAGGCCTAACCTCACCCTTCAGGAAGGGAATATCAAGTCCAGAATATCTGACTTCCATTGATTGAAGGGCTACAGAAAAGATGTGCCACCAGGTAATGTGCTTCACATTGTATGTTTTAACAATGACACCCCCACCCCACAAGCCTGCATGTTTTGTCTCAAAGGGGACCCATGGATTTCAGTGCCTGCTGGAAAGGCTTGTTCTGACAATGACCAGATTTCCCAGCAGAAAACCTCTGAGTTGACCCATCATTTTTCTCTATAACCTGGGATGCTTTGTTATAAAATTTTGGTGTAATTATTTTGCACGAGTGTTCAGCCTTATAATCTTAAGCAGGGGTCTCCAACCATGGCAACTTTAAGACTTGTGGACTTCAACTCCCAGAGTTCCTCAGGCAGCTTTGCTGGCTGAGGAATTCTGAGAGTTGAAGTCCACAAGTTGCCAAGGTTGGAGACCCCTGATCTTGGGTTAGAATTTAAGCAGACTCAGTGCATTTCAAGGCTTCCAAGAGGCTCCCTTAGGCACTAATTGCTCTTCTAACCGAACCAGACGACACCAAGGACCCAAGGACGTATTCAGGGCTGCTTGGAAGCTTCACCACTAAATTACAAAGGCTGGGCATTCCATGAATATTCTATTTTGCTGTCTCTGGGAATTCTGTTCTGTGCTGAATTCCAGTTGCAGTTTGTTTGATTTGAATAGTTAAAAGATAATGCATGAACCATTTTTTTAAAATGAGAGGTCTCTTCTGACTTCAGTAAACTAAAATTACTAGGGCTGCATTGTCATATTTTCAATCTTTGCATCTTTGCATCTTATTTTAAGAAGATGCCCGTATTCTTTAACGTTCGGTTCCAGGATCTCCAGCTCAGAAGGGAGGGGGCTTTAATCCCATTTGGGTGGGGTGGAGGAGACAGTGCAGGTCTCTCAACTTCCACCTTTCCTGATTGCTTATTTGAACCCTATGACAATCATTAAGTCTTGTACCTTATGATTCTTGACAAATGTATCTTTTCTTTTATGTACACTGAGAGCATGTGCACCAAAGACAAATTCCTTGTGTGTCCAATCACACTTGGCCAATAAAGAAGTCTATTCTATTCTACTCCTACCCCTCCCTCTCAGCTACCACTAATGTACCTACATCATCCTTGTGTGATCCTACAGACGCTTGGGGGGGGGGCATTTAAGCCTTGTGGTCCAGAGGGGTCTCCAGCCTCCTCTGAAGCCAGAACAAATTGAGGAGCCCCCTGTACAGAGCTCGGAATGACTTTGGATGAAACTGGTATAGAAGGCAGCCACCTGGGGATCCGAGACAGCTGGAAACTCCCTGCTGTTTGCTAAATGACTTCCAGAGCAGCTACGGAGGTGGTGATGGATGGCTCTCCTTTCAATTCTGTGAGTGGAGCAGGCCCTCGAAAACTCTGGTCCTTGTGCAAAGCCAAGACAAGGAGGAGGGGATCTGCCCCAAGCAGGGAGGCAGCTGCAATTTCTCCCATTCCCGTCTCTTCCCAGCACACTGTCAGTAGGCAAACACCACTAGGCATGACTGTCTTCGGCAAAGGTTTGAGAAGCTGGCTTAAGGGAAGTCCTTCAGCTGGAAGAAACCAGCAACTACATCTTTCAGCGGCCCTTCCCCCTCGCCCCCCCCCACTGGTGAGGGGAGTGAAGAGACAAGGCTAGTTGTGACCTCTAGACCAGTCTCCAAATGTACCCATCAGGTTCCCTTCCGACCTCTTTGTAGTTGTGGGTCTCCTGAGGCCTCCCCTCCCCCACTCTGCCCTCTCAAGTCTGCAGAAGAACTACAGGTTGCAGCCTCGAGTTCTGTTTCCCCACCCCACACGCCCAGGTTGGAGGACCTCTGATCTTGCTATTTTCTGCAACCCCCTTTCTAATGACGGCAGGTGGGTGAACTCAGAGGAACGGCAGGGTTGACCTCTACCTACCTGGCTGCCCTTCTCACCAGGAGGCCCTTCTTTGCCAGGATGGCCCTGTAAGCAAGGAAAGCAAGAGAAGCCGATGAACAAATGAACAGAGTTGGAAGGGACCTTGTAGGTCATCTAGTCCAACCCACCCACCCACCCAAGCAGGAGACCCTACACCATTTCTGACAGATGGCAGTCCAGTCTCTTCTTTGAAAGCCAAAGGCAACTTCTAGTCCATTGGTTGATTGTTCTCACTGTCAGAAAATTCCTCCTTATTTCCAGCTTGAATCTCTCCTTGTTCAGTTTCCATCCATTGTTCCTTGTCTGGCCTTTGGGTGCTTTTGAAAACAGCTTGAGCCCCTCCTCTCTGTGGCAGGCCCTCAAATATTGGGACATATTGGATTGTCTCCCCTGGACCTTCTCTTCACTAGACTAGCCATGCCCAGTTCCTGCAAGCGTTCATCGTTTGTTTGAGTCTCCAGTCCCCTAATCATCCTGGTTGCTCTTCTCTGCACTCTTTCTAGAGTCTCAATATCTTTTTTAATAGTGTGATGACCAAAACTGGATGCAGTATTCTAGGTGTGGTCTTACTAAGGCCTTACAGAGTGGTAGTAGTACCTCACATGATCTTGATTGTATCCCTCTGTTAATGCAACTTAGGGTTGCATTGGCTTGTTTGGCTGCTGCCGCACACTCTTGGCTCTTATTTAATTAGCAATAGCACTTAGACTTATATACCGCTTCATGGTGCTTTACAGCCCTCTCTAAGCGGTTTACAGAGTTCAGCCTCTTGCCCCCAACAATCTGGGTCCTCATTTTACCCACCTCGGAAGGATGGAAGGCTGAGTCAACCTGGAGCCTGTGAGATTTGAACAGCTGAACTGTTGAACTGCAGTGCTGCACTTTAACCACTGCACCACCTTGGCTCTCTGTTGGTTGTCCACTAAGCCTCCAAGATCTCTCTCAGAGTTACTGCTAGGAAGTCTGCTTTCATCCGATCTATATGGGTACTTTCGGTTTTCCTTGCCTAAGTGTAAGACTGGGCTGCCTGTTCTTCCCATCTTGGGCCTGCTGGCTAAGCTTCTCTTCACCCTCCCAGCCCTGTGTGCCCTTCCCTCTCAGGGGGCTCCAGCAAACCGAGCGCTCTGGGCCGGGAGGGTCTCTTGGAGAGTCAAACAGCCTCAGCTGCCCTATTCACCAGCCATGCAGACCCAAAGAGCTCTGGTCATCAATATGACTATGGCCCAAGGTCCAGTAAAGAACAGGAAGGGGGGGTCTTATGGGCACCACAAATCAAGCCTTGGGAATGCATCTCTTGGCAGAAAGCTTGGCATCTTTAGGAATCACCTTGGCTAAGCACCTGCCAAGAGCTGCCCCCTCCACCGGCAGCCTCCCAGCTGGTGCTTCTCCCAATTATCCACAAAGAGCAGAAGCGAAGAGACGGAACTGCACCTGCAAACCCCTTGCTGTCTTTCCGGGGCTGTTTCTGCAGGCTGGCCCAAGAGAACGGAGGTCAGCAGAGTTCCTGCCGGTTCGGACCGGTTCTATAGAACTGGTAGCGAGAATTTCCCCCCGCTCGCCGAACCGGCAGCGATGGCTGGCTGGACACGCCCCCAAACCAGCTCTCTCAGCAGCGCCATAGGCGGTACCATCTTGTTTTTCGCTTCTGCGCATGCACAACTAACAAATCTTCCTTGCAGAAGCCAAAACTGGAGAAGGGCAGGTTCCCAAGGACATACAGTATATGTGCAAACCAAGGTTCACAGACATTTGGGTGGAATTTTACAGCCATCTAGCTTTCTTTATTGAGAATGATGCTTGCAGCTCTTTGCAAGCAATGCTGGTTTGTTTGTAGGCTAATATAATGGAAGGGTTGGAAGGGACCTTGGAGATCATCTTGCACAACCCCTGCCCACTGCAGGAATCCAGTGGAGGCGGGTGGGAAGGAAGGGCGGGAGGGAGGGAAGGAGGGAGGAGAAGGAAAGAAGGGAGGGAGGGAGGGAAGGAGGGAGGAGAAGGAAAGAAGGGAGGGAGGGGAGGAGAAGGAAGGAAGGAAGGAAGGAAGGAAGGAAGGAAGGAAGGAAGGAAGGAAGGAAGGAAGGAAGGAAGGAAGGAAGGAAGGAAGGAATGGTTCTTGTAGGGTTCTCAGCAGAGCTTACCGGGGGACCATCTGCTCCAGGCATGCCAGGAAGGCCAGGTTTTCCCAGGGGACCCTAAGGAAGAAAAAGTCATTTTTGCAACCAACGTGCAGTATGGCAACAGCAATGAGCCTACTGATTTGCCAATTATGCTCTCGGCTGTCAGAAACTCCTCTTAGGAACCAGGAGCTGGCCTGGGCACTCCCTCCTTCCCAGGAATCAGCCCTCTGGAACATCTTGGATCAAGTACAATGTTTGTGCCGCTGTTCTACGTCCCCTGCTGTCCCTCCCACAGAGCCCATTCACACTGCAAAGGATTCTCTGTTACCTCCGGTGACCTAAGGAAGTGCTCAGAATAAGCAGTGCTCTCGGTCGCATACTGCAGGAGCTGAGCTGAGGTTGGCTCAGGTACCCATTAGGTAAGATTCTCTGACATTTATTATCTGTTTGCAAGGGCCTTCCAGTTCAACTTGAGATGGGCAGAGCAGGAGAGGAGAAGCCGCCCGGGCACTTCTCTGCTCTCTGCCCACTCAAAGCCACCAGTGGGGGCTTCCAGAAGAGATCCAGTAGCTTTGCCCAGATGACGAGGCTCTGCTGGACGGTCTGAATGTGGCCAACTCAAAGGCCCGAACTGGCCCTGGGCTTATTTCCAGCACTCACCCACCCCCGTTTTCACCCACTCTCTTTTCAGAGGGTGCAAGTGTTAGAAATCTACAATAAAGAGGCTAGAGGTCTGATCTATTTCCACAAAGGAAAATAGACTCCTCAGCACAGAAAGTAAAAGAAATATACAGGCAGATATTTGAGCACAAGAGCAGGAACTACCCCAAAGTCTACCAGTCTCTTTTAAAAAACGAGGCCGGGCAGTTTGCCATCCACCTACCTTATCTCCGGGGCCTCCAATGGGACCTTGAGGGCCAGGAAGACCCTAGAAAGAGAAGGGGAGGGGGGTGAGATGCAAAGAGCGCACCAGGGGAACCCCACAGGGTCGCATCCTTCCCTAACTGTCACAATGTGAATATTGTCAGTTGTATATCTATGCAGAGAGATACACCTCTATCTAATATTATGGTATATTCCAACACAAGCAGAACACGTGATATGAGGTGTACACATGTGTGCATTCCTAATCCACCATTAATTTCTCTTCTGCCTTAGCTCTTGACCTGAACGGTCGTGTTTCTTAGCAAAGATGTAATTATTCAGGATTTATTGTTTTTGTACTGAAATAAATATTTTCTACTAGACTTTTAATCTTGGTTTTATTTCTAACTGTCTGAATTCCAAGCAAAGATCCAAAACGTCGCCTCTATGAGATTTTATTCTCATCCCAACACTAACCCCAATCCTCACTCAGCCAGGGGAAGACTTCCAGCCTGCAAGTGCCAAGGCTTAAACCCCGGGTTTTCTTCTGCACAACAAGATGAAACACACACACACACACACAACATTTGCCAGCAACAGCAGGGTTGGTTTTCAGTCTAAAAGAAATTCCAGTGTCCCACAGGAGACCAACCTCCTCCCCCTCCCCTCTGCATTGGAAAGCTGTGGCTCAGAAGAGGCTCAGAAAACCCCCGA
Source organism: Diadophis punctatus similis (assembly GCA_023053685.1). NCBI lineage: Eukaryota > Metazoa > Chordata > Lepidosauria > Squamata > Dipsadidae > Diadophis > Diadophis punctatus. The sequence continues at coordinate 124,004 of JALIGW010000246.1, forward strand.
CAAATTCAACTCCCTGGGACTCCTGCAACTCTCCTAGATCCTTGGTCACGAGGCTTGCAAAGGAGGGTCTCTGGGACTCCCATCCTTGAGGAAAAAGGGGAGGGGGAAGCCTTCTGGATTTTTCTCAGCATGAGAGAGTGCTGAGACCATCACACCAAATCTCTCTCCATGCTGGAAGGTCCCAGGCAGGAAGCCTGGGCTGCTACCAGGTGAAAATCTCCTGTGGCTGGGAACACACAAACACACACACACACACACACACACACACACACCCCGTGCTTAATCAAGAGAGGCTGCTGTGGATGTTACACAGGGAAGAGGTTTTATACATTGAAGTCCTCTTCCACAGAGGAAGAAGTGGCCCTGGTGGATGTGGATCCTTGGCCCCCCCAATGTGGTTTGTCTTTCCAGATCTTTAGGCTGGAATTTTCCTACCTTACCTGAAGGTGGTGTACAAAGTTAGCACCCACCCCTCTCCTAGAAGAATGAAATATTTTGGGGAATTTTAAAAAAAGGCAGAATATTATATTTCCCTAAAGGAGAAACATGCTCTTGGAAAGCAGCCCCCACCTTTCTTAACAGCCCCAGCAGGACTGGGCCAGCCTATCTACAAGACAAAAGGCCTTCGGCTCCAGGGTGATGGGATTCAGACATGGTCCCTCAGGACATAATAGGACCATTATAAGCAGAAGACACAGAGCCCACTGCATTGCACAATATCCTAAGGACATTGCATCAGCCAAACCTTTCAACCAAGCTTAGCTCAGACAAACTCCTATTTGTACATGGCCCCATGGGAGTCTGACAACAGCCAATAGAACACATGTCCTTGCACAGGAACAGGAAGCTCAAGTGCAAAGCCCAAGAGAAGGAACAAAAACCCCTCCCTCTCAACTCCATGTGGTCAGCTGCACCAGAGAACCACGTGCTTGGTGGTTCTGCTTCATCCTTAAACCATCTTTCCAATCAGCCCCCATGTTTCCAGTACTTTTGTCCCAGCTTGGAACTGAACCAGATGGATATTTCTTCCAACAGCGGTAAGAAGTGAGTTTGCTACAAGCCTCAAATTAATCGACTGACCGACATTAGGAACATCCATCCCAAGCCCTATTCTAACCCCACAGCGAAAGGGGCGACCGATCCCCCAGCACCCCCTACTGGAATCGCGCCTTCTCACCTGAGCGCCTGGACTTCCCTGTTGCCCTGGGGGTCCAGGCTCACCTTGAGGACCCTGAGAAAGAAAGCATAAAGAGCATATTCAGCAAGGCTGGCTGGATTTCACTTGAGAGAAACCAAAAGGGAAAACCCTCAAGGAGATTTTGGGTTATAACTGATAATACTTTTTATCAGTTACGCTGCATAAAATAACAAGCAAAACTCGGTACTGTAGTTGCCAGGAATATAACTCCTAGCAGTATAATCCTGCTGACTACGGTTATTTAGAAAACCTCTAACTTGCTAATGAAAAACACCCTGAAACATCCCATTTTACCTGGCTTTGTCATTTTTGGCTGCTAATAATGCTTTTTATGGTTGAAAAAAAAAACAACAACTCAAAAAGCACTGAAATTTCAGATCAGGTATCCGGCAGCCAAAACATTTTCTTGTTTCTGAATACAGTGAAATATGGGACTGCAAACCTGAGGCTGCTTCTAACATAGCTCTTTTTAAAAACAATTGTATTTATATGTTTTCTCTTTGTATACAATAAGTGCTCAGTGGACAGCGTACTGTCTGGGTCAGTTTGTTTACATAGCAATATTAAACTCCTAATTTCTACTTCTATTATCCAAACTTTGATAAAATGCGTTCCAAATTTGAAAATATTCTGCATCTTCTTTTTCTTTTACCTTCATTGTTAGTCTGTCCATTTCTGCACAGTCTAATGTTTTTTTTAATTATCTCTTCTTCTGTGGGTGTTCTTCTGACATAGCTCTGAGTTCGGAGACCAAACAGTTGCACAATGTTGTGTGAGACACTGATTGCCCACAAACCATGGTGCCACTTTCCCCGCCGTTGGTCACCTTGGCCTAGAAAGTGGCCCTTCTTCAAGCACAGGACTTCCTTCCTTGTAGGAAAGATACGACCCTTCTCCTAAGTGAAGGTGGGGAGGGAGGGAAGGGCTCCTGCTCTTCCTTTAGACTTGCGATGTAGAGCAGGGGTCTCCAACCTTGGAAGCTTTAAGACTTGTGGACTTCAACTCCCAGAGTTCCTCAGCCAGAGTTCCACTGGCTGAGGAACTCTGGGATTGAAGTCCACAAGTCTTAAAGTTGCCAAGGTTGGAGACACCTGATGGAGAGGACACAAAACTAGCAGGGGTAACCAAAGGAGAAAGAGGAGATTCGAAAAGACCTGGAGCTGAAATGAGTAGCAGGGAACTTAGCAGCGAGAAAATGTAAAGGAACAGATTTGGGTGGGAAAATAAAGGACGTCACCTGTGGACAGGATCTGAGTCCTGGCTGTGGGATGCAAAGGGGGCCTGGGTCTCCTCCTCAACCAAGTGGGGCATGTATGGCAGAAGAGGGAAGCAACTTCTTCAAGAAAATGGGTATCCTGAAGGCCATTAACAGAAGCCCAGCCCAGATTAGAAAAACTGACCAACATTCAAGAAGTAAATACTACAAATTAAGGAACTGCCAAATGGTAAATGGCCCAACTGAAGAACCGTCAACACCACCCCCACCAACACTGACAGGGCAAGCCACTAGAACAGGAGTGTCAAACTCAAGGCCCTGGGCCAGATCCGGCTGCAGGGTGCTTAGATCTAGCCCGTGGGGCCGCCCTGGAAACAGCAAAGGACTGGCCCACGGTGCCTCTGCCAGCAAAAACAGAGCTCGGGAGGGCCACATGCTCCGTTTTCGCTGGCAGAGGGTTGCAGGAGGCCGTCCCAGCCGAAAACGGAGCTCGGGAGCCTGTTTTCGCTGGCAGAGTGCTCGGGCCACCACAGGCGTCCCTGACACGAGTGATGTTGAGCTGGCCATGCACCCCCCCCCCCGCCCTCCCAAGGTCAAACACAACGCAGCCCTCAATGAAATCGAGTTTGACACCCCTGCACTAGAACATAAACTGAGAGCAAACCCCACTCCTTACTAGCACTGATGATGTTACCTAGTTTGGATAATGAAACGTCTGCAAGAAAACAACCAAGCTCAGAGAGCAACGAGGACCCCTCAGAACTGACTGTCCATTCACTTCTGCCCCATTTGGAGTTCTGGGCATCATAACTCAAAATGGACTCCAAGCAATTAATCCAAGGGGACAGCTTGCCTCCCAGCGTTGTGGGTGCTCCATCGCTGGAGGTTTTCAAGGAAAGATTGGACACCCGTTTGTCCAGGAGGGTATGAGAACTCTTGCCCTGGGCAGGGGGTTTCACTAGAAGACCTCTGAGGCCCCTTCCATCCCTAGGAGTCTATGAAAGTGGAGTAAGTTCACGGAAGGGACGATGAGGGGGGGTCTGGAAACGAGAACCCATGAGGAAGAGCTCTGGGTCTGGATAGAGCTGCAAAAGAGAAGACAGAAGAGAAACATGAAAGCAACAGAGAGGACGTAGAGTGAGTTGAGGTCTCCCTCAGCAAGGCTTCCCCCCCTAGAAGGTCCTTTGGGCGCCATGGAGAATAATCCAGCCGTCCTCCTTGGGACGGTCCTTCAAGAACGGGACAAACCTCTGTCTCCAGGACTTTTCCTCCTTCTGGCTTCCAGAGTAAGCGCTGTGTGCAACTAATTATGTACCTAAGTGCCTCATGATACACACAGAGACACACAGCCCTCAATGCTGGAATCATTGATGGCCACTGATTACTCCAGCGAGTTCTTTATTCAAGGAAATGCAATATGCGACCCATGAAAATCAATTTGAAATGTAAAATTAATTAGCGCCGTTTACTTTAGGAAAGCAATGTCCACCAGCTTTGAAATGAAGACGGTCTGAAAAGCCATTAGTGGATTGAATTTATGCAGCGCAAGTAAGCTCGCCCGTGGTGGGCAGGCACTTACCACATTCCCCTTAGGGCCGGACTGTCCATCCATCCCAGCAATGCCCTGATGGGAAGATTCAAAAAAGAAGGCAGAGGCAAAACGTGAGCCAGAGTTTGCACGGACGGAAGCCACCCCCAGTCCTATTTCCAGCTGTCTAACCCGGTCTCCCAAAGTGAAGCCTGTTAGGAAAACTCTAGAAAGGAGCAAAGGTTGGGCAACACTCAGCTCCACCACCACAAAGCAGTTGGTTCTCCAGGGGGCTCCCAAGCGTCCCCTCCCCATTTCACATCACGGTGCTGAAACACAGCAACGAAACAGAGATTTTCAATAGGAAAAATGTTGATATCTTTAAAAATAATAAAAAGGCCTGTTTTGCTTTATCATCCTCATCCTCATTCAACAGCCCCATAATCCCTTGTGGGGTGGAGTCTGGGCAACTGAATGGAGCTGAGTGTTTACTCGCCGGATGCCCTTCCTGTCGCCAATTCAGAGTTTTTTCTCAGCAGATATAATCTCATTGTTCCCAGAGAGAAAAATATCTGTCTCTACCTAGGATCGAACTCACAGCCTCCTGATTGTGAGGTGACAGCTCCACCTCTAGGCCACCGCACCACTTGCCTGTTTTGCTTTATCCCCCATGCAAAATCCTTGGCAGGCTTGGCCTTCACATCATGCCTTGGCGAGTGAAAGAAGGAGATTAAAACTGGGCTCATCCTGGCCCCAAAATTGATGGCCGGAAGTTTTCTTGCCAAAATCCTCTGCAGGGAGAAGAATTGGGCTAAAGCTCCCCCTCCCCTCGCTCAGCGTTTCCACCCATTCCACCCACTTGCAGAGCCTCCCTCCACTGTAGGCGCGGCCCCTCGCGCCTGACTTCGTCCTGCTCGCAGGGAAGGGTGACGTGGGATCGAGCCCATAGGCCCCAGGGCTCCCATCGGCCAAATGGACAGTCCCGTTCATCCCCTCGGCAGGTCCGGTGGCAAAGGCACCATGGTTGCACCCAGGGAAGCCCTGTCTGGCCTGGGAGGAGGAATGAACTGGACGCCTAAACTCATCTTTCCCAAGACGGCCTGCATGTTTCCTGCAATCGGCCGTGAAAACTCTTGCTTCTGATCATCATTTGCGCGGCACATTGGAGGGTGGGAAAATATTTCCATGCAAAATCATGGAAGCAAAGTGCAAAATGTGTTTTTTGCCACTGCAATGATGTGAGAAAGTGTCCTTGAGAGTTGAAGGATGGGAGGTGGTCATGGGTGCCAGAGTGGCATCCTGGCTTCCTGCCAAAATATTTTTTTCTACTCACCGGAGGTCCTGGTGGCCCTGGAGGTCCTTTCGGTCCAAGCAAACCACGGGGACCCTGGAAGAAGAAACAAGTTTAATTTGAAAGTGTCCACGAGGAACAGAAAAGTTTCCGCTTGTGCTGCGCTATAAACTTTGCACTGGAAAAGGCAATTGATAATGTTGAGGGGGAATGTTCCTTCATGAGCACCAGGCAGCCTGAGAAGAAGACCCAGTTCTGTGTGACCACACTGGCCATGACCAAAGGATCCAGCAGCCAAGACCAAAGGTGGCCTCCATTACAGGGAGGTACAATTTATTTACTTGTATCCCACCTTTATTATTTTTTACAATTAAGTCAAGGGGCCAAACATATCCAACATATTTTCCTTCTCCTGTTTTTCCCACCACAACAGCCCTGTGAGGTGGGTTAGACTGAGAGAGAGGGACTGATCCAAAATCTCCCAGCTGGCTTTCATGGCTAAGGCAGGACTAGAACTCATGATCTCCCACTTTCTAGCCTGGTGTCTTCACCACTGGACCTGGGTGGCATCAGTCCTTCTTCGGAGCTCCTGGGCTCTGTGGGGACTTTGCCATTCATTGGAGCAAGTGCTCAGGGAGGCTTCAGATGGGAGGCTTCTTCCCTTGCCTAGGACTCCTCAGAACCTGCCAGGCCAGGAGACTGGCGGGCTTAAGCAGCCTCTTCAGCCCTCAGGTGAGAGAACAGCCCTTAGCTGCCTGCCTTTTCATCAGCTGAAACAACTGTTTCACAGATCAGCAAAACCTGAGTTAAGCATCCACCGAAAAATACGAAAATAAAACACTGACAGTTTTTTTTGGCAACCAGCAGAGAGAAGTCCATTCAGTATTCTGAACAATATGTGGACGAAAATAAACTTAATTTCAACCTATTGTCTGAAGTCTAACAGCATGAAGTGAAAAGATCCTGGTCATACATTATTTGTTCCTCCACTGCAGGATTTCAAGAAAAGATTGGGCAAAATCATTTGTCCAGGATGGTATAAAGTCTCTTGCCTTGGGCAGGGGGTTGGACTAGAAGACCTCTGAGGTCCTCCCCATCCTGTTATACTATTCTAGCTACATTGATGGAGAAAGGCCTTTGGTGACAGCAGATTGGGCAGCTTCTTCTATTGGTTGGAAAGCCTCCTGATGTGGGAGTATCTGGGCCAACAAACTTCCACAATGCCAACTTCAACCTTCTTACTACAGGCTCTTGCTGACCCATCCAAGAAGAGGGTGGAACTGGTACCAATTGGCTCTTAATTGCAGAAGAGCCAATTTGAAGGCGCTGCCTCATCAGCCTCCCTAGCTCCTCTCCCCAGCCACTCCACTCAAGGAACTGCATCCTCTTGAATAGAAGAAAAATTTAGCTGGGCTTTGCACTGGGGAGTCCTTGGTGCTGTCTGAGCTTGGTGATCTGCTTGCCAACATTTCATTACCCAACTGGGTAACATCATCAGTGCACTGATAAGACGGGTGATAAAACATTGGCAAGCAAACCACCGAGCTCGGGGAGCACCAAGGACTTCGCCATCCCTGCTGAGAAGTGCAGCTGCTCAGATGGTCTTATGGGCAGAGGCAACAAAACCCCGGGGGAAACTGGCAGAAGCGGAGGAAAGGGCTGCGCTCTCAGCCAGAAAAGGTGAGTGACAACCTCTGCAGCCAATCTCCTTATCAGTCAGAGCAGCTACTGTGATTACAACTGCCCTCCTCTGCAAAAGGCTAATTTCTCATTGTAAATTCCCAGAGCACAAATGATGGACAAGCAGAACAAATAAAAGGTGCATAGAGCACCCCAAAGTGGCACTCAACTTCATGCCCCACAGTGGTCCTAACTCTCTGACTGTGTTCACACACGCACAGTGCGCATCTTCAGATCATATGCTCTGCTGAAATGCCAAATCCCGTCTCAATGTCCCAAAAGTGCTTTTTCTGGAGGCAACTGGACTTTGTTTTTTCTTTTGAAGATGTTTCGCTTCTCATCCAAGAAGCTTCTTCAGCTCTGACTGGATGGTGGGAAATGGAAGGATTTATATTCCTTGCAGACAGCTGGTAATCTGCATCCTTTTAGAGGGTCATAGAAGCACTTGGAGGTTTATCTGTATCCTCAGGGTCACCTGAGTGGCGCTCCTGGTTCCTGTAGTCTGCAATTTTTCCTCTGGAAATCCATTCCTACTCCCACCCCATTCCAAGTGGGTTCATCCCAAATTGTATAGCTAAAAGTCTGTAGAGATTCTACGTCATCCAGGTCCTGGTTGTCCCAAAGGTGCTTTTTTTTTTCAGGAGGCAACTGGACTTTCTTGCTTCAACGACCCTTTGAAAGGATGCAATCAGAGCTGAAGAAACTTCTTGGATGAGAAGCGAAACATCTTCAAAAGAAAAAACAAGAAAGTCCAGCTGCCTCCAGAAAAAGCACCTTTGGGACAACCAGGACCTGGATGACGGAGAATCTCTACAGAGTCCTGTCCCAGGGAGGATAATCAGGGATGGGTTGAGTCACCAGGTGAAGGACAGAGTCCTGTCTTGATGGTATGGCTGAGCGCCCACTACCAACTACCCAAATCCATTTTAGTTTCATCCACACCTGGGTGTCTGGAACTGGAAGAATGAGAAATTCAGAAGCGCAAAAGGGCAGGGAGCAAATCTGGCTGAGATTACCGTGCTCCTCCTGCCCTCCCCATTTCCACCCTCCTTCTCTCTCCATCTGTCAGCAGGAGACAACAGAGCTTTGGGAGGGAGGATTTGCCACCAGCCCAGTAAATAAAAGTCCCCTTTGGATCCAACCTGACCAGGTGGCCTCTGTGCGATTCTCCTGTCCACAGAGCAAAGGTATCGTTTCCTTCAGCCTCTGTCTGCAGCCCAGAGGTTCCTGGCGTGTTCTGCTCTGTAATCTTCCCAATGCTGGGACCCCCAAGCATCCAGGCCCCCTCTGGGAGATGGCCTTCCAAATGAAGGCATCTGGGGTAGAGAGCAGCTCTCCACCCACCCAGGTTGTCCCGGGTGAACAAGGAGGCATTTCAGAGTAACAGACTCACAGCTCTGCATAACCATCTTCAGCTTCCCCTGAATTTGAATCTGAACCTCAAAATGTACATTTTAAATTCTGGAATGGGGACAACATTTCTTCTGGCCGTGTTTAAGGGTAAAAGAGACAAAAGCCCTACGTCCACCTTCAGCGAAGGATCTCAGGAGAGTTTGTGGCAGAAGCAGCTGAACGACGACATCGCCTGGGCCGTTTCTACACATTCCATCTTGAGTCCCCGTAAGGACCTCTGGCCATCCCAGCTGATTCCCAAGCACCCTCCCCATCAATTCATACATTCTGCTCTTGGACCTGTTCCTTAAATCATCATCATCATCATCATTATCATCATCATCATCATCATCTTTTAATGACCCCATAATCCCATGCAGGGTGGAATCTAGGCAACTGAATGGAGCTAGCAGAGTGTTTACTGGCCGGATGCCCTTCCTGTCGCAAATGCGGAATTTTTGTTCAACAGATACAATCTCAGTGTGCCCAGAGAGAGAAATATCTGCCTCTACCTAGGATCAAACTCACAGCCTCCTGATTGTGAAGGGAGAGCTCCACCTCTAGGCCACCACACCACTCCTGGATGTGTGCCTTAAATGCCTCCCCCATTGTTCAAAGGAAAGGGACTGCCTCCGTTTTCCAGAAACTTACAGGTTCTCCGGGTAGACCTCTGGGCCCAACTTCTCCATCGTCACCCTGTTTGGCAGGAGAAAGAAAAGGGGGAGTAAGAGCCAGACCCCAATCAGGCCCCTCTTGTTAAACAATAATAGGTTGTGACAAACCATTTGGGGAGGGAAAGTGAAGCAGCTTCATTCACTAAAACAAGACAAGGACAAGAAAAAATGGATGGAAACTAATTAAATAGAGAAGCAACCTAGAACTAAGGAGAAACTTCCTAACAGTGAGGACAATTAACCAGTGGAACAGCTGGCCTCCAGAAGTTGTGGGTGGCTCCATCACTGGAGGCTTTTAAGAAGAGACTGGACAGCCACTTGTCTGGAATATACAGGGTCTCCTACTAGAAGACCACCAAGGTCCCTTCCAACTCTGTTATTCTGTTCTGTTCTGAAGATGAGGACTCCAAAGGTTGGAACAAGACCACTGTAATCATGGTCTCATCTAGCTTAAACAAAAAGTGAAAATTGGGTGACTACATTTGACCCAGGGAGGACAATCAAGGATGGATTGAGTCACCAGGTGAAGGATTTACAAGAATCCTTTAACTATAGGCCTTCCTATATTTATACATCCCATATATAGGGTGGGATCCGATATCCCATCACTCTGAAGGTCTTTGTTTCGCCTCTGGAGGCATAACCTGCTGTCCATGTGCCTGGAGGATAGTGACTGATTTACAGCATAAGCTCAGTGAGTGATAAACAGACCCCAAATTATTTAAGGTTCACAAGGACACTTGACGGAACTCACCCTGTCACCATCTTCACCGGGGGCTCCTGGGGGACCCGAGGGGCCAGGATCACCCTGAAGAGAAAAAAAGGCCAGCATCAGTCATGTTTTGATGCCCCCTACCCCCCAAAATTGGTCACCACATTACAAAAAAGATGTTGAGACTTTGGAAAAAGTGCAGAGAAGAGCAACTAAGAGGATTAAAGGCCAGGAGACAAAAACATATGAAGAACGGTTGCAGGATTTGGGTTTGCTTAGTCTAGAGAAAAAAAGAATTAGGGGGCACATGATAGCACTATTCCAGTATTTGAGAGGTTGCCACAAAGAGGAGGGGGTCAAATTATTCTCCAAAGCACCAGAGGACAGGACAAGAAGCAAGGAGAGAAGCAATCTGGAATTAAGGAGAAACTTCCTAAACAGTGAGGACAATTAACCAGTGGAACAGTTTGCCTCAAAAAGTTGTGGGTGCTTCATCATTGGAGGTTTTTAAGAAGAGACTGGACAGCCACTTGTCTGAAATTGCATAGGATTTCCTGCTTGAGCAGGGGGCTGGACTAGAAGACCTCCAAGGTCCTTTCCAGCCCCCTGTGCTCCTCCTAGAACTCTTGGCATGGAAGTCAAACCTCCTGCAAGACACCAGCCGCTTCCTCTGCACAGGCAGTTGGCAGACAGAGTAAATTTGAAGTAAAATAAAAATAGCAATGCTGTTAGGAATGAAGAAAACAGGGATTCAAAGGGAAAGGGGGCATCAAGGTGGTCAAATGCCAACGTAAAGGTCTCCGAGGTACCAGTAGGAAAGAAAGGGGATTAATATGGCACCCCAGATGGCCATTTTTTAAATTGTGGAGCAGTAAAGAGATGGCCAAGCTATTGGCCATGGGATGTCTCAAAAAGGACAATGGTTGAAGCACCCAAACCCAGCTGCCTCCTGGGAGCGTTTTGTGCCTGCCCGCCCCAGATGCTTCAGGAATTCTTTGTAAGACCATTATCTGCAAATCACTTTCAGTTTTCTCACTGACATCCTCCTCAGGTTGGCCTGAATGTGTCATTGTTAAAATTTTCAAGCAGTGTTCAGGAAAAACCTCAGAAGCTTCCTCAATTCCTGAACAAGCATTAAACATCATTAAAATCTTCCACTGCAACACGCAGCTGCACTGGGGATTTCAGGCTTGGTCCCAGACATTCATCTTCAATGTTTTAATGTTTTCAAATGTCCGTCTTCAATGTTTTAAAAGCCCCCCGTTGTTTTTTTAAAAGCCCCCCCGTTTTTTTTTACAGCACACATAAGATTCTGTGGCAAAGGCTGAAAGTTAAGAAAAATGTGGCATTTGATAAATGCCTGGCCTTAAGTCTGTAAAGATTCTCAGTCATCCAGGTCATGGTTGTCCCAAAGGTGCTTTTTCAGGAGGCAACTGGACTTTCTTGTTTTTTTTCTTTTGAAGATGTTTCGCTTCTCATCCAAGAAGCTTCTGCAGCTCTGTCTGCAAGGAATATAAATCCTTCCATTCCCCACCATCCAGTCAGAGCTGAAGAAGCTTCTTGGATGAGAAACAAAATGTCTTCAAAAGAAAAAAACAAGGAAGTCCAGTTGCCTCCTGAAAAAGCACCTTTGGGACATCCATGACCTTAAATTCTCTCTGCCTCCCTCTCATCCCTTGTTGAAAAACGTCATGGATGACTCTCCTCACCCATAACTGAGGCAGGGAAATGTCCTTGGCCAAGTCACAAATGACAGACCCTCCCGCTCAAGCCCCCAGATGCTTCAGGGAAAGACCACCAGCAAAGATCAGAAGATTCTCGTCCTCTCCAATCCGCTCTGAGAAATTGGACAGTCAAAATCAATGGCTGGCAGCAAAAAAAAGAAAAAAAAAGCCAAGAGAGGCCATCTTCTCCTTAGCAACCTTTGGAAAGCAGAAGAATGCAGAAACACAAGCAGGACTTACCCTGGTCCCCTTTTCTCCAGAGATCCCAGCCAGGCCATCGAAACCTCGGTCACCCTGCAAGAGAATTCAGAGGGAGAGTGGCTTCCAGATCCCGAAGAGGTTCCCTGGCCTGGTGGTGGCTCTGGGCTCTGCTCTGCCCTGACTCTTTCCCCGTTCCTTCCTCTGGCTAAGCTAACTCTGTAAGGACCTGGACTGCTCCCACCTTCTCTGTCAGAGGGCCAAGCATGGAGCACCTGTGCATGGAGGGAAGTGCAAAGAGAGGAGGAAGGGAAGAGGGAAGGGGAAGGGAAGGGAGGGGAAGGGCAAAGGCAAGGGGAAGGGAAGAAGGAAGGGAAGGGAAGGGGAAGGGGGGGAGGAGGGGAAGGGAAGAGAGGGGAGGGGAAAGGGAAGGCAAAGGCAAGGGAAAGGGAGGGAGGGGGAGGGGGAGGGAAGGGGAGGGGGGGGAAGGCAAAGGCAAAGGCAAGGGAAAGGGAGGGAAGGGAGGGGAGGGGAGGGGAAGGCAAAGGCAAAGGCAAAGGCAAAGGCAAAGGCAAAGGCAAAGGCAAAGGCAAGGGAAGGGGAAGGGGAGGGGAGGGGAAGGGAAGGGAAGGGAGGGGAGGGGCAAAGGCAAAGGCAAGGGAAGGGAAGGGAAGGGAGGGGAGGGGAAAGGGAAAGGGAAGGCAAGGCAAAGGCAAGGGGAGTGGAGGCAAGGTGAGGCGAGGCGAAGGCGAAGAGAAGGGAAGGGAAGGGTGTTGGCTAATGTGGGGTGGAAGATGGGGGCCCTCGGAGAGACTTGGAACACCCCCTCCATTCACTTGCAATAAGAGGTCTCCCTTCTCCCTCCAGAGACCATTTTGTGCTCAGTTCTCCGTTTCAGGCATTCGCACTCTTGACTCAGAACAGGATTTTTAAAAAAAGAAAAGAAAAAAAGACCGGTGCAACCTTTTTAGGCCAATTTGGCATCAGAGAGTCTCTGGAGACGAGCCAGAACAAAGAGTTGGGCAAAAGCTCAATTAGGTTTTGTTTAATTGCAGTGAAATTTAAATAGGATGACTTCCCAAAGGATCACATTAAAAATGGCAATTATTGGGAGGCCTTGGAGGCCTCAGGAGACCCCGAGATCTCCAGTTGGAGGCAGCGTCTGATTTCGGGCACCCAGGACTTGCTGGGGGAATCCCACCTCCCTGACTAGTCCTGCTAGGTGGGACTTGCTTCCCACCCCAGGACAGGGGCCAAAGCACCAGGCAGCCTCACACTTCTGCCCCCCCCATCCTCCCCACCGTCTTGCCTTGCCAGCGAAAGAGAAGTCAGAAGCTCCCTGAGGTGAAGGAGGAAGGGGTTCGATTTGTTTTTTTTTTTTATGCAGCTCTTTATTTTAAAATCTGTAAACAAAATCCACGCTGCCTCTCGTTCCTCATCTCTCCTAAATTATAGGTCTTTTGTATGTAACTACCTGTGGCAGATGCTTTGCCAACCTCTATTTTTAAACTTTATCTTCAGCAATGTGATTCTTTATTCCTGTAAGCAGAATCTCCAGCTACGTTTCTCCCAATCCCAGCCCTTCCTTCAGAGCTCTGCTCCCGCTGCTCTGACCGAGTATCGCCTGCCGCTCTGACACGCGCAGGCACGGTTCCCTCCGTGTGCAACTCCACAAAGTCCCCTGGCGCTGCCCATGAGAAGGGGGAGGCTTGGAAGAATGTGTAGCAAGTTAGCACCCACCCCTCTCCTAGAAGAATGAAATGTTTTAGGAAATATTAAAAAAGGCAGAATATAATATTTCCCCAAAAAGAGAAATTTAAAAAAAAATCTTAAGGGAGACAGAAACTCCGAGCCCCAGCCCCCTGTCCCCAAGCAGATTCTGAGCTGGGGCAGCTTTTAGAAATGCAGATTTGGTAATCCATTACTCCCTGAACAAAGGCAGATTAGCCCTCACCCAAGATCCAAACCAGGACAAAGCCATTAAGCCTTAATAGGAATTGCTCAGAACACAAGCTCCTTCATTGCATCATCTCAGAGCAGACCAAACTTCAACCAAACCTAGCTCGGACAACCTATAGAGCCAGCTATGACCCCTACATAACCCCTACATGGCCCATGGGAGTCTGCCAACAGCCAATAGAATACATGTTCTTGCACAGGAACAGGAAGCTCAAGTGCAAAACCCAAGAGAAGGTATTAAAAAAATCTTATTCTCAACTCCATGTGGTCAGCTGCACCAGAACCCATGTGGTTCTGCTTCATCATTAAACCATCTTTCCAATCAGCCTCCAGCCTCCATTTTGTCTCCAGTGCCTTTTCCCCCCGGCTAGGAACTGAACCAGATGGATATTTCTTCCAACAAATGGATGGCCTGGACCTTTCCGAAAGCAGTTTAAGCTGTCCTTGTAGGATCTACGAGGAGAAAGCTGATGGATGGGGAATTCTCCTGAGTCACGGAGCATCCTTGCACAACCTCGCCTGTTGGAATTAGTTCTCACCTCTCCGGCCATAAATTATGCTCCTGCCAGCTCTCTCCCTCCTCCCAGAAGCTCAGGCACCAGAGACCAAGAGATTTGAAGAAACAGCAAATGATTTGCAGTCCTCCTTCTCTCCTTCCCCTCCCCACATCTCTTTCCACGTTAAGTACCTACATAATCAGCCACTTAAACCTGCTAATATACAACTTCCAGGCAAATGTCCCTGCATTCAGATTCGGCATTACTGCTTGTCTCTTTTGATGAAAGCCGAGTGAGGCCATGGAAAGAAGGCGGTTGTGGAAATGGCTAATTGTCTGCCGCTCAGTGTGGAATTCCCCCCCTTGGATGCTGCAGGTTTCCTGGGAAAGAACATCTGGGAAGGTGAAAGAACGGCAGGGGCGAGAGGAGGAATTTGGCCCAGTTTGGCCCAGTTACCTTTGGTCCCGTTTGGCCTGGCATCCCCCGAGCACCATCGCTGCCAGCCCGTCCCTAAAATGAGAGCAGAAACAGGAAATTAAGCAGACAAACTAGATCAAAGAGCAAAAAAAATTGCTCTGGGGCTGAAGCTAAGTCATCAGACAATCCACCATCTACTCCAGTGTTTCCCAACCTTGGCCACTTGAAGATGTCTGGACTTCAACTCCCAGAATTCCCCAGCCAGCATTCGCTGGCTGGGGAATTCTGGGAGTTGAAGTCCAGACATCTTCAAGTGGCCAAGGTTGGGAAACACTGATTCTACCCCTTCCCTTCTTCCCCCATGTATTCTTCACAAGGCCTCTGACTGGTTCCAAATCAGGATGGACCTTGGCTTCGATCTTGTGCTTGCAAGAGCTGACCTGCCCTAAGCCATGCTTGCACACCCTCCCTGCTGGCCCCCAAATTGTAGTTTAATCAGGTACTGGTGGTCCCAAGAAATTCTGCAAAGGTTCAGATCAGACTAGGGAACCGAAGTCATGCGTGTGTGGGAAGCTCCCCCCCCCCCCCGCATTCCCCCAGAAGAATGAAATATTTGGGGAACTATTAAAAAAGACAGAATATTATATTTCCCTAAAGGAGAAATGGAGAAACATGTTTTAGAGGCAGAAAGCAGCCCTCAGTCTTTCTTAATAACCCACAGCAGATGCCAGCACTTAAGGAGATAAAGAGCTTATTGAAAGAGGAAGCCAACTATCTAGATGGCTCCATTCATAAGCAAAGCAAATGCTGCCAGCCCATTCAAGACAGGATATTTCGAGAAACTCCTTGCAGCAAAGTTTGACAGCTAACAAAAGCAGAGTGGTAGAACAAGCAGCCCCTCACCCAAGATCCAACACTGGACGAATGTCATTAGCCACCATGGAATTGCCCAACACCTTTTTAGAAACACAAAGCCCATGTTGCACAAATCCCAAAACTTCAAAAACACAGAACCATATTAAGAATCCTTCCTCTTACTCAGTTGTTGTTCAGCTGACCCAGAACTGCATGCTGTCTTTGTGTGTGGTTCTGCTTCATCAATAAACTTTCTTTCCAATCAGCCTCCATGTTGTTTCCAGCGTCTTCTTTCTCCCGGCTTGGAACTGAACCAGATGGATTTTTCTTCCAACAGGTACTAATACTACTTTTATCATAAGGTTGCAATAACAGAACCTTACAAATCTGAATGCGCCTCCCCCTTCGCTCCCTTTATCCTCCTGGAGGGTCTTGTTGGAGATGCTTCCTCAGATTACATTTCTGTCCAGGTCTCAGATTTCTCTTATCTGACCATTATCTTAGTAGTAGCTCTTCCTCCTGTTCTTTGAGGCCATTCCTGCTGGTCATTCCCTGGTTACTTGGTGCCTTGGGTCAGCTGGATCTCCAGCATGGGGTTCGAGTTTGCTGCATGCTTGCTATCGGCTGCCATAGTAATGGGGAGGGGGGCATGGTATTTGGGTTGGGGAAGTGAGCTGGTAAGGTGAAGTCTCATGTGAACTAAATGGAAGGTTTGCTCTCCAGAATTACTGCGCTGCTTAGTGGAGTTATTTACACCCTGTCAAGGCCAACTGTCCTAGGACTCCAGATGGGCAAAATACCTGAATATGAGCTTCACACAACATCATACTGGATGTTGATTAGACCCTCAGCGCTGGACCCTCGGGGGGTGGGGGGTTTGGGGAAACTTTCAAACTGTAACTTGCACGCGTTTTGAATCAGATCTCGCCTTGCTTTCGCTGCTATCATTTCAAACTCAGCAAAAGGACCTCTTCTCTAATTCAATGGAGTTGGATGTTTTCTTTCTTGGGTTTTGAATGGAGGCAGGCCTGAGAGTAAACCTCCAGAAGACCAGGGAGAATATGCTTCTGGAAAGATACACCCAGGACTGCATACAACTTGCCTTTCCATAAGAGCAAAAACATCTTTTGGGGACGGTTTCTGTGCTCACAGCAGTTGTCAGAAGATGTGAATTCTTGCAGGCCTGTCTGTCTCCTTCCTCCCAGACTACTGGGGCTGGTGCAGCTCACACACCACTGATGCCACTCGGGTGCACTGCGAAAGCTGCACATACCACTCCAATCGGGACTAGTTGCAGTTTCTTTAAGGGCAGCCCCATGTGGAGTGCATTGTACTCATCCCCATTTGTGTGAGCCTCTGTGTGAGTGAGACTAAGGCATGAGTGACCTGATATTCTGACAGTGAGAACAATCAACCCATGGAACAGAAGTTGCCTTCAGAAGGTGTGGGAGCTTCATCACTGGAGGCTTCCAAGAAGAGACTGGACTTCCATCTGTCAGAAATGGTGTAGGGTCTCCTGCTTGGGTGGGGGGTTGGACTAGATGACCTACAGAGTCCCTTCCAACTCTGTTAATCTGTACCTTGTGGTTTAGATGTGTTGTGGCCTGTTTGCCACCGGCCCCTCCAGCAGCCGAATCAGAGGAGGAGGAGGAGGCATGGGAGTCAGGGTCAAGCATCAGGGCAACCTGGGAGCTTCAAGTGGGAAGAGGGAGTGGAGCTGGCAGAGAGAGAGAGAGA
>JALIGW010000247.1:0-138836 GCA_023053685.1 Diadophis punctatus similis
AGCCTACCCTGAAGAGCTAGCCCAAAGTCTAACACTGCATTCGCCTTAGGACTCAATACAGCCAAAAAACATGACTTTTGACAAACACCTCAGAAATGAAAATGAAACACATATTCCTGTTCCCCACGGGCTGGAAAGCCGAATTCTCGCTTGATTTTCGATTCCGAGCCTACCCTGAAGAGCTAGCCCAAGGTCTAACACAGCATTCGCCTTATTTCTCAATTCAGCCCAAAAACATCACTTTTGACAAACACCTCAGAAATGAAAAAGAAACACATATTCCTGTTCCCCACGGGCTGGAAAGCCAAATTCTTCCTTGATTTTCGATTCCGAGCCTACCCTGAAGAGCTAGCCCAAAGTCTAACACAGCATTCGCCTTATTTCTCAATTCAGCCCAAAAACATCACTTTTGACAAAAACCTCAGAAATGAAAATGAAACACATATTCTTGTTCCCCACGGGCTGGACAGCCGAATTCTCGCTTGATTTTCGATTCCGAGCCTACCCTGAAGAGCTAGCCCAAAGTCTAACACAGCATTCGCCTTAGGACTGAATACAGCCAAAAAACATGACTTTTGACAAACACCTCAGAAATGAAAAGGAAACACATATTCCTGTTCCCCACAGGCTGGAAAGCCAAATTCTCGCTTGATTTTTGATTCTGACCTTTCCCTGAAGAGCTAGCCCAAGGTCTAACACAGCATTCGCCTTAGGACTCAATACAGCCAAAAACATCACTTTTGACAAACACCTCAGAAATGAAAATGAAACACGTATTCCTGTTCCCCACGAGCTGGAAAGCCGAATTCTCGCTTGATTTTTGATTCCAACCTTTCCCTGAAGAGCTAGCCCAAGGTCTAACACCGCATTTGCCTTATTTCTCAATTCAGCCCAAAAACATCACTTTTGACAAACACCTCAGAAATGAAAATGAAACACGTATTCCTGTTCCCCATGGGCTGGAAAGCCGAATTCTCGCTTGATTTTCGATTCCGAGCCTACCCTGAAGAGCTAGCCCAAAGTCTAACACTGCATTCGCCTTAGGACTCAATACAGCCAAAAAACATGACTTTTGACAAACACCTCAGAAATGAAAATGAAACACATATTCCTGTTCCCCACAGGCTGGAAAGCCGAATTCTCGCTTGATTTTCGATTCCGAGCCTACCCTGAAGAGCTAGCCCAAAGTCTAACACTGCATTCGCCTTAGGACTCAATACAGCCAAAAAACATGACTTTTGACAAACACCTCAGAAATGAAAATGAAACACATATTCCTGTTCCCCACAGGCTGGAAAGCCGAATTCTCGCTTGATTTTCGATTCCGAGCCTACCCTGAAGAGCTAGCTCACGGTCTAACACAGCATTCGCCTTATTTCTCAATTCAGCCCAAAAACATCACTTTTGACAAACACCTCAGAAATGAAAAAGAAACACATATTCCTGTTCCCCACGGGCTGGAAAGCCAAATTCTTGCTTCATTTTCGATTCCGAGCCTACCCTGAAGAGCTAGCCCAAAGTCTAACACAGCATTCGCCTTAGGACTCAATACAGCCAAAAATATGACTTTTGACAAACACCTCAGAAATGAAAATGAAACACATATTCCTGTTCCCCACAGGCCAGAAAGCCAAATTCTCGCTTGATTTTTGATTCCGACCTTTTCCTGAAGAGCTAGCCCAAGGTCTAACACAGCATTCGCCTAATTTCTAAATTCAGCCCAAAAACATCACTTTTGAAAAACACCTCAGAAATGAAAAAGAAACACATATTCCTGTTCCCCACAGGCTGGAAAGCCGAATTCTCGCTTGATTTTCGATTCCGAGCCTACCCTGAAGAGCTAGCTCAAGGTCTAACACAGCATTCGCCTTATTTCTCAATTACGCCCAAAAACATCACTTTTGACAAACACCTCAGAAATGAATAAGAAACACATATTCCTGTTCCCCACAGGCTGGAAAGCCGAATTCTCGCTTGATTTTCGATTCCGAGCCTACCCTGAAGAGCTAGCTCAAGGTCTAACACAGCATTCGCCTTATTTCTCAATTCAGCCCAAAAACATCACTTTTGACAAACACCTCAGAAATGAAAATGAAACACATATTCCTGTTCCCCACGGGCTGGAAAGCCGAATTCTCGCTTTATTTTCGATTCCGAGCCTACCCTGAAGAGCTAGCCCAAAGTCTAACACTGCATTCGCCTTAGGACTCAATACAGCCAAAAAACATGACTTTTGACAAACACCTCAGAAATGAAAATGAAACACATATTCCTGTTCCCCACAGGCTGGAAAGCCGAATTCTCGCTTGATTTTTGATTCCGACCTTTTCCTGAAGAGCTAGCCCAAACTCTAACACAGCATTCGCCTTAGGATTCAATTCAGCCCAAAAACATCACTTTTGACAAACACCTCAGAAATGAAAAAGAAACACATATCCCTATTCCCCACGGGCTGGACAGCTGAATTCTCGCTTGATTTTCGATTCCAAGCCTACCCTGAAGGGCTAGCTCAAGGTCTAACACAGCATTCGCCTTATTTCTCAATTCAGCCCAAAAACATCACTTTTGAAAAACACCTCAGAAATGAAAAAGAAACACATATTCCTGTTCCCCACGGGCTGGAAAGCCGAATTCTCGCTTGATTTTCGATTCCGAGCCTACCCTGAAGAGCTAGCCCAAGGTCTAACACAGCATTCGCCTTAGGACTCAATACAGCCAAAAACATCACTTTTGACAAACACCTCAGAAATGAAAATGAAACACATATTCCTGTTCCACACGAGCTGGAAAGCCGAATTCTCGCTTGATTTTTGATTCCGACCTTTCCCTGAAGAGCTAGCCCAAGGTCTAACACCGCATTCGCCTTATTTCTCAATTCAGCCCAAAAACATGACTTTTGACAAACACCTCAGAAATGAAAATGAAACACATATTCCTGTTCCCCACAGGCTGGAAAGCCGAATTCTCGCTTGATTTTCAATTCCGAGCCTACCCTGAAGAGCTAGCCCAAGGTCTAACACAGCATTCGCCTTAGGACTCAATACAGCCCAAAAACATCACTTTTGACAAACACCTCAGAAATGAAAAGAAACACATATTCCTGTTCCCCACAGGCTGGAAAGCCGAATTCTCGCTTGATTTTCGATTCCGAGCCTACCCTGAAGAGCTAGCTCAAGGTCTAACACAGCATTCGCCTTATTTCTCAATTCAGCCCAAAAACATCACTTTTGACAAACACCTCAGAAATGAAAATGAAACACATATTCCTGTTCCCCACGGGCTGGAAAGCCGAATTCTCGCTTGATTTTCGATTCTGAGCCTACCCTGAAGAGCTAGCCCAAAGTCTAAAACTGCATTCGCCTTAGGACTCAATACAGCCAAAAAACATGACTTTTGACAAACACCTCAGAAATGAAAATGAAACACATATTCCTGTTCCCCACAGGCTGGAAAGCCGAATTCTCGCTTGATTTTTGATTCCGACCTTTTCCTGAAGAGCTAGCCCAAAGTCTAACACAGCATTCGCCTTATTTCTCAATTCAGCCCAAAAACATCACTTTTGACAAACACCTCAGAAATGAAAATGAAACACATATTCCTGTTCCCCACAGGCTGGAAAGCCAAATTCTCGCTTGATTTTTTATTCTGACCTTTCCCTGAAGAGCTAGCCCAAGGTCTAACACAGCATTCGCCTTAGGACTCAATACAGCCAAAAACATCACTTTTGACAAACACCTCAGAAATGAAAATGAAACACATATTCCTGTTCCCCACGAGCTGGAAAGCCGAATTCTCGCTTGATTTTTGATTCCGACCTTTCCCTGAAGAGCTAGCCCAAGGTCTAACACCGCATTCGCCTTATTTCTCAATTCAGCCCAAAAACATCACTTTTGACAAACACCTCAGAAATGAAAATGAAACACGTATTCCTGTTCCCCATGGGCTGGAAAGCCGAATTCTCGCTTGATTTTCGATTCCGAGCCTACCCTGAAGAGCTAGCCCAACGTCTAACACTGCATTCGCCTTAGGACTCAATACAGCCAAAAAACATGACTTTTGACAAACACCTCAGAAATGAAAATGAAACACATATTCCTGTTCCCCACAGGCTGGAAAGCCGAATTCTCGCTTGATTTTCAATTCCGAGCCTACCCTGAAGAGCTAGCCCAAGGTCTAACACAGCATTCGCCTTAGGACTCAATACAGCCAAAAACATCACTTTTGACAAACACCTCAGAAATGAAAAAGAAACACATATTCCTGTTCCCCACAGGCTGGAAAGCCGAATTCTCGCTTGATTTTCGATTCCGAGCCTACCCTGAAGAGCTAGCTCAAGGTCTAACACAGCATTCGCCTTATTTCTCAATTCAGCCCAAAAACATCACTTTTGACAAACACCTCAGAAATGAAAATGAAACACATATTCCTGTTCCCCACGGGCTGGAAAGCCGAATTCTCGCTTGATTTTCGATTCTGAGCCTACCCTGAAGAGCTAGCCCAAAGTCTAAAACTGCATTCGCCTTAGGACTCAATACAGCCAAAAAACATGACTTTTGACAAACACCTCAGAAATGAAAATGAAACACATATTCCTGTTCCCCACAGGCTGGAAAGCCGAATTCTCGCTTGATTTTTGATTCCGACCTTTTCCTGAAGAGCTAGCCCAAAGTCTAACACAGCATTCGCCTTATTTCTCAATTCAGCCCAAAAACATCACTTTTGACAAACACCTCAGAAATGAAAATGAAACACATATTCCTGTTCCCCACAGGCTGGAAAGCCAAATTCTCGCTTGATTTTTTATTCTGACCTTTCCCTGAAGAGCTAGCCCAAGGTCTAACACAGCATTCGCCTTAGGACTCAATACAGCCAAAAACATCACTTTTGACAAACACCTCAGAAATGAAAATGAAACACATATTCCTGTTCCCCACGAGCTGGAAAGCCGAATTCTCGCTTGATTTTTGATTCCGACCTTTCCCTGAAGAGCTAGCCCAAGGTCTAACACCGCATTCGCCTTATTTCTCAATTCAGCCCAAAAACATCACTTTTGACAAACACCTCAGAAATGAAAATGAAACACGTATTCCTGTTCTCCATGGGCTGGAAAGCCGAATTCTCGCTTGATTTTCGATTCCGAGCCTACCCTGAAGAGCTAGCCCAACGTCTAACACTGCATTCGCCTTAGGACTCAATACAGCCAAAAAACATGACTTTTGACAAACACCTCAGAAATGAAAATGAAACACATATTCCTGTTCCCCACAGGCTGGAAAGCCGAATTCTCGCTTGATTTTCAAATCCGAGCCTACCCTGAAGAGCTAGCCCAAGGTCTAACACAGCATTCGCCTTAGGACTCAATACAGCCAAAAACATCACTTTTGACAAACACCTCAGAAATGAAAAAGAAACACATATTCCTGTTCCCCACAGGCTGGAAAGCCGAATTCTCGCTTGATTTTCGATTCCGAGCCTACCCTGAAGAGCTAGCTCAAGGTCTAACACAGCATTCGCCTTATTTCTCAATTCAGCCCAAAAACATCACTTTTGACAAACACCTCAGAAATGAAAATGAAACACATATTCCTGTTCCCCATGGGCTGGAAAGCCGAATTCTCGCTTGATTTTCGATTCCGAGCCTACCCTGAAGAGCTAGCTCACTGTCTAACACAGCATTCGCCTTATTTCTCAATTCAGCCCAAAAACATCACTTTTGACAAACACCTCAGAAATGAAAAAGAAACACATATTCCTGTTCCCCACGGGCTGGAAAGCCAAATTCTTGCTTGATTTTCGATTCCGAGCCTACCCTGAAGAGCTAGCCCAAAGTCTAACACAGCATTCGCCTTAGGACTCAATACAGCCAAAAATATGACTTTTGACAAACACCTCAGAAATGAAAATGAAACACATATTCCTGTTCCCCACAGGCCGGAAAGCCAAATTCTCGCTTGATTTTTGATTCCGAACTTTTCCTGAAGAGCTAGCCCAAGGTCTAACACAGCATTCGCCTAATTTCTAAATTCAGCCCAAAAACATCACTTTTGAAAAACACCTCAGAAATGAAAAAGAAACACATATTCCTGTTCCCCATGGGCTGGAAAGCCGAATTCTCGCTTGATTTTCGATTCTGAGCCTACCCTGAAGAGCTAGCCCAAAGTCTAACTGCATTCGCCTTAGGACTCAATACAGCCAAAAAACATGACTTTTGACAAACACCTCAGAAATGAAAATGAAACACATATTCCTGTTCCCCATGGGCTGGAAAGCCGAATTCTCGCTTGATTTTCGATTCCGAGCCTACCCTGAAGAGCTAGCCCAAAGTCTAACACTGCATTTGCCTTATTTCTCAATTCAGCCCAAAAACATCACTTTTGACAAACACCTCAGAAATGAAAAAGAAACACATATTCCTGTTCCCCATGGGCTGGAAAGCCAAATTCTTCCTTGATTTTCGATTCCGAGCCTACCCTGAAGAGCTAGCCCAAAGTCTAACACAGCATTCGCCTTATTTCTCAATTCAGCCCAAAAACATCACTTTTGACAAACACCTCAGAAATGAAAATGAAACACATATTCTTGTTCCCCACGGGCTGGACAGCTGAATTCTCGCTTGATTTTCTATTCCGAGCCTACCCTGAAGAGCTAGCCCAAAGTCTAACACAGCATTCGCCTTAGGACTGAATACAGCCAAAAAAACATGACTTTTGACAAACACCTCAGAAATGAAAATGAAACACATATTCCTGTTCCCCACAGGCTGGAAAGCCAAATTCTCGCTTGATTTTTGATTCTGACCTTTCCCTGAAGAGCTAGCCCAAGGTCTAACACAGCATTCGCCTTAGGACTCAATACAGCCAAAAACATCACTTTTGACAAACACCTCAGAAATGAAAATGAAACACATATTCCTGTTCCCCACGAGCTAGAAAGCCGAATTCTCGCTTGATTTTTGATTCCGACCTTTCCCTGAAGAGCTAGCCCAAGGTCTAACACCGCATTCGCCTTATTTCTCAATTCAGCCCAAAAACATCACTTTTGACAAACACCTAAGAAATGAAAATGAAACACGTATTCCTGTTCCCCATGGGCTGGAAAGCCGAATTCTCGCTTGATTTTCGATTCCGAGCCTACCCTGAAGAGCTAGCCCAAAGTCTAACACTGCATTCGCCTTAGGACTCAATACAGCCAAAAAACATGACTTTTGACAAACACCTCAGAAATGAAAATGAAACACATATTCCTGTTCCCCACAGGCTGGAAAGCCGAATTCTCGCTTGATTTTCGATTCCGAGCCTACCCTGAAGAGCTAGCCCAAAGTCTAACACTGCATTCGCCTTAGGACTCAATACAGCCAAAAAACATGACTTTTGACAAACACCTCAGAAATGAAAATGAAACACATATTCCTGTTCCCCACAGGCTGGAAAGCCGAATTCTCGCTTGATTTTCGATTCCGAGCCTATCCTGAAGAGCTAGCCCAAAGTCTAACACTGCATTCGCCTTAGGACTCAATACAGCCAAAAAACATGACTTTTGACAAACACCTCAGAAATGAAAATGAAACACATATTCCTGTTCCCCACAGGCTGGAAAGCCGAATTCTCGCTTGATTTTCGATTCCGAGCCTACCCTGAAGAGCTAGCCCAAAGTCTAACACTGCATTCGCCTTAGGACTCAATACAGCCAAAAAACATGACTTTTGACAAACACCTCAGAAATGAAAATGAAACACATATTCCTGTTCCCCACGGGCTGGAAAGCCAAATTCTTCCTTGATTTTCGATTCCGAGCCTACCCTGAAGAGCTAGCCCAAGGTCTAACACAGCATTCGCCTTATTTCTCAATTCAGCCCAAAAACATCACTTTTGACAAACACCTCAGAAATGAAAATGAAACACATATTCTTGTTCCCCACGGGCTGGACAGCCGAATTCTCGCTTGATTTTCGATTCCGAGCCTACCCTGAAGAGCTAGCCCAAAGTCTAACACAGCATTCGCCTTAGGACTGAATACAGCCAAAAAACATGACTTTTGACAAACACCTCAGAAATGAAAATGAAACACATATTCCTGTTCCCCACAGGCTGGAAAGCCAAATTCTCGCTTGATTTTTGATTCTGACCTTTCCCTGAAGAGCTAGCCCAAGGTCTAACACAGCATTCGCCTTAGGACTCAATACAGCCAAAAACATCACTTTTGACAAACACCTCAGAAATGAAAATGAAACACATATTCCTGTTCCCCACGAGCTAGAAAGCCGAATTCTCGCTTGATTTTTGATTCCGACCTTTCCCTGAAGAGCTAGCCCAAGGTCTAACACCGCATTCGCCTTATTTCTCAATTCAGCCCAAAAACATCACTTTTGACAAACACCTAAGAAATGAAAATGAAACACGTATTCCTGTTCCCCATGGGCTGGAAAGCCGAATTCTCGCTTGATTTTCGATTCCGAGCCTACCCTGAAGAGCTAGCCCAAAGTCTAACACTGCATTCGCCTTAGGACTCAATACAGCCAAAAAACATGACTTTTGACAAACACCTCAGAAATGAAAATGAAACACATATTCCTGTTCCCCACAGGCTGGAAAGCCGAATTCTCGCTTGATTTTCGATTCCGAGCCTACCCTGAAGAGCTAGCCCAAAGTCTAACACTGCATTCGCCTTAGGACTCAATACAGCCAAAAAACATGACTTTTGACAAACACCTCAGAAATGAAAATGAAACACATATTCCTGTTCCCCACAGGCTGGAAAGCCGAATTCTCGCTTGATTTTCGATTCCGAGCCTATCCTGAAGAGCTAGCCCAAAGTCTAACACTGCATTCGCCTTAGGACTCAATACAGCCAAAAAACATGACTTTTGACAAACACCTCAGAAATGAAAATGAAACACATATTCCTGTTCCCCACAGGCTGGAAAGCCGAATTCTCGCTTGATTTTCGATTCCGAGCCTACCCTGAAGAGCTAGCCCAAAGTCTAACACTGCATTCGCCTTAGGACTCAATACAGCCAAAAAACATGACTTTTGACAAACACCTCAGAAATGAAAATGAAACACATATTCCTGTTCCCCACGGGCTGGAAAGCCAAATTCTTCCTTGATTTTCGATTCCGAGCCTACCCTGAAGAGCTAGCCCAAGGTCTAACACAGCATTCGCCTTATTTCTCAATTCAGCCCAAAAACATCACTTTTGACAAACACCTCAGAAATGAAAATGAAACACATATTCTTGTTCCCCACGGGCTGGACAGCCGAATTCTCGCTTGATTTTCGATTCCGAGCCTACCCTGAAGAGCTAGCCCAAAGTCTAACACAGCATTCGCCTTAGGACTGAATACAGCCAAAAAACATGACTTTTGACAAACACCTCAGAAATGAAAATGAAACACATATTCCTGTTCCCCACAGGCTGGAAAGCCAAATTCTCGCTTGATTTTTGATTCTGACCTTTCCCTGAAGAGCTAGCCCAAGGTCTAACACAGCATTCGCCTTAGGACTCAATACAGCCAAAAACATCACTTTTGACAAACACCTCAGAAATGAAAATGAAACACATATTCCTGTTCCCCACAGGCTGGAAAGCCAAATTCTCGCTTGATTTTTGATTCTGACCTTTCCCTGAAGAGCTAGCCCAAGGTCTAACACAGCATTCGCCTTAGGACTCAATACAGCCAAAAACATCACTTTTGACAAACACCTCAGAAATGAAAATGAAACACATATTCCTGTTCCCCACGAGCTGGAAAGCCGAATTCTCGCTTGATTTTTGATTCCGACCTTTCCCTGAAGAGCTAGCCCAAGGTCTAACACCGCATTCGCCTTATTTCTCAATTCAGCCCAAAAACATCACTTTTGACAAACACCTCAGAAATGAAAAAGAAACACATATTCCTGTTCCCCACGGGCTGGAAAGCCAAATTCTTCCTTGATTTTCGATTCCGAGCCTACCCTGAAGAGCTAGCCCAAAGTCTAACACAGCATTCGCCTTATTTCTCAATTCAGCCCAAAAACATCACTTTTGACAAACACCTCAGAAATGAAAATGAAACACATATTCTTGTTCCCCACGGGCTGGACAGCCGAATTCTCGCTTGATTTTCGATTCCGAGCCTACCCTGAAGAGCTAGCCCAAAGTCTAACACAGCATTCGCCTTAGGACTGAATACAGCCAAAAAACATGACTTTTGACAAACACCTCAGAAATGAAAATGAAACACATATTCCTGTTCCCCACAGGCTGGAAAGCCAAATTCTCGCTTGATTTTTGATTCTGACCTTTCCCTGAAGAGCTAGCCCAAGGTCTAACACAGCATTCTCAATACAGCCAAAAACATCACTTTTGACAAACACCTCAGAAATGAAAATGAAACACATATTCCTGTTCCCCACGAGCTGGAAAGCCGAATTCTCGCTTGATTTTTGATTCCGACCTTTCCCTGAAGAGCTAGCCCAAGGTCTAACACCGCATTCGCCTTATTTCTCAATTCAGCCCAAAAACATCACTTTTGACAAACACCTCAGAAATGAAAATGAAACACGTATTCCTGTTCCCCATGGGCTGGAAAGCCGAATTCTCGCTTGATTTTCGATTCCGAGCCTACCCTGAAGAGCTAGCCCAAAGTCTAACACTGCATTCGCCTTAGGACTCAATACAGCCAAAAAACATGACTTTTGACAAACACCTCAGAAATGAAAATGAAACACATATTCCTGTTCCCCACAGGCTGGAAAGCCGAATTCTCGCTTGATTTTCGATTCCGAGCCTACCCTGAAGAGCTAGCCCAAAGTCTAACACTGCATTCGCCTTAGGACTCAATACAGCCAAAAAACATGACTTTTGACAAACACCTCAGAAATGAAAATGAAACACATATTCCTGTTCCCCACAGGCTGGAAAGCCGAATTCTCGCTTGATTTTCGATTCCGAGCCTACCCTGAAGAGCTAGCTCACGGTCTAACACAGCATTCGCCTTATTTCTCAATTCAGCCCAAAAACATCACTTTTGACAAACACCTCAGAAATGAAAAAGAAACACATATTCCTGTTCCCCACGGGCTGGAAAGCCAAATTCTTGCTTGATTTTCGATTCCGAGCCTACCCTGAAGAGCTAGCCCAAAGTCTAACACAGCATTCGCCTTAGGACTCAATACAGCCAAAAATATGACTTTTGACAAACACCTCAGAAATGAAAATGAAACACATATTCCTGTTCCCCACAGGCCAGAAAGCCAAATTCTCGCTTGATTTTTGATTCCGACCTTTTCCTGAAGAGCTAGCCCAAGGTCTAACACAGCATTCGCCTAATTTCTAAATTCAGCCCAAAAACATCACTTTTGAAAAACACCTCAGAAATGAAAAAGAAACACATATTCCTGTTCCCCACAGGCTGGAAAGCCGAATTCTCGCTTGATTTTCGATTCCGAGCCTACCCTGAAGAGCTAGCTCAAGGTCTAACACAGCATTCGCCTTATTTCTCAATTCAGCCCAAAAACATCACTTTTGACAAACACCTCAGAAATGAAAAAGAAACACATATTCCTGTTCCCCACAGGCTGGAAAGCCAAATTCTCGCTTGATTTTCGATTCCGAGCCTACCCTGAAGAGCTAGCTCAAGGTCTAACACAGCATTCGCCTTATTTCTCAATTCAGCCCAAAAACATCACTTTTGACAAACACCTCAGAAATGAAAATGAAACACATATTCCTGTTCCCCACAGGCTGGAAAGCCGAATTCTCGCTTGATTTTCGATTCCGAGCCTACCCTGAAGAGCTAGCTCAAGGTCTAACACAGCATTCGCCTTATTTCTCAATTCAGCCCAAAAACATCACTTTTGACAAACACCTCAGAAATGAAAATGAAACACATATTCCTGTTCCCCACGGGCTGGAAAGCCGAATTCTCGCTTTATTTTCGATTCTGAGCCTACCCTGAAGAGCTAGCCCAAAGTCTAACACTGCATTCGCCTTAGGACTCAATACAGCCAAAAAACATGACTTTTGACAAACACCTCAGAAATGAAAATGAAACACATATTCCTGTTCCCCACAGGCTGGAAAGCCGAATTCTCGCTTGATTTTTGATTCCGACCTTTTCCTGAAGAGCTAGCCCAAACTCTAACACAGCATTCGCCTTAGGATTCAATTCAGCCCAAAAACATCACTTTTGACAAACACCTCAGAAATGAAAAAGAAACACATATCCCTATTCCCCACGGGCTGGACAGCTGAATTCTCGCTTGATTTTCGATTCCAAGCCTACCCTGAAGAGCTAGCTCAAGGTCTAACACAGCATTCGCCTTATTTCTCAATTCAGCCCAAAAACATCACTTTTGAAAAACACCTCAGAAATGAAAAAGAAACACATATTCCTGTTCCCCACGGGCTGGAAAGCCGAATTCTCGCTTGATTTTCGATTCCGAGCCTACCCTGAAGAGCTAGCCCAAAGTCTAACACAGCATTCGCCTTAGGACTGAATACAGCCAAAAAACATGACTTTTGACAAACACCTCAGAAATGAAAATGAAACACATATTCCTGTTCCCCACAGGCTGGAAAGCCAAATTCTCGCTTGATTTTTTATTCTGACCTTTCCCTGAAGAGCTAGCCCAAGGTCTAACACAGCATTCGCCTTAGGACTCAATACAGCCAAAAACATCACTTTTGACAAACACCTCAGAAATGAAAATGAAACACATATTCCTGTTCCCCACGAGCTGGAAAGCCGAATTCTCGCTTGATTTTTGATTCCGACCTTTCCCTGAAGAGCTAGCCCAAGGTCTAACACCGCATTCGCCTTATTTCTCAATTCAGCCCAAAAACATCACTTTTGACAAACACCTCAGAAATGAAAATGAAACACGTATTCCTGTTCCCCATGGGCTGGAAAGCCGAATTCTCGCTTGATTTTCGATTCCGAGCCTACCCTGAAGAGCTAGCCCAAAGTCTAACACTGCATTCGCCTTAGGACTCAATACAGCCAAAAAACATGACTTTTGACAAACACCTCAGAAATGAAAATGAAACACATATTCCTGTTCCCCACAGGCTGGAAAGCCGAATTCTCGCTTGATTTTCGATTCCGAGCCTACCCTGAAGAGCTAGCCCAAAGTCTAACACTGCATTCGCCTTAGGACTCAATACAGCCAAAAAACATGACTTTTGACAAACACCTCAGAAATGAAAATGAAACACATATTCCTGTTCCCCACAGGCTGGAAAGCCGAATTCTCGCTTGATTTTCGATTCCGAGCCTACCCTGAAGAGCTAGCCCAAAGTCTAACACTGCATTCGCCTTAGGACTCAATACAGCCAAAAAACATGACTTTTGACAAACACCTCAGAAATGAAAATGAAACACATATTCCTGTTCCCCACAGGCTGGAAAGCCGAATTCTCGCTTGATTTTCGATTCCGAGCCTACCCTGAAGAGCTAGCCCAAAGTCTAACACTGCATTCGCCTTAGGACTCAATACAGCCAAAAAACATGACTTTTGACAAACACCTCAGAAATGAAAATGAAACACATATTCCTGTTCCCCACAGGCTGGAAAGCCGAATTCTCGCTTGATTTTCGATTCCGAGCCTACCCTGAAGAGCTAGCCCAAAGTCTAACACTGCATTCGCCTTAGGACTCAATACAGCCAAAAAACATGACTTTTGACAAACACCTCAGAAATGAAAATGAAACACATATTCCTGTTCCCCACGGGCTGGAAAGCCGAATTCTCGCTTGATTTTCGATTCCGAGCCTACCCTGAAGAGCTAGCCCAAGGTCTAACACAGCATTGGCCTTATTTCTCAATTCAGCCCAAAAACATCACTTTTGACAAACACCTCAGAAATGAAAAAGAAACACATATTCCTGTTCCCCACGGGCTGGAAAGCCAAATTCTTCCTTGATTTTCGATTCCGAGCCTACCCTGAAGAGCTAGCCCAAAGTCTAACACAGCATTCGCCTTATTTCTCAATTC
This sequence comes from Diadophis punctatus similis, assembly GCA_023053685.1. NCBI lineage: Eukaryota > Metazoa > Chordata > Lepidosauria > Squamata > Dipsadidae > Diadophis > Diadophis punctatus. Next base: position 13,977 of record JALIGW010000247.1, read on the forward strand.
AGCCCAAAAACATCACTTTTGACAAACACCTCAGAAATGAAAATGAAACACATATTCTTGTTCCCCACGGGCTGGACAGCCGAATTCTCGCTTGATTTTCGATTCCGAGCCTACCCTGAAGAGCTAGCCCAAAGTCTAACACAGCATTCGCCTTAGGACTGAATACAGCCAAAAAACATGACTTTTGACAAACACCTCAGAAATGAAAATGAAACACATATTCCTGTTCCCCACAGGCTGGAAAGCCAAATTCTCGCTTGATTTTTGATTCTGACCTTTCCCTGAAGAGCTAGCCCAAGGTCTAACACAGCATTCGCCTTAGGACTCAATACAGCCAAAAACATCACTTTTGACAAACACCTCAGAAATGAAAATGAAACACATATTCCTGTTCCCCACGAGCTGGAAAGCCGAATTCTCGCTTGATTTTTGATTCCGACCTTTCCCTGAAGAGCTAGCCCAAGGTCTAACACCGCATTCGCCTTATTTCTCAATTCAGCCCAAAAACATCACTTTTGACAAACACCTCAGAAATGAAAATGAAACACGTATTCCTGTTCCCCATGGGCTGGAAAGCCGAATTCTCGCTTGATTTTCGATTCCGAGCCTACCCTGAAGAGCTAGCCCAAAGTCTAACACTGCATTCGCCTTAGGACTCAATACAGCCAAAAAACATGACTTTTGACAAACACCTCAGAAATGAAAATGAAACACATATTCCTGTTCCCCACAGGCTGGAAAGCCGAATTCTCGCTTGATTTTCGATTCCGAGCCTACCCTGAAGAGCTAGCCCAAAGTCTAACACTGCATTCGCCTTAGGACTCAATACAGCCAAAAAACATGACTTTTGACAAACACCTCAGAAATGAAAATGAAACACATATTCCTGTTCCCCACAGGCTGGAAAGCCGAATTCTCGCTTGATTTTCGATTCCGAGCCTACCCTGAAGAGCTAGCCCAAAGTCTAACACTGCATTCGCCTTAGGACTCAATACAGCCAAAAAACATGACTTTTGACAAACACCTCAGAAATGAAAATGAAACACATATTCCTGTTCCCCACAGGCTGGAAAGCCGAATTCTCGCTTGATTTTCGATTCCGAGCCTACCCTGAAGAGCTAGCCCAAAGTCTAACACTGCATTCGCCTTAGGACTCAATACAGCCAAAAAACATGACTTTTGACAAACACCTCAGAAATGAAAATGAAACACATATTCCTGTTCCCCACGGGCTGGAAAGCCGAATTCTCGCTTGATTTTCGATTCCGAGCCTACCCTGAAGAGCTAGCCCAAGGTCTAACACAGCATTGGCCTTATTTCTCAATTCAGCCCAAAAACATCACTTTTGACAAACACCTCAGAAATGAAAAAGAAACACATATTCCTGTTCCCCACGGGCTGGAAAGCCAAATTCTTCCTTGATTTTCGATTCCGAGCCTACCCTGAAGAGCTAGCCCAAAGTCTAACACAGCATTCGCCTTATTTCTCAATTCAGCCCAAAAACATCACTTTTGACAAACACCTCAGAAATGAAAATGAAACACATATTCTTGTTCCCCACGGGCTGGACAGCCGAATTCTCGCTTGATTTTCGATTCCGAGCCTACCCTGAAGAGCTAGCCCAAAGTCTAACACAGCATTCGCCTTAGGACTGAATACAGCCAAAAAACATGACTTTTGACAAACACCTCAGAAATGAAAATGAAACACATATTCCTGTTCCCCACAGGCTGGAAAGCCAAATTCTCGCTTGATTTTTGATTCTGACCTTTCCCTGAAGAGCTAGCCCAAGGTCTAACACAGCATTCTCAATACAGCCAAAAACATCACTTTTGACAAACACCTCAGAAATGAAAATGAAACACATATTCCTGTTCCCCACGAGCTGGAAAGCCGAATTCTTGCTTGATTTTTGATTCCGACCTTTCCCTGAAGAGCTAGCCCAAGGTCTAACACCGCATTCGCCTTATTTCTCAATTCAGCCCAAAAACATCACTTTTGACAAACACCTCAGAAATGAAAATGAAACACGTATTCCTGTTCCCCATGGGCTGGAAAGCCGAATTCTCGCTTGATTTTCGATTCCGAGCCTACCCTGAAGAGCTAGCCCAAAGTCTAACACTGCATTCGCCTTAGGACTCAATACAGCCAAAAAACATGACTTTTGACAAACACCTCAGAAATGAAAATGAAACACATATTCCTGTTCCCACAGGCTGGAAAGCCGAATTCTCGCTTGATTTTCGATTCCGAGCCTACCCTGAAGAGCTAGCCCAAAGTCTAACACTGCATTCGCCTTAGGACTCAATACAGCCAAAAACATGACTTTTGACAAACACCTCAGAAATGAAAATGAAACACATATTCCTGTTCCCCACAGGCTGGAAAGCCGGAATTCTCGCTTGATTTTCGATTCCGAGCCTACCCTGAAGAGCTAGCCAAAGTCTAACACTGCATTCGCCTTAGGACTCAATACAGCCAAAAAACATGACTTTTGACAAACACCTCAGAAATGAAAATGAAACACATATTCCTGTTCCCCACGGGCTGGAAAGCCGAATTCTCGCTTGATTTTCGATTCCGAGCCTACCCTGAAGAGCTAGCCCAAGGTCTAACACAGCATTCGCCTTATTTCTCAATTCAGCCCAAAAACATCACTTTTGACAAACACCTCAGAAATGAAAAAGAAACACATATTCCTGTTCCCCACGGGCTGGAAAGCCAAATTCTTCCTTGATTTCGATTCCGAGCCTACCCTGAAGAGCTAGCCCAAAGTCTAACACAGCATTCGCCTTATTTCTCAATTCAGCCCAAAAACATCACTTTTGACAAACACCTCAGAAATGAAAATGAAACACATATTCTTGTTCCCCACGGGCTGGACAGCCGAATTCTCGCTTGATTTTCGATTCCGAGCCTACCCTGAAGAGCTAGCCCAAAGTCTAACACAGCATTCGCCTTAGGACTGAATACAGCCAAAAAACATGACTTTTGACAAACACCTCAGAAATGAAAATGAAACACATATTCCTGTTCCCCACAGGCTGGAAAGCCAAATTCTCGCTTGATTTTTGATTCTGACCTTTCCCTGAAGAGCTAGCCCAAGGTCTAACACAGCATTCTCAATACAGCCAAAAACATCACTTTGACAAACACCTCAGAAATGAAAATGAAACACATATTCCTGTTCCCCACGAGCTGGAAAGCCGAATTCTCGCTTGATTTTTGATTCCGACCTTTCCCTGAAGAGCTAGCCCAAGGTCTAACACCGCATTCGCCTTATTTCTCAATTCAGCCCAAAAACATCACTTTTGACAAACACCTCAGAAATGAAAATGAAACACGTATTCCCTGTTCCCCATGGGCTGGAAAGCCGAATTCTCGCTTGATTTTCGATTCCGAGCCTACCCTGAAGAGCTAGCCCAAAGGTCTAACACTGCATTCGCCTTAGGACTCAATACAGCCAAAAAACATGACTTTTGACAAACACCTCAGAAATGAAAATGAAACACATATTCCTGTTCCCCACAGGCTGGAAAGCCGAATTCTCGCTTGATTTTCGATTCCGAGCCTACCCTGAAGAGCTAGCCCAAAGTCTAACACTGCATTCGCCTTAGGACTCAATACAGCCAAAAAACATGACTTTTGACAAACACCTCAGAAATGAAAATGAAACACATATTCCTGTTCCCCACAGGCTGGAAAGCCGAATTCTCGCTTGATTTTCGATTCCGAGCCTACCCTGAAGAGCTAGCTCACGGTCTAACACAGCATTCGCCTTATTCTCAATTCAGCCCAAAAACATCACTTTTGACAAACACCTCAGAAATGAAAAAGAAACACATATTCCTGTTCCCCACGGGCTGGAAAGCCAAATTCTTGCTTGATTTTCGATTCCGAGCCTACCCTGAAGAGCTAGCCCAAAGTCTAACACAGCATTCGCCTTAGGACTCAATACAGCCAAAAATATGACTTTTGACAAACACCTCAGAAATGAAAATGAAACACATATTCCTGTTCCCCACAGGCCAGAAAGCCAAATTCTCGCTTGATTTTTGATTCCGACCTTTTCCTGAAGAGCTAGCCCAAGGTCTAACACAGCATTCGCCTAATTTCTAAATTCAGCCCAAAAACATCACTTTTGAAAAACACCTCAGAAATGAAAATGAAACACTATTCCTGTTCCCCACAGGCTGGAAAGCCGAATTCTCGCTTGATTTTTTGATTCCGACCTTTTCCTGAAGAGCTAGCCCAAACTCTAACACAGCATTCGCCTTAGGATTCAATTCAGCCCAAAAACATCACTTTTGACAAACACCTCAGAAATGAAAAAGAAAACACATATTCCTGTTCCCCACAGGCTGGAAAGCCAAATTCTCGCTTGATTTTCGATTCCGAGCCTACCCTGAAGAGCTAGCTCAAGGTCTAACACAGCATTCGCCTTATTTCTCAATTCAGCCCAAAAACATCACTTTTGACAAACACCTCAGAAATGAAAATGAAACACATATTCCTGTTCCCCACAGGCTGGAAAGCCGAATTCTCGCTTGATTTTCGATTCCGAGCCTACCCTGAAGAGCTAGCTCAAGGTCTAACACAGCATTCGCCTTATTTCTCATTCAGCCCAAAAACATCACTTTTGACAAACACCTCAGAAATGAAAATGAAACACATATTCCTGTTCCCCACGGGCTGGAAAGCCGAATTCTCGCTTTATTTTCGATTCTGAGCCTACCCTGAAGAGCTAGCCCAAAGTCTAACACTGCATTCGCCTTAGGACTCAATACAGCCAAAAAACATGACTTTTGACAAACACCCTCAGAAATGAAAATGAAACACATATTCCTGTTCCCCACAGGCTGGAAAGCCGAATTCTCGCTTGATTTTTGATTCCGACCTTTTCCTGAAGAGCTAGCCCAAACTCTAACACAGCATTCGCCTTAGGATTCAATTCAGCCCAAAAACATCACTTTTGAAAAACACCTCAGAAATGAAAAAGAAACACATATCCCTATTCCCCACGGGCTGGACAGCTGAATTCTCGCTTGATTTTCGATTCCAAGCCTACCCTGAAGAGCTAGCTCAAGGTCTAACACAGCATTCGCCTTATTTCTCAATTCAGCCCAAAAACATCACTTTTGAAAACACCTCAGAAATGAAAAAGAAACACATATTCCTGTTCCCCACGGGCTGGAAAGCCGAATTCTCGCTTGATTTTCGATTCCGAGCCTACCCTGAAGAGCTAGCCCAAAGTCTAACACAGCATTCGCCTTAGGACTGAATACAGCCAAAAAACATGACTTTTGACAAACACCTCAGAAATGAAAATGAAACACATATTCCTGTTCCCCACAGGCTGGAAAGCCAAATTCTCGCTTGATTTTTTATTCTGACCTTTCCCTGAAGAGCTAGCCCAAGGTCTAACACAGCATTCGCCTTAGGACTCAATACAGCCAAAAACATCACTTTTGACAAACACCTCAGAAATGAAAATGAAACACATATTCCTGTTCCCCACGAGCTGGAAAGCCGAATTCTCGCTTGATTTTTGATTCCGACCTTTCCCTGAAGAGCTAGCCCCAAGGTCTAACACCGCATTCGCCTTATTTCTCAATTCAGCCCAAAAACATCACTTTTGACAAACACCTCAGAAATGAAAATGAAACACGTATTCCTGTTCCCCATGGGCTGGAAAGCCGAATTCTCGCTTGATTTTCGATTCCGAGCCTACCCTGAAGAGCTAGCCCAAAGTCTAACACTGCATTGGCCTTAGGACTCAATACAGCCAAAAAACATGACTTTTGACAAACACCTCAGAAATGAAAATGAAACACATATTCCTGTTCCCCACAGGCTGGAAAGCCAAATTCTCGCTTGATTTTTGATTCTGACCTTTCCCTGAAGAGCTAGCCCAAGGTCTAACACAGCATTCTCAATACAGCCAAAACATCACTTTTGACAAACACCTCAGAAATGAAAATGAAACACATATTCCTGTTCCCCACGAGCTGGAAAGCCGAATTCTCGCTTGATTTTTGATTCCGACCTTTCCCTGAAGAGCTAGCCCAAGGTCTAACACCGCATTCGCCTTATTTCTCAATTCAGCCCAAAAACATCACTTTTGACAAACACCTCAGAAATGAAAATGAAACACGTATTCCTGTTCCCCATGGGCTGGAAAGCCGAATTCTCGCTTGATTTTCGATTCCGAGCCTACCCTGAAGAGCTAGCCCAAAGTCTAACACTGCATTCGCCTTAGGACTCAATACAGCCAAAAAACATGACTTTTGACAAACACCTCAGAAATGAAAATGAAACACATATTCCTGTTCCCCACAGGCTGGAAAGCCGAATTCTCGCTTGATTTTCGATTCCGAGCCTACCCTGAAGAGCTAGCCCAAAGTCTAACACTGCATTCGCCTTAGGACTCAATACAGCCAAAAAACATGACTTTTGACAAACACCTCAGAAATGAAAATGAAACACATATTCCTGTTCCCCACAGGCTGGAAAGCCGAATTCTCGCTTGATTTTCGATTCCGAGCCTACCCTGAAGAGCTAGCTCACGGTCTAACACAGCATTCGCCTTATTTCTCAATTCAGCCCAAAAACATCACTTTTGACAAACACCTCAGAAATGAAAAAGAAACACATATTCCTGTTCCCCACGGGCTGGAAAGCCAAATTCTTGCTTGATTTTCGATTCCGAGCCTACCCTGAAGAGCTAGCCCAAAGTCTAACACAGCATTCGCCTTAGGACTCAATACAGCCAAAAATATGACTTTTGACAAACACCTCAGAAATGAAAATGAAACACATATTCCTGTTCCCCACAGGCCAGAAAGCCAAATTCTCGCTTGATTTTTGATTCCGACCTTTTCCTGAAGAGCTAGCCCAAGGTCTAACACAGCATTCGCCTAATTTCTAAATTCAGCCCAAAAACATCACTTTTGAAAAACACCTCAGAAATGAAAATGAAACACATATTCCTGTTCCCCACAGGCTGGAAAGCCGAATTCTCGCTTGATTTTTGATTCCGACCTTTTCCTGAAGAGCTAGCCCAAACTCTAACACAGCATTCGCCTTAGGATTCAATTCAGCCCAAAAACATCACTTTTGACAAACACCTCAGAAATGAAAAAGAAACACATATTCCTGTTCCCCACAGGCTGGAAAGCCAAATTCTCGCTTGATTTTCGATTCCGAGCCTACCCTGAAGAGCTAGCTCAAGGTCTAACACAGCATTCGCCTTATTTCTCAATTCAGCCCAAAAACATCACTTTTGACAAACACCTCAGAAATGAAAATGAAACACATATTCCTGTTCCCCACAGGCTGGAAAGCCGAATTCTCGCTTGATTTTCGATTCCGAGCCTACCCTGAAGAGCTAGCTCAAGGTCTAACACAGCATTCGCCTTATTTCTCAATTCAGCCCAAAAACATCACTTTTGACAAACACCTCAGAAATGAAAATGAAACACATATTCCTGTTCCCCACGGGCTGGAAAGCCGAATTCTCGCTTTATTTTCGATTCTGAGCCTACCCTGAAGAGCTAGCCCAAAGTCTAACACTGCATTCGCCTTAGGACTCAATACAGCCAAAAAACATGACTTTTGACAAACACCTCAGAAATGAAAATGAAACACATATTCCTGTTCCCCACAGGCTGGAAAGCCGAATTCTCGCTTGATTTTTGATTCCGACCTTTTCCTGAAGAGCTAGCCCAAACTCTAACACAGCATTCGCCTTAGGATTCAATTCAGCCCAAAAACATCACTTTTGACAAACACCTCAGAAATGAAAAAGAAACACATATCCCTATTCCCCACGGGCTGGACAGCTGAATTCTCGCTTGATTTTCGATTCCAAGCCTACCCTGAAGAGCTAGCTCAAGGTCTAACACAGCATTCGCCTTATTTCTCAATTCAGCCCAAAAACATCACTTTTGAAAAACACCTCAGAAATGAAAAAGAAACACATATTCCTGTTCCCCACGGGCTGGAAAGCCGAATTCTCGCTTGATTTTCGATTCCGAGCCTACCCTGAAGAGCTAGCCCAAAGTCTAACACAGCATTCGCCTTAGGACTGAATACAGCCAAAAAACATGACTTTTGACAAACACCTCAGAAATGAAAATGAAACACATATTCCTGTTCCCCACAGGCTGGAAAGCCAAATTCTCGCTTGATTTTTATTCTGACCTTTCCCTGAAGAGCTAGCCCAAGGTCTAACACAGCATTCGCCTTAGGACTCAATACAGCCAAAAACATCACTTTTGACAAACACCTCAGAAATGAAAATGAAACACATATTCCTGTTCCCCACGAGCTGGAAAGCCGAATTCTCGCTTGATTTTTGATTCCGACCTTTCCCTGAAGAGCTAGCCCAAGGTCTAACACCGCATTCGCCTTATTTCTCAATTCAGCCCAAAAACATCACTTTTGACAAACACCTCAGAAATGAAAAAGAAACACATATCCCTATTCCCCACGGGCTGGACAGCTGAATTCTCGCTTGATTTTCGATTCCAAGCCTACCCTGAAGAGCTAGCTCAAGGTCTAACACAGCATTCGCCTTATTTCTCAATTCAGCCCAAAAACATCACTTTTGAAAAACACCTCAGAAATGAAAAAGAAACACATATTCCTGTTCCCCACGGGCTGGAAAGCCGAATTCTCGCTTGATTTTCGATTCCGAGCCTACCCTGAAGAGCTAGCCCAAAGTCTAACACAGCATTCGCCTTAGGACTGAATACAGCCAAAAAACATGACTTTTGACAAACACCTCAGAAATGAAAATGAAACACATATTCCTGTTCCCCACAGGCTGGAAAGCCAAATTCTCGCTTGATTTTTTATTCTGACCTTTCCCTGAAGAGCTAGCCCAAGGTCTAACACAGCATTCGCCTTAGGACTCAATACAGCCAAAAACATCACTTTTGACAAACACCTCAGAAATGAAAATGAAACACATATTCCTGTTCCCCCACGAGCTGGAAAGCCGAATTCTCGCTTGATTTTGATTCCGACCTTTCCCTGAAGAGCTAGCCCAAGGTCTAACACCGCATTCGCCTTATTTCTCAATTCAGCCCAAAAACATCACTTTTGACAAACACCTCAGAAATGAAAATGAAACACGTATTCCTGTTCCCCATGGGCTGGAAAGCCGAATTCTCGCTTGATTTTCGATTCCGAGCCTACCCTGAAGAGCTAGCCCAAAGTCTAACACTGCATTCGCCTTAGGACTCAATACAGCCAAAAAACATGACTTTTGACAAACACCTCAGAAATGAAAATGAAACACATATTCCTGTTCCCCACAGGCTGGAAAGCCAAATTCTCGCTTGATTTTTGATTCTGACCTTTCCTGAAGAGCTAGCCAAGGTCTAACACAGCATTCTCAATACAGCCAAAAACATCACTTTTGACAAACACCTCAGAAATGAAAATGAAACACATATTCCTGTTCCCCACGAGCTGGAAAGCCGAATTCTCGCTTGATTTTTGATTCCGACCTTTCCCTGAAGAGCTAGCCCAAGGTCTAACACCGCATTCGCCTTATTTCTCAATTCAGCCAAAAACATCACTTTTGACAAACACCTCAGAAATGAAAATGAAACACGTATTCCTGTTCCCCATGGGCTGGAAAGCCGAATTCTCGCTTGATTTTCGATTCCGAGCCTACCCTGAAGAGCTAGCCCAAAGTCTAACACTGCATTCGCCTTAGGACTCAATACAGCCAAAAAACATGACTTTTGACAAACACCTCAGAAATGAAAATGAAACACATATTCCTGTTCCCCACAGGCTGGAAAGCCGAATTCTCGCTGATTTTCGATTCCGAGCCTACCCTGAAGAGCTAGCCCAAAGTCTAACACTGCATTCGCCTTAGGACTCAATACAGCCAAAAAACATGACTTTTGACAAACACCTCAGAAATGAAAATGAAACACATATTCCTGTTCCCCACAGGCTGGAAAGCCGAATTCTCGCTTGATTTTCGATTCCGAGCCTACCCTGAAGAGCTAGCTCACGGTCTAACACAGCATTCGCCTTATTTCTCAATTCAGCCCAAAAACATCACTTTTGACAAACACCTCAGAAATGAAAAAGAAACACATATTCCTGTTCCCCACGGGCTGGAAAGCCAAATTCTTGCTTGATTTTCGATTCCGAGCCTACCCTGAAGAGCTAGCCCAAAGTCTAACACAGCATTCGCCTTAGGACTCAATACAGCCAAAAATATGACTTTTGACAAACACCTCAGAAATGAAAATGAAACACATATTCCTGTTCCCCACAGGCCAGAAAGCCAAATTCTCGCTTGATTTTTGATTCCGACCTTTTCCTGAAGAGCTAGCCCAAGGTCTAACACAGCATTCGCCTAATTTCTAAATTCAGCCCAAAAACATCACTTTTGAAAACACCTCAGAAATGAAAATGAAACACATATTCCTGTTCCCCACAGGCTGGAAAGCCGAATTCTCGCTTGATTTTTGATTCCGACCTTTTCCTGAAGAGCTAGCCCAAACTCTAACACAGCATTCGCCTTAGGATTCAATTCAGCCCAAAAACATCACTTTTGACAAACACCTCAGAAATGAAAAAGAAACACATATTCCTGTTCCCCACAGGCTGGAAAGCCAAATTCTCGCTTGATTTTCGATTCCGAGCCTACCCTGAAGAGCTAGCTCAAGGTCTAACACAGCATTCGCCTTATTTCTCAATTCAGCCCCAAAAACATCACTTTTGACAAACACCTCAGAAATGAAAATGAAACACATATTCCTGTTCCCCACAGGCTGGAAAGCCGAATTCTCGCTTGATTTTCGATTCCGAGCCTACCCTGAAGAGCTAGCTCAAGGTCTAACACAGCATTCGCCTTATTTCTCAATTCAGCCCAAAAACATCACTTTTGACAAACACCTCAGAAATGAAAATGAAACACATATTCCTGTTCCCCACGGGCTGGAAAGCCGAATTCTCGCTTTATTTTCGATTCTGAGCCTACCCTGAAGAGCTAGCCCAAAGTCTAACACTGCATTCGCCTTAGGACTCAATACAGCCAAAAAACATGACTTTTGACAAACACCTCAGAAATGAAAATGAAACACATATTCCTGTTCCCCACAGGCTGGAAAGCCGAATTCTCGCTTGATTTTTGATTCCGACCTTTTCCTGAAGAGCTAGCCCAAACTCTAACACAGCATTCGCCTTAGGATTCAATTCAGCCCAAAAACATCACTTTTGACAAACACCTCAGAAATGAAAAAGAAACACATATCCCTATTCCCCACGGGCTGGACAGCTGAATTCTCGCTTGATTTTCGATTCCAAGCCTACCCTGAAGAGCTAGCTCAAGGTCTAACACAGCATTCGCCTTATTTCTCAATTCAGCCCAAAAACATCACTTTTGAAAAACACCTCAGAAATGAAAAAGAAACACATATTCCTGTTCCCCACGGGCTGGAAAGCCGAATTCTCGCTTGATTTTCGATTCCGAGCCTACCCTGAAGAGCTAGCCCAAAGTCTAACACAGCATTCGCCTTAGGACTGAATACAGCCAAAAAACATGACTTTTGACAAACACCTCAGAAATGAAAATGAAACACATATTCCTGTTCCCCACAGGCTGGAAAGCCAAATTCTCGCTTGATTTTTTATTCTGACCTTTCCCTGAAGAGCTAGCCCAAGGTCTAACACAGCATTCGCCTTAGGACTCAATACAGCCAAAAACATCACTTTTGACAAACACCTCAGAAATGAAAATGAAACACATATTCCTGTTCCCCACGAGCTGGAAAGCCGAATTCTCGCTTGATTTTTGATTCCGACCTTTCCCTGAAGAGCTAGCCCAAGGTCTAACACCGCATTCGCCTTATTTCTCAATTCAGCCCAAAAACATCACTTTTGACAAACACCTCAGAAATGAAAATGAAACACGTATTCCTGTTCCCCATGGGCTGGAAAGCCGAATTCTCGCTTGATTTTCGATTCCGAGCCTACCCTGAAGAGCTAGCCCAAAGTCTAACACTGCATTCGCCTTAGGACTCAATACAGCCAAAAAACATGACTTTTGACAAACACCTCAGAAATGAAAATGAAACACATATTCCTGTTCCCCACAGGCTGGAAAGCCGAATTCTCGCTTGATTTTCGATTCCGAGCCTACCCTGAAGAGCTAGCCCAAAGTCTAACACTGCATTCGCCTTAGGACTCAATACAGCCAAAAAACATGACTTTTGACAAACACCTCAGAAATGAAAATGAAACACATATTCCTGTTCCCCACAGGCTGGAAAGCCGAATTCTCGCTTGATTTTCGATTCCGAGCCTACCCTGAAGAGCTAGCCCAAAGTCTAACACTGCATTCGCCTTAGGACTCAATACAGCCAAAAAACATGACTTTTGACAAACACCTCAGAAATGAAAATGAAACACATATTCCTGTTCCCCACAGGCTGGAAAGCCGAATTCTCGCTTGATTTTCGATTCCGAGCCTACCCTGAAGAGCTAGCCCAAAGTCTAACACTGCATTCGCCTTAGGACTCAATACAGCCAAAAAACATGACTTTTGACAAACACCTCAGAAATGAAAATGAAACACATATTCCTGTTCCCCACAGGCTGGAAAGCCGAATTCTCGCTTGATTTTCGATTCCGAGCCTACCCTGAAGAGCTAGCCCAAAGTCTAACACTGCATTCGCCTTAGGACTCAATACAGCCAAAAAACATGACTTTTGACAAACACCTCAGAAATGAAAATGAAACACATATTCCTGTTCCCCACGGGCTGGAAAGCCGAATTCTCGCTTGATTTTCGATTCCGAGCCTACCCTGAAGAGCTAGCCCAAGGTCTAACACAGCATTCGCCTTATTTCTCAATTCAGCCCAAAAACATCACTTTTGACAAACACCTCAGAAATGAAAAAGAAACACATATTCCTGTTCCCCACGGGCTGGAAAGCCAAATTCTTCCTTGATTTTCGATTCCGAGCCTACCCTGAAGAGCTAGCCCAAAGTCTAACACAGCATTCGCCTTATTTCTCAATTCAGCCCAAAAACATCACTTTTGACAAACACCTCAGAAATGAAAATGAAACACATATTCTTGTTCCCCACGGGCTGGACAGCCGAATTCTCGCTTGATTTTCGATTCCGAGCCTACCCTGAAGAGCTAGCCCAAAGTCTAACACAGCATTCGCCTTAGGACTGAATACAGCCAAAAAACATGACTTTTGACAAACACCTCAGAAATGAAAATGAAACACATATTCCTGTTCCCCACAGGCTGGAAAGCCAAATTCTCGCTTGATTTTTGATTCTGACCTTTCCCTGAAGAGCTAGCCCAAGGTCTAACACAGCATTCGCCTTAGGACTCAATACAGCCAAAAACATCACTTTTGACAAACACCTCAGAAATGAAAATGAAACACATATTCCTGTTCCCCACGAGCTGGAAAGCCGAATTCTCGCTTGATTTTTGATTCCGACCTTTCCCTGAAGAGCTAGCCCAAGGTCTAACACCGCATTCGCCTTATTTCTCAATTCAGCCCAAAAACATCACTTTTGACAAACACCTCAGAAATGAAAATGAAACACGTATTCCTGTTCCCCATGGGCTGGAAAGCCGAATTCTCGCTTGATTTTCGATTCCGAGCCTACCCTGAAGAGCTAGCCCAAAGTCTAACACTGCATTCGCCTTAGGACTCAATACAGCCAAAAAACATGACTTTTGACAAACACCTCAGAAATGAAAATGAAACACATATTCCTGTTCCCCACAGGCTGGAAAGCCGAATTCTCGCTTGATTTTCGATTCCGAGCCTACCCTGAAGAGCTAGCCCAAAGTCTAACACTGCATTCGCCTTAGGACTCAATACAGCCAAAAAACATGACTTTTGACAAACACCTCAGAAATGAAAATGAAACACATATTCCTGTTCCCCACAGGCTGGAAAGCCGAATTCTCGCTTGATTTTCGATTCCGAGCCTACCCTGAAGAGCTAGCCCAAAGTCTAACACTGCATTCGCCTTAGGACTCAATACAGCCAAAAAACATGACTTTTGACAAACACCTCAGAAATGAAAATGAAACACATATTCCTGTTCCCCACAGGCTGGAAAGCCGAATTCTCGCTTGATTTTCGATTCCGAGCCTACCCTGAAGAGCTAGCCCAAAGTCTAACACTGCATTCGCCTTAGGACTCAATACAGCCAAAAAACATGACTTTTGACAAACACCTCAGAAATGAAAATGAAACACATATTCCTGTTCCCCACGGGCTGGAAAGCCGAATTCTCGCTTGATTTTCGATTCCGAGCCTACCCTGAAGAGCTAGCCCAAGGTCTAACACAGCATTGGCCTTATTTCTCAATTCAGCCCAAAAACATCACTTTTGACAAACACCTCAGAAATGAAAAAGAAACACATATTCCTGTTCCCCACGGGCTGGAAAGCCAAATTCTTCCTTGATTTTCGATTCCGAGCCTACCCTGAAGAGCTAGCCCAAAGTCTAACACAGCATTCGCCTTATTTCTCAATTCAGCCCAAAAACATCACTTTTGACAAACACCTCAGAAATGAAAATGAAACACATATTCTTGTTCCCCACGGGCTGGACAGCCGAATTCTCGCTTGATTTTCGATTCCGAGCCTACCCTGAAGAGCTAGCCCAAAGTCTAACACAGCATTCGCCTTAGGACTGAATACAGCCAAAAAACATGACTTTTGACAAACACCTCAGAAATGAAAATGAAACACATATTCCTGTTCCCCACAGGCTGGAAAGCCAAATTCTCGCTTGATTTTTGATTCTGACCTTTCCCTGAAGAGCTAGCCCAAGGTCTAACACAGCATTCTCAATACAGCCAAAAACATCACTTTTGACAAACACCTCAGAAATGAAAATGAAACACATATTCCTGTTCCCCACGAGCTGGAAAGCCGAATTCTCGCTTGATTTTTGATTCCGACCTTTCCCTGAAGAGCTAGCCCAAGGTCTAACACCGCATTCGCCTTATTTCTCAATTCAGCCCAAAAACATCACTTTTGACAAACACCTCAGAAATGAAAATGAAACACGTATTCCTGTTCCCCATGGGCTGGAAAGCCGAATTCTCGCTTGATTTTCGATTCCGAGCCTACCCTGAAGAGCTAGCCCAAAGTCTAACACTGCATTCGCCTTAGGACTCAATACAGCCAAAAAACATGACTTTTGACAAACACCTCAGAAATGAAAATGAAACACATATTCCTGTTCCCCACAGGCTGGAAAGCCGAATTCTCGCTTGATTTTCGATTCCGAGCCTACCCTGAAGAGCTAGCCCAAAGTCTAACACTGCATTCGCCTTAGGACTCAATACAGCCAAAAAACATGACTTTTGACAAACACCTCAGAAATGAAAATGAAACACATATTCCTGTTCCCCACAGGCTGGAAAGCCGAATTCTCGCTTGATTTTCGATTCCGAGCCTACCCTGAAGAGCTAGCTCACGGTCTAACACAGCATTCGCCTTATTTCTCAATTCAGCCCAAAAACATCACTTTTGACAAACACCTCAGAAATGAAAAAGAAACACATATTCCTGTTCCCCACAGGCTGGAAAGCCAAAATTCTTGCTTGATTTTCGATTCCGAGCCTACCCTGAAGAGCTAGCCCAAAGTCTAACACAGCATTCGCCTTAGGACTCAATACAGCCAAAAATATGACTTTTGACAAACACCTCAGAAATGAAAATGAAACACATATTCCTGTTCCCCACAGGCCAGAAAGCCAAATTCTCGCTTGATTTTTGATTCCGACCTTTTCCTGAAGAGCTAGCCCAAGGTCTAACACAGCATTCGCCTAATTTCTAAATTCAGCCCAAAAACATCACTTTTGAAAAACACCTCAGAAATGAAAGAGAAACACATATTCCTGTTCCCCACAGGCTGGAAAGCCGAATTCTCGCTTGATTTTCGATTCCGAGCCTACCCTGAAGAGCTAGCTCAAGGTCTAACACAGCATTCGCCTTATTTCTCAATTCAGCCCAAAAACATCACTTTTGACAAACACCTCAGAAATGAAAAAGAAACACATATTCCTGTTCCCCACAGGCTGGAAAGCCGAATTCTCGCTTGATTTTCGATTCCGAGCCTACCCTGAAGAGCTAGCTCAAGGTCTAACACAGCATTCGCCTTATTTCTCAATTCAGCCCAAAAACATCACTTTTGACAAACACCTCAGAAATGAAAATGAAACACGTATTCCTGTTCCCCATGGGCTGGAAAGCCGAATTCTCGCTTGATTTTCGATTCCGAGCCTACCCTGAAGAGCTAGCCCAAAGTCTAACACCGCATTCGCCTTATTTCTCAATTCAGCCCAAAAACATCACTTTTGACAAACACCTCAGAAATGAAAATGAAACACGTATTCCTGTTCCCCATGGGCTGGAAAGCCGAATTCTCGCTTGATTTTCGATTCCGAGCCTACCCTGAAGAGCTAGCCCAAAGTCTAACACTGCATTCGCCTTAGGACTCAATACAGCCAAAAAACATGACTTTTGACAAACACCTCAGAAATGAAAATGAAACACATATTCCTGTTCCCCACAGGCTGGAAAGCCGAATTCTCGCTTGATTTTCGATTCCGAGCCTACCCTGAAGAGCTAGCCCAAAGTCTAACACTGCATTCGCCTTAGGACTCAATACAGCCAAAAAACATGACTTTTGACAAACACCTCAGAAATGAAAATGAAACACATATTCCTGTTCCCCACAGGCTGGAAAGCCGAATTCTCGCTTGATTTTCGATTCCGAGCCTACCCTGAAGAGCTAGCTCACGGTCTAACACAGCATTCGCCTTATTTCTCAATTCAGCCCAAAAACATCACTTTTGACAAACACCTCAGAAATGAAAAAGAAACACATATTCCTGTTCCCCACAGGCTGGAAAGCCAAAATTCTTGCTTGATTTTCGATTCCGAGCCTACCCTGAAGAGCTAGCCCAAAGTCTAACACAGCATTCGCCTTAGGACTCAATACAGCCAAAAATATGACTTTTGACAAACACCTCAGAAATGAAAATGAAACACATATTCCTGTTCCCCACAGGCCAGAAAGCCAAATTCTCGCTTGATTTTTGATTCCGACCTTTTCCTGAAGAGCTAGCCCAAGGTCTAACACAGCATTCGCCTAATTTCTAAATTCAGCCCAAAAACATCACTTTTGAAAAACACCTCAGAAATGAAAAAGAAACACATATTCCTGTTCCCCACAGGCTGGAAAGCCGAATTCTCGCTTGATTTTCGATTCCGAGCCTACCCTGAAGAGCTAGCTCAAGGTCTAACACAGCATTCGCCTTATTTCTCAATTCAGCCCAAAAACATCACTTTTGACAAACACCTCAGAAATGAAAAAGAAACACATATTCCTGTTCCCCACAGGCTGGAAAGCCGAATTCTCGCTTGATTTTCGATTCCGAGCCTACCCTGAAGAGCTAGCTCAAGGTCTAACACAGCATTCGCCTTATTTCTCAATTCAGCCCAAAAACATCACTTTTGACAAACACCTCAGAAATGAAAATGAAACACATATTCCTATTCCCCACGGGCTGGAAAGCCGAATTCTCGCTTTATTTTCGATTCTGAGCCTACCCTGAAGAGCTAGCCCAAAGTCTAACACTGCATTCGCCTTAGGACTCAATACAGCCAAAAAACATGACTTTTGACAAACACCTCAGAAATGAAAATGAAACACATATTCCTGTTCCCCACAGGCTGGAAAGCCGAATTCTCGCTTGATTTTTGATTCCGACCTTTTCCTGAAGAGCTAGCCCAAACTATAACACAGCATTCGCCTTAGGATTCAATTCAGCCCAAAAACATCACTTTTGACAAACACCTCAGAAATGAAAAAGAAACACATATCCCTATTCCCCATGGGCTGGACAGCTGAATTCTCGCTTGATTTTCGATTCCAAGCCTACCCTGAAGAGCTAGCTCAAGGTCTAACACAGCATTCGCCTTATTTCTCAATTCAGCCCAAAAACATCACTTTTGAAAAACACCTCAGAAATGAAAAAGAAACACATATTCCTGTTCCCCACGGGCAGGAAAGCCGAATTCTCGCTTGATTTTCGATTCCGAGCCTACCCTGAAGAGCTAGCCCAAAGTCTAACACAGCATTCGCCTTAGGACTGAATACAGCCAAAAAACATGACTTTTGACAAACACCTCAGAAATGAAAATGAAACACATATTCCTGTTCCCCACAGGCTGGAAAGCCAAATTCTCGCTTGATTTTTTATTCTGACCTTTCCCTGAAGAGCTAGCCCAAGGTCTAACACAGCATTCGCCTTAGGACTCAATACAGCCAAAAACATCACTTTTGACAAACACCTCAGAAATGAAAATGAAACACGTATTCCTGTTCCCCATGGGCTGGAAAGCCGAATTCTCGCTTGATTTTCGATTCCGAGCCTACCCTGAAGAGCTAGCCCAAAGTCTAACACTGCATTCGCCTTAGGACTCAATACAGCCAAAAAACATGACTTTTGACAAACACCTCAGAAATGAAAATGAAACACATATTCCTGTTCCCCACAGGCTGGAAAGCCGAATTCTCGCTTGATTTTCGATTCCGAGCCTACCCTGAAGAGCTAGCCCAAAGTCTAACACTGCATTCGCCTTAGGACTCAATACAGCCAAAAAACATGACTTTTGACAAACACCTCAGAAATGAAAATGAAACACATATTCCTGTTCCCCACAGGCTGGAAAGCCGAATTCTCGCTTGATTTTCGATTCCGAGCCTACCCTGAAGAGCTAGCCCAAAGTCTAACACAGCATTCGCCTTATTTCTCAATTCAGCCCAAAAACATCACTTTTGACAAACACCTCAGAAATGAAAATGAAACACATATTCTTGTTCCCCACGGGCTGGACAGCCGAATTCTCGCTTGATTTTCGATTCCGAGCCTACCCTGAAGAGCTAGCCCAAAGTCTAACACAGCATTCGCCTTAGGACTGAATACAGCCAAAAAACATGACTTTTGACAAACACCTCAGAAATGAAAATGAAACACATATTCCTGTTCCCCACAGGCTGGAAAGCCAAATTCTCGCTTGATTTTTGATTCTGACCTTTCCCTGAAGAGCTAGCCCAAGGTCTAACACAGCATTCGCCTTAGGACTCAATACAGCCAAAAACATCACTTTTGACAAACACCTCAGAAATGAAAATGAAACACATATTCCTGTTCCCCACGAGCTGGAAAGCCGAATTCTCGCTTGATTTTTGATTCCGACCTTTCCCTGAAGAGCTAGCCCAAGGTCTAACACCGCATTCGCCTTATTTCTCAATTCAGCCCAAAAACATCACTTTTGACAAACACCTCAGAAATGAAAATGAAACACGTATTCCTGTTCCCCATGGGCTGGAAAGCCGAATTCTCGCTTGATTTTCGATTCCGAGCCTACCCTGAAGAGCTAGCCCAAAGTCTAACACTGCATTCGCCTTAGGACTCAATACAGCCAAAAAACATGACTTTTGACAAACACCTCAGAAATGAAAATGAAACACATATTCCTGTTCCCCACAGGCTGGAAAGCCGAATTCTCGCTTGATTTTCGATTCCGAGCCTACCCTGAAGAGCTAGCCCAAAGTCTAACACTGCATTCGCCTTAGGACTCAATACAGCCAAAAAACATGACTTTTGACAAACACCTCAGAAATGAAAATGAAACACATATTCCTGTTCCCCACAGGCTGGAAAGCCGAATTCTCGCTTGATTTTCGATTCCGAGCCTACCCTGAAGAGCTAGCCCAAAGTCTAACACTGCATTCGCCTTAGGACTCAATACAGCCAAAAAACATGACTTTTGACAAACACCTCAGAAATGAAAATGAAACACATATTCCTGTTCCCCACAGGCTGGAAAGCCGAATTCTCGCTTGATTTTCGATTCCGAGCCTACCCTGAAGAGCTAGCCCAAAGTCTAACACTGCATTCGCCTTAGGACTCAATACAGCCAAAAAACATGACTTTTGACAAACACCTCAGAAATGAAAATGAAACACATATTCCTGTTCCCCACGGGCTGGAAAGCCGAATTCTCGCTTGATTTTCGATTCCGAGCCTACCCTGAAGAGCTAGCCCAAGGTCTAACACAGCATTGGCCTTATTTCTCAATTCAGCCCAAAAACATCACTTTTGACAAACACCTCAGAAATGAAAAAGAAACACATATTCCTGTTCCCCACGGGCTGGAAAGCCAAATTCTTCCTTGATTTTCGATTCCGAGCCTACCCTGAAGAGCTAGCCCAAAGTCTAACACAGCATTCGCCTTATTTCTCAATTCAGCCCAAAAACATCACTTTTGACAAACACCTCAGAAATGAAAATGAAACACATATTCTTGTTCCCCACGGGCTGGACAGCCGAATTCTCGCTTGATTTTCGATTCCGAGCCTACCCTGAAGAGCTAGCCCAAAGTCTAACACAGCATTCGCCTTAGGACTGAATACAGCCAAAAAACATGACTTTTGACAAACACCTCAGAAATGAAAATGAAACACATATTCCTGTTCCCCACAGGCTGGAAAGCCAAATTCTCGCTTGATTTTTGATTCTGACCTTTCCCTGAAGAGCTAGCCCAAGGTCTAACACAGCATTCTCAATACAGCCAAAAACATCACTTTTGACAAACACCTCAGAAATGAAAATGAAACACATATTCCTGTTCCCCACGAGCTGGAAAGCCGAATTCTCGCTTGATTTTTGATTCCGACCTTTCCCTGAAGAGCTAGCCCAAGGTCTAACACCGCATTCGCCTTATTTCTCAATTCAGCCCAAAAACATCACTTTTGACAAACACCTCAGAAATGAAAATGAAACACGTATTCCTGTTCCCCATGGGCTGGAAAGCCGAATTCTCGCTTGATTTTCGATTCCGAGCCTACCCTGAAGAGCTAGCCCAAAGTCTAACACTGCATTCGCCTTAGGACTCAATACAGCCAAAAAACATGACTTTTGACAAACACCTCAGAAATGAAAATGAAACACATATTCCTGTTCCCCACAGGCTGGAAAGCCGAATTCTCGCTTGATTTTCGATTCCGAGCCTACCCTGAAGAGCTAGCCCAAAGTCTAACACTGCATTCGCCTTAGGACTCAATACAGCCAAAAAACATGACTTTTGACAAACACCTCAGAAATGAAAATGAAACACATATTCCTGTTCCCCACAGGCTGGAAAGCCGAATTCTCGCTTGATTTTCGATTCCGAGCCTACCCTGAAGAGCTAGCTCACGGTCTAACACAGCATTCGCCTTATTTCTCAATTCAGCCCAAAAACATCACTTTTGACAAACACCTCAGAAATGAAAAAGAAACACATATTCCTGTTCCCCACAGGCTGGAAAGCCAAAATTCTTGCTTGATTTTCGATTCCGAGCCTACCCTGAAGAGCTAGCCCAAAGTCTAACACAGCATTCGCCTTAGGACTCAATACAGCCAAAAATATGACTTTTGACAAACACCTCAGAAATGAAAATGAAACACATATTCCTGTTCCCCACAGGCCAGAAAGCCAAATTCTCGCTTGATTTTTGATTCCGACCTTTTCCTGAAGAGCTAGCCCAAGGTCTAACACAGCATTCGCCTAATTTCTAAATTCAGCCCAAAAACATCACTTTTGAAAAACACCTCAGAAATGAAAAAGAAACACATATTCCTGTTCCCCACAGGCTGGAAAGCCGAATTCTCGCTTGATTTTCGATTCCGAGCCTACCCTGAAGAGCTAGCTCAAGGTCTAACACAGCATTCGCCTTATTTCTCAATTCAGCCCAAAAACATCACTTTTGACAAACACCTCAGAAATGAAAAAGAAACACATATTCCTGTTCCCCACAGGCTGGAAAGCCGAATTCTCGCTTGATTTTCGATTCCGAGCCTACCCTGAAGAGCTAGCTCAAGGTCTAACACAGCATTCGCCTTATTTCTCAATTCAGCCCAAAAACATCACTTTTGACAAACACCTCAGAAATGAAAATGAAACACGTATTCCTGTTCCCCATGGGCTGGAAAGCCGAATTCTCGCTTGATTTTCGATTCCGAGCCTACCCTGAAGAGCTAGCCCAAAGTCTAACACCGCATTCGCCTTATTTCTCAATTCAGCCCAAAAACATCACTTTTGACAAACACCTCAGAAATGAAAATGAAACACGTATTCCTGTTCCCCATGGGCTGGAAAGCCGAATTCTCGCTTGATTTTCGATTCCGAGCCTACCCTGAAGAGCTAGCCCAAAGTCTAACACTGCATTCGCCTTAGGACTCAATACAGCCAAAAAACATGACTTTTGACAAACACCTCAGAAATGAAAATGAAACACATATTCCTGTTCCCCACAGGCTGGAAAGCCGAATTCTCGCTTGATTTTCGATTCCGAGCCTACCCTGAAGAGCTAGCCCAAAGTCTAACACTGCATTCGCCTTAGGACTCAATACAGCCAAAAAACATGACTTTTGACAAACACCTCAGAAATGAAAATGAAACACATATTCCTGTTCCCCACAGGCTGGAAAGCCGAATTCTCGCTTGATTTTCGATTCCGAGCCTACCCTGAAGAGCTAGCTCACGGTCTAACACAGCATTCGCCTTATTTCTCAATTCAGCCCAAAAACATCACTTTTGACAAACACCTCAGAAATGAAAAAGAAACACATATTCCTGTTCCCCACAGGCTGGAAAGCCAAAATTCTTGCTTGATTTTCGATTCCGAGCCTACCCTGAAGAGCTAGCCCAAAGTCTAACACAGCATTCGCCTTAGGACTCAATACAGCCAAAAATATGACTTTTGACAAACACCTCAGAAATGAAAATGAAACACATATTCCTGTTCCCCACAGGCCAGAAAGCCAAATTCTCGCTTGATTTTTGATTCCGACCTTTTCCTGAAGAGCTAGCCCAAGGTCTAACACAGCATTCGCCTAATTTCTAAATTCAGCCCAAAAACATCACTTTTGAAAAACACCTCAGAAATGAAAAAGAAACACATATTCCTGTTCCCCACAGGCTGGAAAGCCGAATTCTCGCTTGATTTTCGATTCCGAGCCTACCCTGAAGAGCTAGCTCAAGGTCTAACACAGCATTCGCCTTATTTCTCAATTCAGCCCAAAAACATCACTTTTGACAAACACCTCAGAAATGAAAAAGAAACACATATTCCTGTTCCCCACAGGCTGGAAAGCCGAATTCTCGCTTGATTTTCGATTCCGAGCCTACCCTGAAGAGCTAGCTCAAGGTCTAACACAGCATTCGCCTTATTTCTCAATTCAGCCCAAAAACATCACTTTTGACAAACACCTCAGAAATGAAAATGAAACACATATTCCTATTCCCCACGGGCTGGAAAGCCGAATTCTCGCTTTATTTTCGATTCTGAGCCTACCCTGAAGAGCTAGCCCAAAGTCTAACACTGCATTCGCCTTAGGACTCAATACAGCCAAAAAACATGACTTTTGACAAACACCTCAGAAATGAAAATGAAACACATATTCCTGTTCCCCACAGGCTGGAAAGCCGAATTCTCGCTTGATTTTTGATTCCGACCTTTTCCTGAAGAGCTAGCCCAAACTATAACACAGCATTCGCCTTAGGATTCAATTCAGCCCAAAAACATCACTTTTGACAAACACCTCAGAAATGAAAAAGAAACACATATCCCTATTCCCCATGGGCTGGACAGCTGAATTCTCGCTTGATTTTCGATTCCAAGCCTACCCTGAAGAGCTAGCTCAAGGTCTAACACAGCATTCGCCTTATTTCTCAATTCAGCCCAAAAACATCACTTTTGAAAAACACCTCAGAAATGAAAAAGAAACACATATTCCTGTTCCCCACGGGCAGGAAAGCCGAATTCTCGCTTGATTTTCGATTCCGAGCCTACCCTGAAGAGCTAGCCCAAAGTCTAACACAGCATTCGCCTTAGGACTGAATACAGCCAAAAAACATGACTTTTGACAAACACCTCAGAAATGAAAATGAAACACATATTCCTGTTCCCCACAGGCTGGAAAGCCAAATTCTCGCTTGATTTTTTATTCTGACCTTTCCCTGAAGAGCTAGCCCAAGGTCTAACACAGCATTCGCCTTAGGACTCAATACAGCCAAAAACATCACTTTTGACAAACACCTCAGAAATGAAAATGAAACACGTATTCCTGTTCCCCATGGGCTGGAAAGCCGAATTCTCGCTTGATTTTCGATTCCGAGCCTACCCTGAAGAGCTAGCCCAAAGTCTAACACTGCATTCGCCTTAGGACTCAATACAGCCAAAAAACATGACTTTTGACAAACACCTCAGAAATGAAAATGAAACACATATTCCTGTTCCCCACAGGCTGGAAAGCCGAATTCTCGCTTGATTTTCGATTCCGAGCCTACCCTGAAGAGCTAGCCCAAAGTCTAACACTGCATTCGCCTTAGGACTCAATACAGCCAAAAAACATGACTTTTGACAAACACCTCAGAAATGAAAATGAAACACATATTCCTGTTCCCCACAGGCTGGAAAGCCGAATTCTCGCTTGATTTTCGATTCCGAGCCTACCCTGAAGAGCTAGCTCACGGTCTAACACAGCATTCGCCTTATTTCTCAATTCAGCCCAAAAACATCACTTTTGACAAACACCTCAGAAATGAAAAAGAAACACATATTCCTGTTCCCCACGGGCTGGAAAGCCAAATTCTTGCTTGATTTTCGATTCCGAGCCTACCCTGAAGAGCTAGCCCAAAGTCTAACACCGCATTCGCCTTATTTCTCAATTCAGCCCAAAAACATCACTTTTGACAAACACCTCAGAAATGAAAATGAAACACGTATTCCTGTTCCCCACAGGCTGGAAAGCCGAATTCTCGCTTGATTTTCAATTCCGAGCCTACCCTGAAGAGCTAGCCCAAGGTCTAACACAGCATTCGCCTTAGGACTCAATACAGCCAAAAACATCACTTTTGAAAAACACCTCAGAAATGAAAAAGAAACACATATTCCTGTTCCCCACAGGCTGGAAAGCCGAATTCTCGCTTGATTTTCGATTCCGAGCCTACCCTGAAGAGCTAGCTCAAGGTCTAACACAGCATTCGCCTTATTTCTCAATTCAGCCCAAAAACATCACTTTTGACAAACACCTCAGAAATGAAAATGAAACACATATTCCTGTTCCCCACGGGCTGGAAAGCCGAATTCTCGCTTGATTTTCGATTCTGAGCCTACCCTGAAGAGCTAGCCCAAAGTCTAAAACTGCATTCGCCTTAGGACTCAATACAGCCAAAAAACATGACTTTTGACAAACACCTCAGAAATGAAAATGAAACACATATTCCTGTTCCCCACAGGCTGGAAAGCCGAATTCTCACTTGATTTTTGATTCCGACCTTTTCCTGAAGAGCTAGCCCAAAGTCTAACACAGCATTCGCCTTATTTCTCAATTCAGCCCAAAAACATCACTTTTGACAAACACCTCAGAAATGAAAAAGAAACACATATCCCTATTCCCCACGGGCTGGACAGCTGAATTCTCGCTTGATTTTCGATTCCAAGCCT
This sequence comes from Diadophis punctatus similis, assembly GCA_023053685.1. Classification (NCBI taxonomy): domain Eukaryota; kingdom Metazoa; phylum Chordata; class Lepidosauria; order Squamata; family Dipsadidae; genus Diadophis; species Diadophis punctatus. The sequence goes on from JALIGW010000247.1 coordinate 39,566, forward strand.
ACCCTGAAGAGCTAGCTCAAGGTCTAACACAGCATTCGCCTTATTTCTCAATTCAGCCCAAAAACATCACTTTTGAAAAACACCTCAGAAATGAAAAAGAAACACATATTCCTGTTCCCCACGAGCTGGAAAGCCGAATTCTCGCTTGATTTTTGATTCCGACCTTTCCCTGAAGAGCTAGCCCAAGGTCTAACACCGCATTCGCCTTATTTCTCAATTCAGCCCAAAAACATCACTTTTGACAAACACCTCAGAAATGAAAAAGAAACACATATTCCTGTTCCCCACGGGCTGGAAAGCCAAATTCTTCCTTGATTTTCGATTCCGAGCCTACCCTGAAGAGCTAGCCCAAAGTCTAACACAGCATTCGCCTTATTTCTCAATTCAGCCCAAAAACATCACTTTTGACAAACACCTCAGAAATGAAAATGAAACACATATTCTTGTTCCCCACGGGCTGGACAGCCGAATTCTCGCTTGATTTTCTATTCCGAGCCTACCCTGAAGAGCTAGCCCAAAGTCTAACACAGCATTCGCCTTAGGACTGAATACAGCCAAAAAACATGACTTTTGACAAACACCTCAGAAATGAAAATGAAACACATATTCCTGTTCCCCACAGGCTGGAAAGCCAAATTCTCGCTTGATTTTTGATTCTGACCTTTCCCTGAAGAGCTAGCCCAAGGTCTAACACAGCATTCGCCTTAGGACTCAATACAGCCAAAAACATCACTTTTGACAAACACCTCAGAAATGAAAATGAAACACATATTCCTGTTCCCCACGAGCTGGAAAGCCGAATTCTCGCTTGATTTTTGATTCCGACCTTTCCCTGAAGAGCTAGCCCAAGGTCTAACACCGCATTCGCCTTATTTCTCAATTCAGCCCAAAAACATCACTTTTGACAAACACCTCAGAAATGAAAATGAAACACGTATTCCTGTTCCCCATGGGCTGGAAAGCCGAATTCTCACTTGATTTTCGATTCCGAGCCTACCCTGAAGAGCTAGCCCAAAGTCTAACACTGCATTCGCCTTAGGACTCAATACAGCCAAAAAACATGACTTTTGACAAACACCTCAGAAATGAAAATGAAACACATATTCCTGTTCCCCACAGGCTGGAAAGCCGAATTCTCGCTTGATTTTCGATTCCGAGCCTACCCTGAAGAGCTAGCCCAAAGTCTAACACTGCATTCGCCTTAGGACTCAATACAGCCAAAAAACATGACTTTTGACAAACACCTCAGAAATGAAAATGAAACACATATTCCTGTTCCCCACAGGCTGGAAAGCCGAATTCTCGCTTGATTTTCGATTCCGAGCCTACCCTGAAGAGCTAGCCCAAAGTCTAACACTGCATTCGCCTTAGGACTCAATACAGCCAAAAAACATGACTTTTGACAAACACCTCAGAAATGAAAATGAAACACATATTCCTGTTCCCCACAGGCTGGAAAGCCGAATTCTCGCTTGATTTTCGATTCCGAGCCTACCCTGAAGAGCTAGCCCAAAGTCTAACACTGCATTCGCCTTAGGACTCAATACAGCCAAAAAACATGACTTTTGACAAACACCTCAGAAATGAAAATGAAACACATATTCCTGTTCCCCACGGGCTGGAAAGCCGAATTCTCGCTTGATTTTCGATTCCGAGCCTACCCTGAAGAGCTAGCCCAAGGTCTAACACAGCATTCGCCTTATTTCTCAATTCAGCCCCAAAACATCACTTTTGACAAACACCTCAGAAATGAAAAAGAAACACATATTCCTGTTCCCCACGGGCTGGAAAGCCAAATTCTTCCTTGATTTTCGATTCCGAGCCTACCCTGAAGAGCTAGCCCAAAGTCTAACACAGCATTCGCCTTATTTCTCAATTCAGCCCAAAAACATCACTTTTGACAAAAACCTCAGAAATGAAAATGAAACACATATTCTTGTTCCCCACGGGCTGGACAGCCGAATTCTCGCTTGATTTTCGATTCCGAGCCTACCCTGAAGAGCTAGCCCAAAGTCTAACACAGCATTCGCCTTAGGACTGAATACAGCCAAAAAACATGACTTTTGACAAACACCTCAGAAATGAAAAGGAAACACATATTCCTGTTCCCCACAGGCTGGAAAGCCAAATTCTCGCTTGATTTTTGATTCTGACCTTTCCCTGAAGAGCTAGCCCAAGGTCTAACACAGCATTCGCCTTAGGACTCAATACAGCCAAAAACATCACTTTTGACAAACACCTCAGAAATGAAAATGAAACACATATTCCTGTTCCCCACGAGCTGGAAAGCCGAATTCTCGCTTGATTTTTGATTCCAACCTTTCCCTGAAGAGCTAGCCCAAGGTCTAACACCGCATTCGCCTTATTTCTCAATTCAGCCCAAAAACATCACTTTTGACAAACACCTCAGAAATGAAAATGAAACACGTATTCCTGTTCCCCATGGGCTGGAAAGCCGAATTCTCGCTTGATTTTCGATTCCGAGCCTACCCTGAAGAGCTAGCCCAAAGTCTAACACTGCATTCGCCTTAGGACTCAATACAGCCAAAAAACATGACTTTTGACAAACACCTCAGAAATGAAAATGAAACACATATTCCTGTTCCCCACAGGCTGGAAAGCCGAATTCTCGCTTGATTTTCGATTCCGAGCCTACCCTGAAGAGCTAGCCCAAAGTCTAACACTGCATTCGCCTTAGGACTCAATACAGCCAAAAAACATGACTTTTGACAAACACCTCAGAAATGAAAATGAAACACATATTCCTGTTCCCCACAGGCTGGAAAGCCGAATTCTCGCTTGATTTTCGATTCCGAGCCTACCCTGAAGAGCTAGCTCACGGTCTAACACAGCATTCGCCTTATTTCTCAATTCAGCCCAAAAACATCACTTTTGACAAACACCTCAGAAATGAAAAAGAAACACATATTCCTGTTCCCCACGGGCTGGAAAGCCAAATTCTTGCTTCATTTTCGATTCCGAGCCTACCCTGAAGAGCTAGCCCAAAGTCTAACACAGCATTCGCCTTAGGACTCAATACAGCCAAAAATATGACTTTTGACAAACACCTCAGAAATGAAAATGAAACACATATTCCTGTTCCCCACAGGCCAGAAAGCCAAATTCTCGCTTGATTTTTGATTCCGACCTTTTCCTGAAGAGCTAGCCCAAGGTCTAACACAGCATTCGCCTAATTTCTAAATTCAGCCCAAAAACATCACTTTTGAAAAACACCTCAGAAATGAAAAAGAAACACATATTCCTGTTCCCCACAGGCTGGAAAGCCGAATTCTCGCTTGATTTTCGATTCCGAGCCTACCCTGAAGAGCTAGCTCAAGGTCTAACACAGCATTCGCCTTATTTCTCAATTCAGCCCAAAAACATCACTTTTGACAAACACCTCAGAAATGAAAATGAAACACATATTCCTGTTCCCCACGGGCTGGAAAGCCGAATTCACGCTTTATTTTCGATTCTGAGCCTACCCTGAAGAGCTAGCCCAAAGTCTAACACTGCATTCGCCTTAGGACTCAATACAGCCAAAAAACATGACTTTTGACAAACACCTCAGAAATGAAAATGAAACACATATTCCTGTTCCCCACAGGCTGGAAAGCCGAATTCTCGCTTGATTTTTGATTCCGACCTTTTCCTGAAGAGCTAGCCCAAACTCTAACACAGCATTCACCTTAGGATTCAATTCAGCCCAAAAACATCACTTTTGACAAACACCTCAGAAATGAAAAAGAAACACATATCCCTATTCCCCACGGGCTGGACAGCTGAATTCTCGCTTGATTTTCGATTCCAAGCCTACCCTGAAGAGCTAGCTCAAGGTCTAACACAGCATTCGCCTTATTTCTCAATTCAGCCCAAAAACATCACTTTTGAAAAACACCTCAGAAATGAAAAAGAAACACATATTCCTGTTCCCCACGGGCTGGAAAGCCGAATTCTCGCTCGATTTTTGATTCCGAGCCTACCCTGAAGAGCTAGCCCAAGGTCTAACACAGCATTCGCCTTAGGACTCAATACAGCCAAAAACATCACTTTTGACAAACACCTCAGAAATGAAAATGAAACACATATTCCTGTTCCCCACGAGCTGGAAAGCCGAATTCTCGGTTGATTTTTGATTCCGACCTTTCCCTGAAGAGATAGCCCAAGGTCTAACACCGCATTCGCCTTATTTCTCAATTCAGCCCAAAAACATCACTTTTGACAAACACCTCAGAAATGAAAATGAAACACATATTCCTGTTCCCCACGGGCTGGAAAGCCGAATTCTCGCTTGATTTTCGATTCTGAGCCTACCCTGAAGAGCTAGCCCAAAGTCTAAAACTGCATTCGCCTTAGGACTCAATACAGCCAAAAAACATGACTTTTGACAAACACCTCAGAAATGAAAATGAAACACATATTCCTGTTCCCCACAGGCTGGAAAGCCGAATTCTCGCTTGATTTTTGATTCCGACCTTTTCCTGAAGAGCTAGCCCAAAGTCTAACACAGCATTCGCCTTATTTCTCAATTCAGCCCAAAAACATCACTTTTGACAAACACCTCAGAAATGAAAATGAAACACATATTCCTGTTCCCCACAGGCTGGAAAGCCAAATTCTCGCTTGATTTTTTATTCTGACCTTTCCCTGAAGAGCTAGCCCAAGGTCTAACACAGCATTCGCCTTAGGACTCAATACAGCCAAAAACATCACTTTTGACAAACACCTCAGAAATGAAAATGAAACACATATTCCTGTTCCCCACGAGCTGGAAAGCCGAATTCTCGCTTGATTTTTGATTCCGACCTTTCCCTGAAGAGCTAGCCCAAGGTCTAACACCGCATTCGCCTTATTTCTCAATTCAGCCCAAAAACATCACTTTTGACAAACACCTCAGAAATGAAAAAGAAACACATATTCCTGTTCCCCACGGGCTGGAAAGCCAAATTCTTCCTTGATTTTCGATTCCGAGCCTACCCTGAAGAGCTAGCCCAAAGTCTAACACAGCATTCGCCTTATTTCTCAATTCAGCCCAAAAACATCACTTTTGACAAACACCTCAGAAATGAAAATGAAACACATATTCTTGTTCCCCACGGGCTGGACAGCCGAATTCTCGCTTGATTTTCTATTCCGAGCCTACCCTGAAGAGCTAGCCCAAAGTCTAACACAGCATTCGCCTTAGGACTGAATACAGCCAAAAAACATGACTTTTGACAAACACCTCAGAAATGAAAATGAAACACATATTCCTGTTCCCCACAGGCTGGAAAGCCAAATTCTCGCTTGATTTTTGATTCTGACCTTTCCCTGAAGAGCTAGCCCAAGGTCTAACACAGCATTCGCCTTAGGACTCAATACAGCCAAAAACATCACTTTTGACAAACACCTCAGAAATGAAAATGAAACACATATTCCTGTTCCCCACGAGCTGGAAAGCCGAATTCTCGCTTGATTTTTGATTCCAACCTTTCCCTGAAGAGCTAGCCCACGGTCTAACACCGCATTCGCCTTATTTCTCAATTCAGCCCAAAAACATCACTTTTGACAAACACCTCAGAAATGAAAATGAAACACGTATTCCTGTTCCCCATGGGCTGGAAAGCCGAATTCTCGCTTGATTTTCGATTCCGAGCCTACCCTGAAGAGCTAGCCCAAAGTCTAACACTGCATTCGCCTTAGGACTCAATACAGCCAAAAAACATGACTTTTGACAAACACCTCAGAAATGAAAATGAAACACATATTCCTGTTCCCCACAGGCTGGAAAGCCGAATTCTCGCTTGATTTTCGATTCCGAGCCTACCCTGAAGAGCTAGCCCAAAGTCTAACACTGCATTCGCCTTAGGACTCAATACAGCCAAAAAACATGACTTTTGACAAACACCTCAGAAATGAAAATGAAACACATATTCCTGTTCCCCACAGGCTGGAAAGCCGAATTCTCGCTTGATTTTCGATTCCGAGCCTACCCTGAAGAGCTAGCTCACGGTCTAACACAGCATTCGCCTTATTTCTCAATTCAGCCCAAAAACATCACTTTTGACAAACACCTCAGAAATGAAAAAGAAACACATATTCCTGTTCCCCACGGGCTGGAAAGCCAAATTCTTGCTTCATTTTCGATTCCGAGCCTACCCTGAAGAGCTAGCCCAAAGTCTAACACAGCATTCGCCTTAGGACTCAATACAGCCAAAAATATGACTTTTGACAAACACCTCAGAAATGAAAATGAAACACATATTCCTGTTCCCCACAGGCCAGAAAGCCAAATTCTCGCTTGATTTTTGATTCCGACCTTTTCCTGAAGAGCTAGCCCAAGGTCTAACACAGCATTCGCCTAATTTCTAAATTCAGCCCAAAAACATCACTTTTGAAAAACACCTCAGAAATGAAAAAGAAACACATATTCCTGTTCCCCACAGGCTGGAAAGCCGAATTCTCGCTTGATTTTCGATTCCGAGCCTACCCTGAAGAGCTAGCTCAAGGTCTAACACAGCATTCGCCTTATTTCTCAATTACGCCCAAAAACATCACTTTTGACAAACACCTCAGAAATGAAAAAGAAACACATATTCCTGTTCCCCACAGGCTGGAAAGCCGAATTCTCGCTTGATTTTCGATTCCGAGCCTACCCTGAAGAGCTAGCTCAAGGTCTAACACAGCATTCGCCTTATTTCTCAATTCAGCCCAAAAACATCACTTTTGACAAACACCTCAGAAATGAAAATGAAACACATATTCCTGTTCCCCACGGGCTGGAAAGCCGAATTCACGCTTTATTTTCGATTCTGAGCCTACCCTGAAGAGCTAGCCCAAAGTCTAACACTGCATTCGCCTTAGGACTCAATACAGCCAAAAAACATGACTTTTGACAAACACCTCAGAAATGAAAATGAAACACATATTCCTGTTCCCCACAGGCTGGAAAGCCGAATTCTCGCTTGATTTTTGATTCCGACCTTTTCCTGAAGAGCTAGCCCAAACTCTAACACAGCATTCACCTTAGGATTCAATTCAGCCCAAAAACATCACTTTTGACAAACACCTCAGAAATGAAAAAGAAACACATATCCCTATTCCCCACGGGCTGGACAGCTGAATTCTCGCTTGATTTTCGATTCCAAGCCTACCCTGAAGAGCTAGCTCAAGGTCTAACACAGCATTCGCCTTATTTCTCAATTCAGCCCAAAAACATCACTTTTGAAAAACACCTCAGAAATGAAAAAGAAACACATATTCCTGTTCCCCACGGGCTGGAAAGCCGAATTCTCGCTCGATTTTTGATTCCGAGCCTACCCTGAAGAGCTAGCCCAAGGTCTAACACAGCATTCGCCTTAGGACTCAATACAGCCAAAAACATCACTTTTGACAAACACCTCAGAAATGAAAATGAAACACATATTCCTGTTCCCCACGAGCTGGAAAGCCGAATTCTCGGTTGATTTTTGATTCCGACCTTTCCCTGAAGAGCTAGCCCAAGGTCTAACACCGCATTCGCCTTATTTCTCAATTCAGCCCAAAAACATCACTTTTGACAAACACCTCAGAAATGAAAATGAAACACATATTCCTGTTCCCCACGGGCTGGAAAGCCGAATTCTCGCTTGATTTTCGATTCTGAGCCTACCCTGAAGAGCTAGCCCAAAGTCTAAAACTGCATTCGCCTTAGGACTCAATACAGCCAAAAAACATGACTTTTGACAAACACCTCAGAAATGAAAATGAAACACATATTCCTGTTCCCCACAGGCTGGAAAGCCGAATTCTCGCTTGATTTTTGATTCCGACCTTTTCCTGAAGAGCTAGCCCAAAGTCTAACACAGCATTCGCCTTATTTCTCAATTCAGCCCAAAAACATCACTTTTGACAAACACCTCAGAAATGAAAATGAAACACATATTCCTGTTCCCCACAGGCTGGAAAGCCAAATTCTCGCTTGATTTTTTATTCTGACCTTTCCCTGAAGAGCTAGCCCAAGGTCTAACACAGCATTCGCCTTAGGACTCAATACAGCCAAAAACATCACTTTTGACAAACACCTCAGAAATGAAAATGAAACACATATTCCTGTTCCCCACGAGCTGGAAAGCCGAATTCTCGCTTGATTTTTGATTCCGACCTTTCCCTGAAGAGCTAGCCCAAGGTCTAACACCGCATTCGCCTTATTTCTCAATTACGCCCAAAAACATCACTTTTGACAAACACCTCAGAAATGAAAAAGAAACACATATTCCTGTTCCCCACAGGCTGGAAAGCCGAATTCTCGCTTGATTTTCGATTCCGAGCCTACCCTGAAGAGCTAGCTCAAGGTCTAACACAGCATTCGCCTTATTTCTCAATTCAGCCCAAAAACATCACTTTTGACAAACACCTCAGAAATGAAAATGAAACACATATTCCTGTTCCCCACGGGCTGGAAAGCCGAATTCACGCTTTATTTTCGATTCTGAGCCTACCCTGAAGAGCTAGCCCAAAGTCTAACACTGCATTCGCCTTAGGACTCAATACAGCCAAAAAACATGACTTTTGACAAACACCTCAGAAATGAAAATGAAACACATATTCCTGTTCCCCACAGGCTGGAAAGCCGAATTCTCGCTTGATTTTTGATTCCGACCTTTTCCTGAAGAGCTAGCCCAAACTCTAACACAGCATTCACCTTAGGATTCAATTCAGCCCAAAAACATCACTTTTGACAAACACCTCAGAAATGAAAAAGAAACACATATCCCTATTCCCCACGGGCTGGACAGCTGAATTCTCGCTTGATTTTCGATTCCAAGCCTACCCTGAAGAGCTAGCTCAAGGTCTAACACAGCATTCGCCTTATTTCTCAATTCAGCCCAAAAACATCACTTTTGAAAAACACCTCAGAAATGAAAAAGAAACACATATTCCTGTTCCCCACGGGCTGGAAAGCCGAATTCTCGCTCGATTTTTGATTCCGAGCCTACCCTGAAGAGCTAGCCCAAGGTCTAACACAGCATTCGCCTTAGGACTCAATACAGCCAAAAACATCACTTTTGACAAACACCTCAGAAATGAAAATGAAACACATATTCCTGTTCCCCACGAGCTGGAAAGCCGAATTCTCGGTTGATTTTTGATTCCGACCTTTCCCTGAAGAGCTAGCCCAAGGTCTAACACCGCATTCGCCTTATTTCTCAATTCAGCCCAAAAACATCACTTTTGACAAACACCTCAGAAATGAAAATGAAACACATATTCCTGTTCCCCACGGGCTGGAAAGCCGAATTCTCGCTTGATTTTCGATTCTGAGCCTACCCTGAAGAGCTAGCCCAAAGTCTAAAACTGCATTCGCCTTAGGACTCAATACAGCCAAAAAACATGACTTTTGACAAACACCTCAGAAATGAAAATGAAACACATATTCCTGTTCCCCACAGGCTGGAAAGCCGAATTCTCGCTTGATTTTTGATTCCGACCTTTTCCTGAAGAGCTAGCCCAAAGTCTAACACAGCATTCGCCTTATTTCTCAATTCAGCCCAAAAACATCACTTTTGACAAACACCTCAGAAATGAAAATGAAACACATATTCCTGTTCCCCACAGGCTGGAAAGCCAAATTCTCGCTTGATTTTTTATTCTGACCTTTCCCTGAAGAGCTAGCCCAAGGTCTAACACAGCATTCGCCTTAGGACTCAATACAGCCAAAAACATCACTTTTGACAAACACCTCAGAAATGAAAATGAAACACATATTCCTGTTCCCCACGAGCTGGAAAGCCGAATTCTCGCTTGATTTTTGATTCCGACCTTTCCCTGAAGAGCTAGCCCAAGGTCTAACACCGCATTCGCCTTATTTCTCAATTCAGCCCAAAAACATCACTTTTGACAAACACCTCAGAAATGAAAAAGAAACACATATTCCTGTTCCCCACGGGCTGGAAAGCCAAATTCTTCCTTGATTTTCGATTCCGAGCCTACCCTGAAGAGCTAGCCCAAAGTCTAACACAGCATTCGCCTTATTTCTCAATTCAGCCCAAAAACGTCACTTTTGACAAACACCTCAGAAATGAAAATGAAACACATATTCTTGTTCCCCACGGGCTGGACAGCCGAATTCTCGCTTGATTTTCTATTTCGAGCCTACCCTGAAGAGCTAGCCCAAAGTCTAACACAGCATTCGCCTTAGGACTGAATACAGCCAAAAAACATGACTTTTGACAAACACCTCAGAAATGAAAATGAAACACATATTCCTGTTCCCCACAGGCTGGAAAGCCAAATTCTCGCTTGATTTTTGATTCTGACCTTTCCCTGAAGAGCTAGCCCAAGGTCTAACACAGCATTCGCCTTAGGACTCAATACAGCCAAAAACATCACTTTTGACAAACACCTCAGAAATGAAAATGAAACACATATTCCTGTTCCCCACGAGCTGGAAAGCCGAATTCTCGCTTGATTTTTGATTCCGACCTTTCCCTGAAGAGCTAGCCCAAGGTCTAACACCGCATTCGCCTTATTTCTCAATTCAGCCCAAAAACATCACTTTTGACAAACACCTCAGAAATGAAAATGAAACACGTATTCCTGTTCCCCATGGGCTGGAAAGCCGAATTCTCACTTGATTTTCGATTCCGAGCCTACCCTGAAGAGCTAGCCCAAAGTCTAACACTGCATTCGCCTTAGGACTCAATACAGCCAAAAAACATGACTTTTGACAAACACCTCAGAAATGAAAATGAAACACATATTCCTGTTCCCCACAGGCTGGAAAGCCGAATTCTCGCTTGATTTTCGATTCCGAGCCTACCCTGAAGAGCTAGCCCAAAGTCTAACACTGCATTCGCCTTAGGACTCAATACAGCCAAAAAACATGACTTTTGACAAACACCTCAGAAATGAAAATGAAACACATATTCCTGTTCCCCACAGGCTGGAAAGCCGAATTCTCGCTTGATTTTCGATTCCGAGCCTACCCTGAAGAGCTAGCCCAAAGTCTAACACTGCATTCGCCTTAGGACTCAATACAGCCAAAAAACATGACTTTTGACAAACACCTCAGAAATGAAAATGAAACACATATTCCTGTTCCCCACGGGCTGGAAAGCCGAATTCTCGCTTGATTTTCGATTCCGAGCCTACCCTGAAGAGCTAGCCCAAGGTCTAACACAGCATTCGCCTTATTTCTCAATTCAGCCCAAAAACATCACTTTTGACAAACACCTCAGAAATGAAAAAGAAACACATATTCCTGTTCCCCACGGGCTGGAAAGCCAAATTCTTCCTTGATTTTCGATTCCGAGCCTACCCTGAAGAGCTAGCCCAAAGTCTAACACAGCATTCGCCTTATTTCTCAATTCAGCCCAAAAACATCACTTTTGACAAAAACCTCAGAAATGAAAATGAAACACATATTCTTGTTCCCCACGGGCTGGACAGCCGAATTCTCGCTTGATTTTCGATTTCGAGCCTACCCTGAAGAGCTAGCCCAAAGTCTAACACAGCATTCGCCTTAGGACTGAATACAGCCAAAAAACATGACTTTTGACAAACACCTCAGAAATGAAAAGGAAACACATATTCCTGTTCCCCACAGGCTGGAAAGCCAAATTCTCGCTTGATTTTTGATTCTGACCTTTCCCTGAAGAGCTAGCCCAAGGTCTAACACAGCATTCGCCTTAGGACTCAATACAGCCAAAAACATCACTTTTGACAAACACCTCAGAAATGAAAATGAAACACATATTCCTGTTCCCCACGAGCTGGAAAGCCGAATTCTCGCTTGATTTTTGATTCCAACCTTTCCCTGAAGAGCTAGCCCAAGGTCTAACACCGCATTCGCCTTATTTCTCAATTCAGCCCAAAAACATCACTTTTGACAAACACCTCAGAAATGAAAATGAAACACGTATTCCTGTTCCCCATGGGCTGGAAAGCCGAATTCTCGCTTGATTTTCGATTCCGAGCCTACCCTGAAGAGCTAGCCCAAAGTCTAACACTGCATTCGCCTTAGGACTCAATACAGCCAAAAAACATGACTTTTGACAAACACCTCAGAAATGAAAATGAAACACATATTCCTGTTCCCCACAGGCTGGAAAGCCGAATTCTCGCTTGATTTTCGATTCCGAGCCTACCCTGAAGAGCTAGCCCAAAGTCTAACACTGCATTCGCCTTAGGACTCAATACAGCCAAAAAACATGACTTTTGACAAACACCTCAGAAATGAAAATGAAACACATATTCCTGTTCCCCACAGGCTGGAAAGCCGAATTCTCGCTTGATTTTCGATTCCGAGCCTACCCTGAAGAGCTAGCTCACGGTCTAACACAGCATTCGCCTTATTTCTCAATTCAGCCCAAAAACATCACTTTTGACAAACACCTCAGAAATGAAAAAGAAACACATATTCCTGTTCCCCACGGGCTGGAAAGCCAAATTCTTGCTTCATTTTCGATTCCGAGCCTACCCTGAAGAGCTAGCCCAAAGTCTAACACAGCATTCGCCTTAGGACTCAATACAGCCAAAAATATGACTTTTGACAAACACCTCAGAAATGAAAATGAAACACATATTCCTGTTCCCCACAGGCCAGAAAGCCAAATTCTCGCTTGATTTTTGATTCCGACCTTTTCCTGAAGAGCTAGCCCAAGGTCTAACACAGCATTCGCCTAATTTCTAAATTCAGCCCAAAAACATCACTTTTGAAAAACACCTCAGAAATGAAAAAGAAACACATATTCCTGTTCCCCACAGGCTGGAAAGCCGAATTCTCGCTTGATTTTCGATTCCGAGCCTACCCTGAAGAGCTAGCTCAAGGTCTAACACAGCATTCGCCTTATTTCTCAATTACGCCCAAAAACATCACTTTTGACAAACACCTCAGAAATGAAAAAGAAACACATATTCCTGTTCCCCACAGGCTGGAAAGCCGAATTCTCGCTTGATTTTCGATTCCGAGCCTACCCTGAAGAGCTAGCTCAAGGTCTAACACAGCATTCGCCTTATTTCTCAATTCAGCCCAAAAACATCACTTTTGACAAACACCTCAGAAATGAAAATGAAACACATATTCCTGTTCCCCACGGGCTGGAAAGCCGAATTCTCGCTTTATTTTCGATTCTGAGCCTACCCTGAAGAGCTAGCCCAAAGTCTAACACTGCATTCGCCTTAGGACTCAATACAGCCAAAAAACATGACTTTTGACAAACACCTCAGAAATGAAAATGAAACACATATTCCTGTTCCCCACAGGCTGGAAAGCCGAATTCTCGCTTGATTTTTGATTCCGACCTTTTCCTGAAGAGCTAGCCCAAACTCTAACACAGCATTCGCCTTAGGATTCAATTCAGCCCAAAAACATCACTTTTGACAAACACCTCAGAAATGAAAAAGAAACACATATCCCTATTCCCCACGGGCTGGACAGCTGAATTCTCGCTTGATTTTCGATTCCAAGCCTACCCTGAAGAGCTAGCTCAAGGTCTAACACAGCATTCGCCTTATTTCTCAATTCAGCCCAAAAACATCACTTTTGAAAAACACCTCAGAAATGAAAAAGAAACACATATTCCTGTTCCCCACGGGCTGGAAAGCCGAATTCTCGCTTGATTTTCGATTCCGACCTTTCCCTGAAGAGCTAGCCCAAGGTCTAACACCGCATTCGCCTTATTTCTCAATTCAGCCCAAAAACATGACTTTTGACAAACACCTCAGAAATGAAAATGAAACACATATTCCTGTTCCCCACAGGCTGGAAAGCCGAATTCTCGCTTGATTTTCAATTCCGAGCCTACCCTGAAGAGCTAGCCCAAGGTCTAACACAGCATTCGCCTTAGGACTCAATACAGCCCAAAAACATCACTTTTGACAAACACCTCAGAAATGAAAAAGAAACACATATTCCTGTTCCCCACAGGCTGGAAAGCCGAATTCTCGCTTGATTTTCGATTCCGAGCCTACCCTGAAGAGCTAGCTCAAGGTCTAACACAGCATTCGCCTTATTTCTCAATTCAGCCCAAAAACATCACTTTTGACAAACACCTCAGAAATGAAAATGAAACACATATTCCTGTTCCCCACGGGCTGGAAAGCCGAATTCTCGCTTGATTTTCGATTCTGAGCCTACCCTGAAGAGCTAGCCCAAAGTCTAAAACTGCATTCGCCTTAGGACTCAATACAGCCAAAAAACATGACTTTTGACAAACACCTCAGAAATGAAAATGAAACACATATTCCTGTTCCCCACAGGCTGGAAAGCCGAATTCTCGCTTGATTTTTGATTCCGACCTTTTCCTGAAGAGCTAGCCCAAAGTCTAACACAGCATTCGCCTTATTTCTCTATTCAGCCCAAAAACATCACTTTTGACAAACACCTCAGAAATGAAAATGAAACACATATTCCTGTTCCCCACAGGCTGGAAAGCCAAATTCTCGCTTGATTTTTTATTCTGACCTTTCCCTGAAGAGCTAGCCCAAGGTCTAACACAGCATTCGCCTTAGGACTCAATACAGCCAAAAACATCACTTTTGACAAACACCTCAGAAATGAAAATGAAACACATATTCCTGTTCCCCACGAGCTGGAAAGCCGAATTCTCGCTTGATTTTTGATTCCGACCTTTCCCTGAAGAGCTAGCCCAAGGTCTAACACCGCATTCGCCTTATTTCTCAATTCAGCCCAAAAACATCACTTTTGACAAACACCTCAGAAATGAAAATGAAACACGTATTCCTGTTCCCCATGGGCTGGAAAGCCGAATTCTCGCTTGATTTTCGATTCCGAGCCTACCCTGAAGAGCTAGCCCAACGTCTAACACTGCATTCGCCTTAGGACTCAATACAGCCAAAAAACATGACTTTTGACAAACACCTCAGAAATGAAAATGAAACACATATTCCTGTTCCCCACAGGCTGGAAAGCCGAATTCTCGCTTGATTTTCAATTCCGAGCCTACCCTGAAGAGCTAGCCCAAGGTCTAACACAGCATTCGCCTTAGGACTCAATACAGCCAAAAACATCACTTTTGACAAACACCTCAGAAATGAAAAAGAAACACATATTCCTGTTCCCCACAGGCTGGAAAGCCGAATTCTCGCTTGATTTTCGATTCCGAGCCTACCGAGCTCAAGGTCTAACACAGCATTCACCTTATTTCTCAATTCAGCCCAAAAACATCACTTTTGACAAACACCTCAGAAATGAAAATGAAACACATATTCCTGTTCCCCATGGGCTGGAAAGCCGAATTCTCGCTTGATTTTCGATTCTGAGCCTACCCTGAAGAGCTAGCCCAAAGTCTAAAACTGCATTCGCCTTAGGACTCAATACAGCCAAAAAACATGACTTTTGACAAACACCTCAGAAATGAAAATGAAACACATATTCCTGTTCCCCACAGGCTGGAAAGCCGAATTCTCGCTTGATTTTTGATTCCGACCTTTTCCTGAAGAGCTAGCCCAAAGTCTAACACAGCATTCGCCTTATTTCTCAATTCAGCCCAAAAACATCACTTTTGACAAACACCTCAGAAATGAAAATGAAACACATATTCCTGTTCCCCATGGGCTGGAAAGCCGAATTCTCACTTGATTTTCGATTCCGAGCCTACCCTGAAGAGCTAGCCCAAAGTCTAACACTGCATTCGCCTTAGGACTCAATACAGCCCAAAAACATCACTTTTGACAAACACCTCAGAAATGAAAAAGAAACACATATTCCTGTTCCCCACGGGCTGGAAAGCCGAATTCTCGCTTGATTTTCGATTCTGAGCCTACCCTGAAGAGCTAGCCCAAAATCTAACACAGCATTCGCCTTAGGACTCAATACAGCCAAAAAACATGACTTTTGACAAACACCTCAGAAATGAAAAAGAAACACATTCCTGCTCCCCACAGGCTGGAAAGCCGAATTCTTGCTTGATTTTTGATTCCGACCATTCCCTGAAGAGCTAGCCCAAGGTCTAACACAGAATTCGCCTTAGTTCTAAATTCAGCCCAAAAGCATCACTTTTGACAAACACCTCAGAAATGAAAATGAAACAAATATTCCTGTTCCCCAAAGGCTGGAAAGCCAAATTCTCGCTTGATTTTCGATTCCTGCCTACCCTGAAGAGCTAGCCCAAAGTCTAACACTGCATTCGCCTTAGGACTCAATACAGCCAAAAAACATGACTTTTGACAAACACCTCAGAAATGAAAATGAAACACATATCCCTATTCCCCATGGGATGGACAGCTGAATTCTCGCTTGATTTTCGATTCCAAGCCTACCCTGAAGAGCTAGCTCAAGGTCTAACACAGCATTCGCCTTATTTCTCAATTCAGCCCAAAAACATCACTTTTGACAAACACTTCAGAAATGAAAAAGAAACACATATTCCTGTTCCCCACGGACTGGAAAGCCGAATTCTCGCTTGATTTTCGATTCCGAGCCTACCCTGAGGAGGTAGCCCAAAGTCTAACACAGCATTCGCCTTAGGACTGAATACAGCCAAAAAGCATGACTTTTGACAAACACCTCAGAAATGAAAATGAAACACATATTCCTGTTCCCCACAGGCTGGAAAGCCGAATTCTCGCTTGATTTTTGATTCTGACCTTTCCCTGAAGAGCTAGCCCAAGGTCTAACACAGCATTCGCCTTAGGACTCAATACAGCCAAAAACATCACTTTTGACAAACACCTCAGAAATGAAAATGAAACACATATTCCTGTTCCCCACGAGCTGGAAAGCCGAATTCTCGCTTGATTTTTGATTCCGACCTTTCCCTGAAGAGCTAGCCCAAGGTCTAACACCGCATTCGCCTTATTTCTCAATTCAGCCCAAAAACATCACTTTTGACAAACACCTCAGAAATGAAAAAGAAACACATATTCCCCACGGGCTGGAAAGCCAAATTCTCGCTTGATTTTCGATTCCGAGCCTACCCTGAAGAGCTAGCCCAAAGTCTAACACAGCATTCGCCTTAGGACTCAATACAGCCAAAAATATGACTTTTGACAAACACCTCAGAAATGAAAATGAAACACATATTCCTGTTCCCCACAGGCTGGAAAGCCGAATTCTCGCTTGATTTTTGATTCCGACCTTTCCCTGAAGAGCTAGCCCAAAGTCTAACACTGCATTCGCCTTAGGACTCAATACAGCCAAAAAACATGACTTTTGACAAACACCTCAGAAATGAAAATGAAACACATATTCCTGTTCCCCACAGGCTGGAAAGCCGAATTCTCGCTTGATTTTCGATTCCGAGCCTACCCTGAAGAGCTAGCCCAAAGTCTAACACTGCATTCGCCTTAGGACTCAATACAGCCAAAAAACATGACTTTTGACAAACACCTCAGAAATGAAAATGAAACACATATTCCTGTTCCCCACGGGCTGGAAAGCCGAATTCTCGCTTGATTTTCGATTCCGAGCCTACCCTGAAGAGCTAGCTCACGGTCTAACACAGCATTCGCCTTATTTCTCAATTCAGCCCAAAAACATCACTTTTGACAAACACCTCAGAAATGAAAAAGAAACACATATTCCTGTTCCCCACGGGCTGGAAAGCCAAATTCTTCCTTGATTTTCGATTCCGAGCCTACCCTGAAGAGCTAGCCCAAAGTCTAACACAGCATTCGCCTTATTTCTCAATTCAGCCCAAAAACATCACTTTTGACAAACACCTCAGAAATGAAAATGAAAAACATATTCTTGTTCCCCACGGGCTGGACAGCCGAATTCTCGCTTGATTTTCGATTCCGAGCCTACCCTGAAGAGCTAGCCCAAAGTCTAACACAGCATTCGCCTTAGGACTGAATACAGCCAAAAAACATGACTTTTGACAAACACCTCAGAAATGAAAATGAAACACATATTCCTGTTCCCCACAGGCTGGAAAGCCAAATTCTCGCTTGATTTTTGATTCTGACCTTTCCCTGAAGAGCTAGCCCAAGGTCTAACACAGCATTCGCCTTAGGACTCAATACAGCCAAAAACATCACTTTTGACAAACACCTCAGAAATGAAAATGAAACACATATTCCTGTTCCCCACGAGCTGGAAAGCCGAATTCTCGCTTGATTTTTGATTCCGACCTTTCCCTGAAGAGCTAGCCCAAGGTCTAACACCGCATTCGCATTATTTCTCAATTCAGCCCAAAAACATCACTTTTGACAAACACCTCAGAAATGAAAATGAAACACGTATTCCTGTTCCCCATGGGCTGGAAAGCCGAATTCTCGCTTGATTTTCGATTCCGAGCCTACCCTGAAGAGCTAGCCCAAAGTCTAACACTGCATTCGCCTTAGGACTCAATACAGCCAAAAAACATGACTTTTGACAAACACCTCAGAAATGAAAATGAAACACATATTCCTGTTCCCCACAGGCTGGAAAGCCGAATTCTCGCTTGATTTTCGATTCCGAGCCTACCCTGAAGAGCTAGCCCAAAGTCTAACACTGCATTCGCCTTAGGACTCAATACAGCCAAAAATATGACTTTTGACAAACACCTCAGAAATGAAAATGAAACACATATTCCTGTTCCCCACAGGCCAGAAAGCCAAATTCTCGCTTGATTTTTGATTCGACCTTTTCCTGAAGAGCTAGCCCAAGGTCTAACACAGCATTCGCCTAATTTCTAAATTCAGCCCAAAAACATCACTTTTGAAAAACACCTCAGAAATGAAAAAGAAACACATATTCCTGTTCCCCACAGGCTGGAAAGCCGAATTCTCGCTTGATTTTCGATTCCGAGCCTACCCTGAAGAGCTAGGTCAAGGTATAACACAGCATTCGCCTTATTTCTCAATTCAGCCCAAAAACATCACTTTTGACAAACACCTCAGAAATGAAAAAGAAACACATATTCCTGTTCCCCACAGGCTGGAAAGCCGAATTCTCGCTTGATTTTCGATTCCGAGCCTACCCTGAAGAGCTAGCTCAAGGTCTAACACAGCATTCGCCTTATTTCTCAATTCAGCCCAAAAACATCACTTTTGACAAACACCTCAGAAATGAAAATGAAACACATATTCCTGTTCCCCACGGGCTGGAAAGCCGAATTCTCGCTTTATTTTCGATTCTGAGCCTACCCTGAAGAGCTAGCCCAAAGTCTAACACTGCATTCGCCTTAGGACTCAATACAGCCAAAAAACATGACTTTTGACAAACACCTCAGAAATGAAAATGAAACACATATTCCTGTTCCCCACAGGCTGGAAAGCCGAATTCTCGCTTGATTTTTGATTCCGACCTTTTCCTGAAGAGCTAGCCCAAACTCTAACACAGCATTCGCCTTAGGATTCAATTCAGCCCAAAAACATCACTTTTGACAAACACCTCAGAAATGAAAATGAAACATATATTCCTGTTCGCCACGAGCTGGGAAAGCCGAATTCTCGCTTGATTTTTGATTCCGACCTTTCCCTGAAGAGCTAGCCCAAGGTCTAACACCACATTCGCCTTATTTCTCAATTCAGCCCAAAAACATCACTTTTGACAAACACCTCAGAAATGAAAATGAAACACGTATTCCTGTTCCCCATGGGCTGGAAAGCCGAATTCTCGCTTGATTTTCGATTCCGAGCCTACCCTGAAGAGCTAGCCCAAAATCTAACACTGCATTCGCCTTAGGACTCAATACAGCCAAAAAACATGACTTTTGACAAACACCTCAGAAATGAAAATGAAACACATATTCCTGTTCCCCACGGGCTGGAAAGCCGAATTCTCGCTTGATTTTCAATTCCGAGCCTACCCTGAAGAGCTAGCCCAAGGTCTAACACAGCATTCGCCTTAGGACTCAATACAGCCAAAAACATCACTTTTGACAAACACCTCAGAAATGAAAAAGAAACACATATTCCTGTTCCCCACAGGCTGGAAAGCCAAATTCTCGCTTGATTTTCGATTCCGAGCCTACCCTGAAGAGCTAGCTCAAGGTCTAACACAGCATTCGCCTTATTTCTCAATTCAGCCCCAAAACATCACTTTTGACAAACACCTCAGAAATGAAAATGAAACACATATTCCTGTTCCCCACGGGCTGGAAACCCGAATTCTCGCTTGATTTTCGATTCTGAGCCTACCCTGAAGAGCTAGCCCAAAGTCTAACACAGCATTCGCCTTAGGACTCAATACAGCCAAAAATATGACTTTTGACAAACACCTCAGAAATGAAAATGAAACACATATTCCTGTTCCCCACAGGCCGGAAAGCCAAATTCTCGCTTGATTTTTGATTCCGACCTTTTCCTGAAGAGCTAGCCCAAGGTCTAACACAGCATTCGCCTTATTTCTCAATTCAGCCCAAAAACATCACTTTTGACAAACACCTCAGAAATGAAAAAGAAACACATATTCCTGTTCCCCACGGGCTGGAAAGCCGAATTCTCGCTTGATTTTCGATTCCGAGCCTACCCTGAAGAGCTAGCCCAAAGTCTAACACTGCATTCGCCTTAGGACTCAATACAGCCAAAAAACATGACTTTTGACAAACACCTCAGAAATGAAAATGAAACACATATTCCTGTTCCCCACAGGCTGGAAAGCCGAATTCTCGCTTGATTTTCAATTCCGAGCCTACCCTGAAGAGCTAGCCCAAGGTCTAACACAGCATTCGCCTTAGGACTCAATACAGCCAAAAACATCACTTTTGACAAACACCTCAGAAATGAAAAAGAAACACATATTCCTGTTCCCCACAGGCTGGAAAGCCGAATTCTCGCTTGATTTTCGATTCCGAGCCTACCCTGAAGAGCTAGCTCAAGGTCTAACACAGCATTCGCCTTATTTCTCAATTCAGCCCAAAAACATCACTTTTGACAAACACCTCAGAAATGAAAATGAAACACATATTCCTGTTCCCCACGGGCTGGAAAGCCGAATTCTCGCTTGATTTTCGATTCTGAGCCTACCCTGAAGAGCTAGCCCAAAGTCTAACACAGCATTCGCCTTAGGACTCAATACAGCCAAAAATATGACTTTTGACAAACACCTCAGAAATGAAAATGAAACACATATTCCTGTTCCCCACAGGCCGGAAAGCCAAATTCTCGCTTGATTTTTGATTCCGACCTTTTCCTGAAGAGCTAGCCCAAGGTCTAACACAGCATTCGCCTTATTTCTCAATTCAGCCCAAAAACATCACTTTTGACAAACACCTCAGAAATGAAAAAGAAACACATATTCCTGTTCCCCACGGGCTGGAAAGCCGAATTCTCGCTTGATTTTCGATTCCGAGCCTACCCTGAAGAGCTAGCCCAAAGTCTAACACTGCATTCGCCTTAGGACTCAATACAGCCAAAAAACATGACTTTTGACAAACACCTCAGAAATGAAAATGAAACACATATTCCTGTTCCCCACAGGCTGGAAAGCCGAATTCTCGCTTGATTTTCGATTCCGAGCCTACCCTGAAGAGCTAGCCCAAAGTCTAACACTGCATTCGCCTTAGGACTCAATACAGCCAAAAAACATGACTTTTGACAAACACCTCAGAAATGAAAATGAAACACATATTCCTGTTCCCCACAGGCTGGAAAGCCGAATTCTCGCTTGATTTTCGATTCCGAGCCTACCCTGAAGAGCTAGCTCACGGTCTAACACAGCATTCGCCTTATTTCTCAATTCAGCCCAAAAACATCACTTTTGACAAACACCTCAGAAATGAAAAAGAAACACATATTCCTGTTCCCCACAGGCTGGAAAGCCGAATTCTCGCTTGATTTTCGATTCCGAGCCTACCCTGAAGAGCTAGCCCAAAGTCTAACACTGCATTCGCCTTAGGACTCAATACAGCCAAAAAACATGACTTTTGACAAACACCTCAGAAATGAAAATGAAACACATATTCCTGTTCCCCACAGGCTGGAAAGCCGAATTCTCACTTGATTTTTGATTCCGACCTTTTCCTGAAGAGCTAGCCCAAACTCTAACACAGCATTCGCCTTAGGATTCAATTCAGCCCAAAAACATCACTTTTGACAAACACCTCAGAAATGAAAAAGAAACACATATCCCTATTCCCCACGGGCTGGACAGCTGAATTCTCGCTTGATTTTCGATTCCAAGCCTACCCTGAAGAGCTAGCTCAAGGTCTAACACAGCATTCGCCTTATTTCTCAATTCAGCCCAAAAACATCACTTTTGAAAAACACCTCAGAAATGAAAAAGAAACACATATTCCTGTTCCCCACGGGCTGGAAAGCCGAATTCTCGCTTGATTTTCGATTCCGAGCCTACCCTGAAGAGCTAGCCCAAAGTCTAACACAGCATTCGCCTTAGGACTGAATACAGCCAAAAAACATGACTTTTGACAAACACCTCAGAAATGAAAATGAAACACATATTCCTGTTCCCCACAGGCTGGAAAGCCAAATTCTCGCTTGATTTTTTATTCTGACCTTTCCCTGAAGAGCTAGCCCAAGGTCTAACACAGCATTCGCCTTAGGACTCAATACAGCCAAAAACATCACTTTTGACAAACACCTCAGAAATGAAAATGAAACACATATTCCTGTTCCCCACGAGCTGGAAAGCCGAATTCTCGCTTGATTTTTGATTCCGACCTTTCCCTGAAGAGCTAGCCCAAGGTCTAACACCGCATTCGCCTTATTTCTCAATTCAGCCCAAAAACATCACTTTTGACAAACACCTCAGAAATGAAAATGAAACACGTATTCCTGTTCCCCATGGGCTGGAAAGCCGAATTCTCGCTTGATTTTCGATTCCCAGCCTACCCTGAAGAGCTAGCCCAACGTCTAACACTGCATTCGCCTTAGGACTCAATACAGCCAAAAAACATGACTTTTGACAAACACCTCAGAAATGAAAATGAAACACATATTCCTGTTCCCCACAGGCTGGAAAGCCGAATTCTCGCTTGATTTTCAATTCCGAGCCTACCCTGAAGAGCTAGCCCAAGGTCTAACCCAGCATTCGCCTTAGGACTCAATACAGCCAAAAACATCACTTTTGACAAACACCTCAGAAATGAAAAAGAAACACATATTCCTGTTCCCCACAGGCTGGAAAGCCGAATTCTCGCTTGATTTTCGATTCCGAGCCTACCCTGAAGAGCTAGCTCAAGGTCTAACACAGCATTCGCCTTATTTCTCAATTCAGCCCAAAAACATCACTTTTGACAAACACCTCAGAAATGAAAATGAAACACATATTCCTGTTCCCCACGGGCTGGAAAGCCGAATTCTCGCTTGATTTTCGATTCTGAGCCTACCCTGAAGAGCTAGCCCAAAGTCTAAAACTGCATTCGCCTTAGGACTCAATACAGCCAAAAAACATGACTTTTGACAAACACCTCAGAAATGAAAATGAAACACATATTCCTGTTCCCCACAGGCTGGAAAGCCAAATTCTCGCTTGATTTTTGATTCCGACCTTTTCCTGAAGAGCTAGCCCAAAGTCTAACACAGCATTCGCCTTATTTCTCAATTCAGCCCAAAAACATCACTTTTGACAAACACCTCAGAAATGAAAATGAAACACATATTCCTGTTCCCCACAGGCTGGAAAGCCGAATTCTCGCTTGATTTTCGATTCCGAGCCTACCCTGAAGAGCTAGCTCACGGTCTAACACAGCATTCGCCTTATTTCTCAATTCAGCCCAAAAACATCACTTTTGACAAACACCTCAGAAATGAAAAAGAAACACATATTCCCCACGGGCTGGAAAGCCAAATTCTCGCTTGATTTTCGATTCCGAGCCTACCCTGAAGAGCTAGCCCAAAGTCTAACACAGCATTCGCCTTAGGACTCAATACAGCCAAAAATATGACTTTTGACAAACACCTCAGAAATGAAAATGAAACACATATTCCTGTTCCCCACAGGCTGGAAAGCCGAATTCTCGCTTGATTTTTGATTCCGACCTTTCCCTGAAGAGCTAGCCCAAAGTCTAACACTGCATTCGCCTTAGGACTCAATACAGCCAAAAAACATGACTTTTGACAAACACCTCAGAAATGAAAATGAAACACATATTCCTGTTCCCCACAGGCTGGAAAGCCGAATTCTCGCTTGATTTTCGATTCCGAGCCTACCCTGAAGAGCTAGCCCAAAGTCTAACACTGCATTCGCCTTAGGACTCAATACAGCCAAAAAACATGACTTTTGACAAACACCTCAGAAATGAAAATGAAACACATATTCCTGTTCCCCACAGGCTGGAAAGCCGAATTCTCGCTTGATTTTCGATTCCGAGCCTACCCTGAAGAGCTAGCCCAAAGTCTAACACTGCATTCGCCTTAGGACTCAATACAGCCAAAAAACATGACTTTTGACAAACACCTCAGAAATGAAAATGAAACACATATTCCTGTTCCCCACAGGCTGGAAAGCCGAATTCTCGCTTGATTTTCGATTCCGAGCCTACCCTGAAGAGCTAGCCCAAAGTCTAACACTGCATTCGCCTTAGGACTCAATACAGCCAAAAAACATGACTTTTGACAAACACCTCAGAAATGAAAATGAAACATATATTCCTGTTCCCCACGGGCTGGAAAGCCGAATTCTCGCTTGATTTTCGATTCCGAGCCTACCCTGAAGAACTAGCTCACGGTCTAACACAGCATTCGCCTTATTTCTCAATTCAGCCCAAAAACATCACTTTTGACAAACACCTCAGAAATGAAAAAGAAACACATATTCCTGTTCCCCACGGGCTGGAAAGCCAAATTCTTCCTTGATTTTCGATTCCGAGCCTACCCTGAAGAGCTAGCCCAAAGTCTAACACAGCATTCGCCTTATTTCTCAATTCAGCCCAAAAACATCACTTTTGACAAACACCTCAGAAATGAAAATGAAACACATATTCTTGTTCCCCACGGGCTGGACAGCCGAATTCTCGCTTGATTTTCGATTCCGAGCCTACCCTGAAGAGCTAGCCCAAAGTCTAACACATCATTCGCCTTAGGACTCAATACAGCCAAAAAACATGACTTTTGACAAACACCTCAGAAATGAAAATGAAACACATATTCCTGTTCCCCACAGGCTGGAAAGCCGAATTCTCGCTTGATTTTTGATTCCGACCTTTCCCTGAAGAGCTAGCCCAAGGTCTAACACCGCATTCGCCTTATTTCTCAATTCAGCCCAAAAACATCACTTTTGACAAACACCTCAGAAATGAAAATGAAACACGTATTCCTGTTCCCCATGGGCTGGAAAGCCGAATTCTCGCTTGATTTTCGATTCCGAGCCTACCCTGAAGAGCTAGCCCAAAGTCTAACACTGCATTCGCCTTAGGACTCAATACAGCCAAAAAACATGACTTTTGACAAACACCTCAGAAATGAAAATGAAACACATATTCCTGTTCCCCACAGGCTGGAAAGCCGAATTCTCGCTTGATTTTCGATTCCGAGCCTACCCTGAAGAGCTAGCTCACGTCTAACACAGCATTCGCCTTATTTCTCAATTCAGCCCAAAAACATCACTTTTGACAAACACCTCAGAAATGAAAAAGAAACACATATTCCTGTTCCCCACGGGCTGGAAAGCCAAATTCTTGCTTGATTTTCGATTCCGAGCCTACCCTGAAGAGCTAGCCCAAAGTCTAACACAGCATTCGCCTTAGGACTCAATACAGCCAAAAATATGACTTTTGACAAACACCTCAGAAATGAAAATGAAACACATATTCCTGTTCCCCACAGGCCAGAAAGCCAAATTCTCGCTTGATTTTTGATTCCGACCTTTTCCTGAAGAGCTAGCCCAAGGTCTAACACAGCATTCGCCTAATTTCTAATTCAGCCCAAAAACATCACTTTTGAAAAACACCTCAGAAATGAAAAAGAAACACATATTCCTGTTCCCCACAGGCTGGAAAGCCAAATTCTCGCTTGATTTTCGATTCCGAGCCTACCCTGAAGAGCTAGCTCAAGGTCTAACACAGCATTCGCCTTATTTCTCAATTCAGCCCAAAAACATCACTTTTGACAAACACCTCAGAAATGAAAAAGAAACACATATTCCTGTTCCCCACAGGCTGGAAAGCCGAATTCTCGCTTGATTTTCGATTCCGAGCCTACCCTGAAGAGCTAGCTCAAGGTCTAACACAGCATTCGCCTTATTTCTCAATTCAGCCCAAAAACATCACTTTTGACAAACACCTCAGAAATGAAAATGAAACACATATTCCTGTTCCCCACGGGCTGGAAAGCCGAATTCTCGCTTTATTTTCGATTCTGAGCCTTCCCTGAAGAGCTAGCCCAAAGTCTAACACTGCATTCGCCTTAGGACTCAATACAGCCAAAAAACATGACTTTTGACAAACACCTCAGAAATGAAAATGAAACACATATTCCTGTTCCCCACAGGCTGGAAAGCCGAATTCTCGCTTGATTTTTGATTCCGACCTTTCCTGAAGAGCTAGCCCAAACTCTAACACAGCATTCGCCTTAGGATTCAATTCAGCCCAAAAACATCACTTTTGAAAAACACCTCAGAAATGAAAAAGAAACACATATTCCTGTTCCCCACGGGCTGGAAAGCCGAATTCTCGCTTGATTTTCGATTCCGAGCCTACCCTGAAGAGCTAGCCCAAAGTCTAACACAGCATTCGCCTTAGGACTGAATACAGCCAAAAAACATGACTTTTGACAAACACCTCAGAAATGAAAATGAAACACATATTCCTGTTCCCCACAGGCTGGAAAGCCAAATTCTCGCTTGATTTTTTATTCTGACCTTTCCCTGAAGAGCTAGCCCAAGGTCTAACACAGCATTCGCCTTAGGACTCAATACAGCCAAAAACATCACTTTTGACAAACACCTCAGAAATGAAAATGAAACACATATTCCTGTTCCCCACGAGCTGGAAAGCCGAATTCTCGCTTGATTTTTGATTCCGACCTTTCCCTGAAGAGCTAGCCCAAGGTCTAACACCGCATCGCCTTATTTCTCAATTCAGCCCAAAACATCACTTTTGACAAACACCTCAGAAATGAAAATGAAACACGTATTCCTGTTCCCCATGGGCTGGAAAGCCGAATTCTCGCTTGATTTTCGATTCCGAGCCTACCCTGAAGAGCTAGCCCAAAGTCTAACACTGCATTCGCCTTAGGACTCAATACAGCCAAAAAACATGACTTTTGACAAACACCTCAGAAATGAAAATGAAACACATATTCCTGTTCCCACAGGCTGGAAAGCGGAATTCTCGCTTGATTTTCAATCCGAGCCTACCCTGAAGAGCTAGCCCAAGGTCTAACACAGCATTCGCCTTAGGACTCAATACAGCCAAAACATCACTTTTGACAAACACCTCAGAAATGAAAAAGAAACACATATTCCTGTTCCCCACAGGCTGGAAAGCCGAATTCTCGCTTGATTTTCGATTCCGAGCCTACCCTGAAGAGCTAGCTCAAGGTCTAACACAGCATTCGCCTTATTTCTCAATTCAGCCCAAAAACATCACTTTTGACAAACACCTCAGAAATGAAAATGAAACACATATTCCTGTTCCCCACGGGCTGGAAATCCGAATTCTCGCTTGATTTTCGATTCTGAGCCTACCCTGAAGAGCTAGCCCAAAGTCTAAAACTGCATTCGCCTTAGGACTCAATACAGCCAAAAAACATGACTTTTGACAAACACCTCAGAAATGAAAATGAAACACATATTCCTGTTCCCCACAGGCTGGAAAGCCGAATTCTCACTTGATTTTCGATTCCGAGCCTACCCTGAAGAGCTAGCCCAAAGTCTAACACAGCATTCGCCTTAGGACTCAATACAGCCAAAAAACATGACTTTTGACAAACACCTCAGAAATGAAAAAGAAACACATTCCTGCTCCCCACAGGCTGGAAAGCCGAATTCTTGCTTGATTTTTGATTCCGACCATTCCCTGAAGAGCTAGCCCAAGGTCTAACACAGAATTCGCCTTAGTTCTAAATTCAGCCCAAAAGCATCACTTTTGACAAACACCTCAGAAATGAAATGAAACAAATATTCCTGTTCCCCAAAGGCTGGAAGCCAAATTCTCGCTTGATTTTCGATTCCGAGCCTACCCTGAAGAGCTAGCCCAAAGTCTAACACTGCATTCGCCTTAGGACTCAATACAGCCAAAAAACATGACTTTTGACAAACACCTCAGAAATGAAAATGAAACACATATCCCTATTCCCCATGGGATGGACAGCTGAATTCTCGCTTGATTTTCGATTCCAAGCCTACCCTGAAGAGCTAGCTCAAGGTCTAACACAGCATTCGCCTTATTTCTCAATTCAGCCCAAAAACATCACTTTTGACAAACACCTCAGAAATGAAAAAGAAACACATATTCCTGTTCCCCACGGGCTGGAAAGCCGAATTCTCGCTTGATTTTCGATTCCGAGCCTACCCTGAGGAGGTAGCCCAAAGTCTAACACTGCATTCGCCTTAGGACTGAATACAGCCAAAAAGCATGACTTTTGACAAACACCTCAGAAATGAAAATGAAACACATATTCCTGTTCCCCACAGGCTGGAAAGCCGAATTCTCGCTTGATTTTTGATTCTGACCTTTCCCTGAAGAGCTAGCCCAAGGTCTAACACAGCATTCGCCTTAGGACTCAATACAGCCAAAAACATCACTTTTGACAAACACCTCAGAAATGAAAATGAAACACATATTCCTGTTCCCCACGAGCTGGAAAGCCGAATTCTCGCTTGATTTTTGATTCCGACCTTTCCTGAAGAGCTAGCCCAAGGTCTAACACCGCATTCGCCTTATTTCTCAATTCAGCCCAAAAACATCACTTTTGACAAACACCTCAGAAATGAAAATGAAACACATATTCCTGTTCCCCACAGGCTGGAAAGCCAAATTCTCGCTTGATTTTCGATTCCGAGCCTACCCTGAAGAGCTAGCTCACAGTCTAACACAGCATTCGCCTTATTTCTCAATTCAGCCCAAAAACATCACTTTTGACAACACCTCAGAAATGAAAAAGAAACACATATTCCCCACGGGCTGGAAAGCCAAATTCTCGCTTGATTTTCGATTCCGAGCCTACCCTGAAGAGCTAGCCCAAAGTCTAACACAGCATTCTCGTTAGGACTCAATACAGCCAAAAATATGACTTTTGACAAACACCTCAGAAATGAAAATGAAACACATATTCCTGTTCCCCACAGGCTGGAAAGCCGAATTCTCGCTTGATTTTGATTCCGACCTTTCCCTGAAGAGTTAGCCCAAGGTCTATCACAGCATTCGCCTTAGGCCTCAATACAGCCAAAAACATCACTTTTGACAAACACCTCAGAAATGAAAAAGAAACACATATTCCTGTTCCCCACAGGCTGGAAAGCCGAATTCTCGCTTGATTTTCGATTCTGAGCCTACCCTGAAGTGCTAGCCCAAAGTCTAACACTGCATTCGCCTTAGGACTCAATACAGCCAAAAAACATGACTTTTGACAAACACCTCAGAAATGAAAATGAAACACATATTCCAGTTCCCCATGGGCTGGAAAGCCGAATTCTCGCTTGATTTTCGATTCCGAGCCTACCCTGAAGAGCTAGCCCAAAGTCTAACACTGCATTCGCCTTAGGACTCAATACAGCCAAAAAACATGACTTTTGACAAACACCTCAGAAATGAAAATGAAACACATATTCCTGTTCCCCACAGGCTGGAAAGCCGAATTCTCGCTTGATTTTCGATTCCGAGCCTACCCTGAAGAGCTAGCTCACGGTCTAACACAGCATTCGCCTTATTTCTCAATTCAGCCCAAAAACATCACTTTTGACAAACACCTCAGAAATGAAAAAGAAACACATATTCCTGTTCCCCACGGGCTGGAAAGCCAAATTCTCGCTTGATTTTCGATTCCGAGCCTACCCTGAAGAGCTAGCCCAAAGTCTAACACAGCATTCGCCTTAGGACTCAATACAGCCAAAAATATGACTTTTGACAAACACCTCAGAAATGAAAATGAAACACATATTCCTGTTCCCCACAGGCCGGAAAGCCAAATTCTCGCTTGATTTTTGATTCCGACCTTTTCCTGAAGAGCTAGCCCAAGGTCTAACACAGCATTCGCCTAATTTCTAAATTCAGCCGAAAAACATCACTTTTGAAAAACACCTCAGAAATGAAAAAGAAACACATATCCTGTTCCCCATGGGCTGGAAAGCCGAATTCTCGCTTGATTTTCGATTCCGAGCCTACCCTGAAGAGCTAGCCAAAGTCTAACACTGCATTCGCCTTAGGACTCAATACAGCCAAAAAACATGACTTTTGACAAACACCTCAGAAATGAAAATGAAACACATATTCCTGTTCCCCACAGGCTGGAAAGCCGAATTCTCGCTTGATTTTCATTTCCGAGCCTACCCTGAAGAGCTAGCTCACGGTCTAACACAGCATTCGCCTTATTTCTCAATTCAGCCCAAAAACATCACTTTTGACAAACACCTCAGAAATGAAAAGAAACACATATTCCTGTTCCCCACAGGCTGGAAAGCCAAATTCTCGCTTCATTTTCGATTCCGAGCCTACCCTGAAGAGCTAGCCCAAAGTCTAACACAGCATTCGCCTTAGGACTCAATACAGCCAAAAATATGACTTTTGACAAACACCTCAGAAATGAAAATGAAAGACATATTCCTGTTCCCCACAGGCCGGAAAGCCAAATTCTCGCTTGATTTTTGATTCCGACCTTTTCCTGAAGAGCTAGGCCAAGGTCTAACACAGCATTCGCCTAATTTCTAAATTCAGCCCAAAAACATCACTTTTGAAAAACACCTCAGAAATGAAAAAGAAACACATATTCCTGTTCCCCACGGGCTGGAAAGCCGAATTCTCGCTTGATTTTCGATTCTGAGCCTACCCTGAAGAGCTAGCCCAAAGTCTAACTGCATTCGCCTTAGGACTCAATACAGCCAAAAAAACATGACTTTTGACAAACACCTCAGAAATGAAAATGAAACACATATTCCTGTTCCCCATGGGCTGGAAAGCCGAATTCTCGCTTGATTTTCGATTCCGAGCCTACCCTGAAGAGCTAGCCCAAAGTCTAACACTGCATTCGCCTTAGGACTCAATACAGCCAAAAAACATGACTTTTGACAAACACCTCAGAAATGAAAATGAAACACATATTCCTGTTCCCCACAGGCTGGAAAGCCGAATTCTCGCTTGATTTTCGATTCCGAGCCTACCCTGAAGAGCTAGCTCACGGTCTAACACAGCATTCGCCTTATTTCTCAATTCAGCCCAAAAACATCACTTTTGACAAACACCTCAGAAATGAAAAAGAAACACATATTCCTGTTCCCCACGGGCTGGAAAGCCAAATTCTTGCTTGGTTTTCGATTCGGAGCCTACCCTGAAGAGCTAGCCCAAAGTCTAACACAGCATTCGCCTTAGGACTCAATACAGCCAAAATATGACTTTTGACAAACACCTCAGAAATGAAAATGAAACACATATTCCTGTTCCCCACAGGCTGGAAAGCCGAATTCTCGCTTAATTTTCGATTCCGAGCCTACCCTGTAGAGCTAGCTCACGGTGTAACACAGCATTCGCCTTATTTCTCAATTCAGCCCAAAAACATCACTTTTGACAAACACCTCAGAAATGAAAAAGAAACACATATTCCCCACGGGCTGGAAAGCCAAATTCTCGCTTGATTTTCGATTCCGAGCCTACCCTGAAGAGCTAGCCCAAAGTCTAACACAGCATTCGCCTTAGGACTCAATACAGCCAAAAATATGACTTTTGACAAACACCTCAGAAATGAAAATGAAACACATATTCCTGTTCCCCACAGGCTGGAAAGCCGAATTCTCGCTTGATTTTTGATTCCGACCTTTCCCTGAAGAGTTAGCCCAAGGTCTAACACAGCATTCGCCTTAGGACTCAATACAGCCAAAAAACATGACTTTTGACAAACACCTCAGAAATGAAAATGAAACACATATTCCTGTTCCCCACAGGCTGGAAAGCCGAATTCTCGCTTGATTTTCGATTCCGAGCCTACCCTGAAGAGCTAGCTCACGGTCTAACACAGCATTCGCCTTATTTCTCAATTCAGCCCAAAAACATCACTTTTGACAAACACCTCAGAAATGAAAAAGAAACACATATTCCTGTTCCCCACAGGCTGGAAAGCCAAATTCTCGCTTGATTTTCGATTCCGAGCCTACCCTGAAGAGCTAGCCCAAAGTCTAACACAGCATTCGCCTTAGGACTCAATACAGCCAAAAATATGACTTTTGACAAACACCTCAGAAATGAAAATGAAACACATATTCCTGTTCCCCATGGGCTGGAAAGCCGAATTCTCGCTTGATTTTCGATTCCGAGCCTACCCTGAAGAGCTAGCTCACGGTCTAACACAGCATTCGCCTTATTTCTCAATTCAGCCCAAAAACATCACTTTTGACAAACACCTCAGAAATGAAAAAGAAACACATATTCCTGTTCCCCACGGGCTGGAAAGCCAAATTCTTGCTTGATTTTCGATTCCGAGCCTACCCTGAAGAGCTAGCCCAAAGTCTAACACAGCATTCGCCTTAGGACTCAATACAGCCAAAAATATGACTTTTGACAAACACCTCAGAAATGAAAATGAAACACATATTCCTGTTCCCACAGGCTGGAAAGCCGAATTCTCGCTTGATTTTCGATTCCGAGCCTACCCTGAAGAGCTAGCCCAAGGTCTAACACAGCATTCGCCTTAGGACTCAATACAGCCAAAACATCACTTTTGACAAACACCTCAGAAATGAAAAAGAAACACATATTCCTGTTCCCCACAGGCTGGAAAGCCGAATTCTCACTTGATTTTCGATTCCGAGCCTACCCTGAAGAGCTAGCTCAAGGTCTAACACAGCATTCGCCTTATTTCTCAATTCAGCCCAAAAACATGACTTTTGACAAACACCTCAGAAATGAAAATGAAACATATATTCTTGTTCCCCACGGGCTGGACAGCCGAATTCTCGCTTGATTTTCGATTCCGAGCCTACCCTGAAGAGCTAGCCCAAAGTCTAACACAGCATTCGCCTTAGGACTGAATACAGCCAAAAAACATGACTTTTGACAAACACCTCAGAAATGAAAATGAAACACATATTCCTGTTCCCCACAGGCTGGAAAGCCAAATTCTCGCTTGATTTTTGATTCTGACCTTTCCCTGAAGAGCTAGCCCAAGGTCTAACACAGCATTCGCCTTAGGACTCAATACAGCCAAAAACATCACTTTTGACAAACACCTCAGAAATGAAAATGAAACACATATTCCTGTTCCCCACGAGCTGGAAAGCCAAATTCTCGCTTGATTTTCGATTCCGAGCCTACCCTGAAGAGCTAGCTCAAGGTCTAACACAGCATTCGCCTTAGGACTCAATACAGCCAAAAAACATGACTTTTGACAAACACCTCAGAAATGAAAATGAAACACATATTCCTGTTCCCCACAGGCTGGAAAGCCGAATTCTCACTTGATTTTCGATTCCGAGCCTACCCTGAAGAGCTAGCCCAAAGTCTAACACAGCATTCGCCTTAGGACTCAATACAGCCAAAAAACATGACTTTTGACAAACACCTCAGAAATGAAAAAGAAACACATTCCTGCTCCCCACAGGCTGGAAAGCCGAATTCTTGCTTGATTTTTGATTCCGACCATTCCCTGAAGAGCTAGCCCAAGGTCTAACACAGAATTCGCCTTAGTTCTAAATTCAGCCCAAAAGCATCACTTTTGACAAACACCTCAGAAATGAAAATGAAACAAATATTCCTGTTCCCCAAAGGCTGGAAAGCCAAATTCTCGCTTGATTTTCGATTCCGAGCCTACCCTGAAGAGCTAGCCCAAAGTCTAACACTGCATTCGCCTTAGGACTCAATACAGCCAAAAAACATGACTTTTGACAAACACCTCAGAAATGAAAATGAAACACATATCCCTATTCCCCATGGGATGGACAGCTGAATTCTCGCTTGATTTTCGATTCCAAGCCTACCCTGAAGAGCTAGCTCACGGTCTAACACAGCATTCGCCTTATTTCTCAATTCAGCCCAAAAACATCACTTTTGACAAACACCTCAGAAATGAAAAAGAAACACATATTCCTGTTCCCCACAGGCTGGAAAGCCGAATTCTCGCTTGATTTTCGATTCCGAGCCTACCCTGAAGAGCTAGCTCAAGGTCTAACACTGCATTCGCCTTATTTCTCAATTCAGCCCAAAACCATGACTTTTGACAAACACCTCAGAAATGAAAATGAAACACATATTCCTGTTCCCCACGGGCTGGAAAGCCGAATTCTCGCTTGATTTTCGATTCTGAGCCTACCCTGAAGAGCTAGCCCAAAGTCTAACACTGCATTCGCCTTAGGACTCAATACAGCCAAAAAACATGACTTTTGACAAACACCTCAGAAATGAAAATGAAACACATATTCCAGTTCCCCATGGGCTGGAAAGCCGAATTCTCGCTTGATTTTCGATTCCGAGCCTACCCTGAAGAGCTAGCCCAAAGTCTAACACTGCATTCGCCTTAGAACTCAATACAGCCAAAAAACATGACTTTTGACAAACACCTCAGAAATGAAAAAGAAACACATATTCCTGTTCCCCACAGGCTGGAAAGCCAAATTCTCGCTTGATTTTCGATTCCGAGCCTACCCTGAAGAGCTAGCCCAAAGTCTAACACAGCATTCGCCTTAGGACTCAATACAGCCAAAAATATGACTTTTGACAAACACCTCAGAAATGAAAATGAAAGACATATTCCTGTTCCCCACAGGCCGGAAAGCCAAATTCTCGCTTGATTTTTGATTCCGACCTTTTCCTGAAGAGCTAGCCCAAGGTCTAACACAGCATTCGCCTAATTTCTAAATTCAGCCCAAAAACATCACTTTTGAAAAACACCTCAGAAATGAAAAAGAAACACATATTCCTGTTCCCCATGGGCTGGAAAGCCGAATTCTCGCTTGATTTTCGATTCCGAGCCTACCCTGAAGAGCTAGCCCAAAGTCTAACACTGCATTCGCCTTAGGACTCAATACAGCCAAAAAACATGACTTTTGACAAACACCTCAGAAATGAAAATGAAACACATATTCCTGTTCCCCACAGGCTGGAAAGCCGAATTCTCGCTTGATTTTCGATTCCGAGCCTACCCTGAAGAGCTAGCCCAAAGTCTAACAGTGCATTCGCCTTAGGACTCAATACAGCCAAAAAAAATGACTTTTGACAAACACCTCAGAAATGAAAAAGAAACACATATTCCTGTTCCCCACAGGCTGGAAAGCCAAATTCTCGCTTGATTTTCGATTCCGAGCCTACCCTGAAGAGCTAGCTCATGGTCTAACACAGCATTCGCCTTATTTCTCAATTCAGCCCAAAAACATCACTTTTGACAAACACCTCAGAAATGAAAATGAAACACATATTCCTGTTCCCCACGGGCTGGAAAGCCAAATTCTTGCTTGATTTTCGATTCCGAGCCTACCCTGAAGAGCTAGCCCAAAGTCTAACACTGCATTCGCCTTAGGACTCAATACAGCCAAAAAACATGACTTTTGACAAACACCTCAGAAATGAAAATGAAACACATATTCCTGTTCCCCATGGGCTGGAAAGCCGAATTCTCGCTTGATTTTCGATTCCGAGCCTACCCTGAAGAGCTAGCCCAAAGTCTAACACTGCATTCGCCTTAGGACTCAATACAGCCAAAAAACATGACTTTTGACAAACACCTCAGAAATGAAAATGAAACACATATTCCTGTTCCCCACAGGCTGGAAAGCCGAATTCTCGCTTGATTTTCGATTCCGAGCCTACCCTGAAGAGCTAGCTCACGGTCTAACACAGCATTCGCCTTATTTCTCAATTCAGCCCAAAAACATCACTTTTGACAAACACCTCAGAAATGAAAAAGAAACACATATTCCTGTTCCCCACAGGCTGAAAAGCCAAATTCTCGCTTGATTTTCGATTCCGAGCCTACCCTGAAGAGCTAGCCCAAAGTCTAACACAGCATTCGCCTTAGGACTCAATACAGCCAAAAAACATCACTTTTGACAAACACCTCAGAAATGAAAATGAAACACATATTCTTGTTCCCCACGGGCTGGACAGCCGAATTCTCGCTTGATTTTCGATTCCGAGCCTACCCTGAAGAGCTAGCCCAAAGTCTAACACTGCATTCGCCTTAGGACTCAATACAGCCAAAAAACATGACTTTTGACAAACACCTCAGAAATGAAAATGAAACACATATTCCTGTTCCCCACAGGCTGGAAAGCCGAATTCTCGCTTGATTTTCGATTCCGAGCCTACCCTGAAGAGCTAGCTCACGGTCTAACACAGCATTCGCCTTATTTCTCAATTCAGCCCAAAAACATCACTTTTGACAAACACCTCAGAAATGAAAAAGAAACACATATTCCTGTTCCCCACAGGCTGAAAAGCCAAATTCTCGCTTGATTTTCGATTCCGAGCCTACCCTGAAGAGCTAGCCCAAAGTCTAACACAGCATTCGCCTTATTTCTCAATTCAGCCCAAAAACATCACTTTTGACAAACACCTCAGAAATGAAAATGAAACACATATTCTTGTTCCCCACGGGCTGGACAGCCGAATTCTCGCTTGATTTTCGATTCCGAGCCTACCCTGAAGAGCTAGCCCAAAGTCTAACACAGCATTCGCCTTAGGACTGAATACAGCCAAAAAACATGACTTTTGACAAACACCTCAGAAATGAAAATGAAACACATATTCCTGTTCCCCACAGGCTGGAAAGCCACATTCTTGCTTGATTTTTGATTCTGACCTTTCCCTGAAGAGCTAGCCCAAGGTCTAACACAGCATTCGCCTTAGGACTCAATACAGCCAAAAACATCACTTTTGACAAACACCTCAGAAATGAAAATGAAACACATATTCCTGTTCCCCACGAGCTGGAAAGCCGAATTCTCGCTTGATTTTTGATTCCGACCTTTCCCTGAAGAGCTAGCCCAAGGTCTAACACCGCATTCGCCTTATTTCTCAATTCAGCCCAAAAACATCACTTTTGACAAACACCTCAGAAATGAAAATGAAACACGTATTCCTGTTCCCCATGGGCTGGAAAGCCGAATTCTCGCTTGATTTTCGATTCCGAGCCTACCCTGAAGAGCTAGCCCAAAGTCTAACACTGCATTCGCCTTAGGACTCAATACAGCCAAAAAACATGACTTTTGACAAACACCTCAGAAATGAAAATGAAACACATATTCCTGTTCCCCACAGGCTGGAAAGCTGAATTCTCGCTTGATTTTCGATTCCGAGCCTACCCTGAAGAGCTAGCCCAAGGTCTAACACAGCATTCGCCTTAGGACTCAATACAGCCAAAAATATCACTTTTGACAAACACCTCAGAAATGAAAAAGAAACACATATTCCTGTTCCCACAGGCTGGAAAGCCGAATTCTCGCTTGATTTTCGATTCCGAGCCTACCCTGAAGAGCTAGCTCACGGTCTAACACAGCATTCGCCTTATTTCTCAATTCAGCCCAAAAACATCACTTTTGACAAACACCTCAGAAATGAAAAAGAAACACATATTCCTGTTCCCCACGGGCTGGAAAGCCAAATTCTTGCTTGATTTTCGATTCCGAGCCTACCCTGAAGAGCTAGCCCAAAGTCTAACACTGCATTCGCCTTAGAACTCAATACAGCCAAAAAACATGACTTTTGACAAACACCTCAGAAATGAAAATGAAACACATATTCCTGTTCCCCACAGGCTGGAAAGCCGAATTCTCGCTTGATTTTCGATTCTGAGCCTACCCTGAAGAGCTAGCTCACGGTCTAACACAGCATTCGCCTTATTTCTCAATTCAGCCCAAAAACATCACTTTTGACAAACACCTCAGAAATGAAAAAGAAACACATATTCCTGTTCCCCACAGGCTGGAAAGCCGAATTCTCGCTTGATTTTCGATTCCGAGCCTACCCTGAAGAGCTAGCTCAAGGTCTAACACAGCATTCGCCTTATTTCTCAATTCAGCCCAAAACCATCACTTTTGACAAACACCTCAGAAATGAAAATGAAACACATATTCCTGTTCCCCACGGGCTGGAAAGCCGAATTCTCGCTTGATTTTCGATTCTGAGCCTACCCTGAAGAGCTAGCCCAAAGTCTAACACTGCATTCTCCTTAGGACTCAATACAGCCAAAAAACATGACTTTTGACAAACACCTCAGAAATGAAAATGAAACACATATTCCAGTTCCCCATGGGCTGGAAAGCCGAATTCTCGCTTGATTTTCGATTCCGAGCCTACCCTGAAGAGCTAGCCCAAAGTCTAACACTGCATTCGCCTTAGAACTCAATACAGCCAAAAAACATGACTTTTGACAAACACCTCAGAAATGAAAAAGAAACACATATTCCTGTTCCCCACAGGCTGGAAAGCCAAATTCTCGCTTGATTTTCGATTCCGAGCCTACCCTGAAGAGCTAGCCCAAAGTCTAACACAGCATTCGCCTTAGGACTCAATACAGCCAAAAATATGACTTTTGACAAACACCTCAGAAATGAAAATGAAAGACATATTCCTGTTCCCCACAGGCCGGAAAGCCAAATTCTCGCTTGATTTTTGATTCCGACCTTTTCCTGAAGAGCTAGCCCAAGGTCTAACACAGCATTCGCCTAATTTCTAAATTCAGCCCAAAAACATCACTTTTGAAAAACACCTCAGAAATGAAAAAGAAACACATATTCCTGTTCCCCATGGGCTGGAAAGCCGAATTCTCGCTTGATTTTCGATTCCGAGCCTACCCTGAAGAGCTAGCCCAAAGTCTAACACTGCATTCGCCTTAGGACTCAATACAGCCAAAAAACATGACTTTTGACAAACACCTCAGAAATGAAAATGAAACACATATTCCTGTTCCCCACAGGCTGGAAAGCCGAATTCTCGCTTGATTTTCGATTCCGAGCCTACCCTGAAGAGCTAGCTCACGGTCTAACACAGCATTCGCCTTATTTCTCAATTCAGCCCAAAAACATCACTTTTGACAAACACCTCAGAAATGAAAAAGAAACACATATTCCTGTTCCCCACAGGCTGAAAAGCCAAATTCTCGCTTGATTTTCGATTCCGAGCCTACCCTGAAGAGCTAGCCCAAAGTCTAACACAGCATTCGCCTTAGGACTCAATACAGCCAAAAAAAATGACTTTTGACAAACACCTCAGAAATGAAAAAGAAACACATATTCCTGTTCCCCACAGGCTGGAAAGCCAAATTCTCGCTTGATTTTCGATTCCGAGCCTACCCTGAAGAGCTAGCTCATGGTCTAACACAGCATTCGCCTTATTTCTCAATTCAGCCCAAAAACATCACTTTTGACAAACACCTCAGAAATGAAAATGAAACACATATTCCTGTTCCCCACGGGCTGGAAAGCCAAATTCTTGCTTGATTTTCGATTCCGAGCCTACCCTGAAGAGCTAGCCCAAAGTCTAACACTGCATTCGCCTTAGGACTCAATACAGCCAAAAAACATGACTTTTGACAAACACCTCAGAAATGAAAATGAAACACATATTCCTGTTCCCCATGGGCTGGAAAGCCGAATTCTCGCTTGATTTTCGATTCCGAGCCTACCCTGAAGAGCTAGCTCACGGTCTAACACAGCATTCGCCTTATTTCTCAATTCAGCCCAAAAACATCACTTTTGACAAACACCTCAGAAAGAAAAAGAAACACATATTCCTGTTCCCCACGGGCTGGAAAGCCAAATTCTTGCTTGATTTTCGATTCCGAGCCTACCCTGAAGAGCTAGCCCAAAGTCTAACACAGCATTCGCCTTAGGACTCAATACAGCCAAAAAACATGACTTTTGACAAACACCTCAGAAATGAAAATGAAACACATATTCCTGTTCCCCATGGGCTGGAAAGCCGAATTCTCGCTTGATTTTCGATTCCGAGCCTACCCTGAAGAGCTAGCTCAAGGTCTAACACAGCATTCGCCTTATTTCTCAATTCAGCCCAAAAACATCACTTTTGACAAACACCTCAGAAATGAAAATGAAACACATATTCTTGTTCCCCACGGGCCGGACAGCCGAATTCTCGCTTGATTTTCGATTCCGAGCCTACCCTGAAGAGCTAGCCCAAAGTCTAACACAGCATTCGCCTTAGGACTGAATACAGCCAAAAAACATGACTTTTGACAAACACCTCAGAAATGAAAATGAAACACATATTC
Source organism: Diadophis punctatus similis (assembly GCA_023053685.1). Lineage (NCBI taxonomy): Eukaryota > Metazoa > Chordata > Lepidosauria > Squamata > Dipsadidae > Diadophis > Diadophis punctatus. The sequence continues at coordinate 79,742 of JALIGW010000247.1, forward strand.
CTGTTCCCCACAGGCTGGAAAGCCACATTCTCGCTTGATTTTTGATTCTGACCTTTCCCTGAAGAGCTAGCCCAAGGTCTAACACCGCATTCGCCTTATTTCTCAATTCAGCCCAAAAACATCACTTTTGACAAACACCTCAGAAATGAAAATGAAACATGTATTCCTGTTCCCCATGGGCTGGAAAGCCGAATTCTCGCTTGATTTTCGATTCCGAGCCTACCCTGAAGAGCTAGCCCAAAGTCTAACACTGCATTCGCCTTAGGACTCAATACAGCCAAAAAACATGACTTTTGACAAACACCTCAGAAATGAAAATGAAACACATATTCCTGTTCCCCACAGGCTGGAAAGCCGAATTCTCGCTTGATTTTCGATTCCGAGCCTACCCTGAAGAGCTAGCCCAAGGTCTAACACAGCATTCGCCTTAGGACTCAATACAGCCAAAAATATCACTTTTGACAAACACCTCAGAAATGAAAAAGAAACACATATTCCTGTTCCCACAGGCTGGAAAGCCGAATTCTCGCTTGATTTTCGATTCCGAGCCTACCCTGAAGAGCTAGCTCACGGTCTAACACAGCATTCGCCTTATTTCTCAATTCAGCCCAAAAACATCACTTTTGACAAACACCTCAGAAATGAAAAAGAAACACATATTCCTGTTCCCCACGGGCTGGAAAGCCAAATTCTTGCTTGATTTTCGATTCCGAGCCTACCCTGAAGAGCTAGCCCAAAGTCTAACACTGCATTCGCCTTAGAACTCAATACAGCCAAAAAACATGACTTTTGACAAACACCTCAGAAATGAAAATGAAACACATATTCCTGTTCCCCACAGGCTGGAAAGCCGAATTCTCGCTTGATTTTCGATTCTGAGCCTACCCTGAAGAGCTAGCTCACGGTCTAACACAGCATTCGCCTTATTTCTCAATTCAGCCCAAAAACATCACTTTTGACAAACACCTCAGAAATGAAAAAGAAACACATATTCCTGTTCCCCACAGGCTGGAAAGCCGAATTCTCGCTTGATTTTCGATTCCGAGCCTACCCTGAAGAGCTAGCTCAAGGTCTAACACAGCATTCGCCTTATTTCTCAATTCAGCCCAAAACCATCACTTTTGACAAACACCTCAGAAATGAAAATGAAACACATATTCCTGTTCCCCACGGGCTGGAAAGCCGAATTCTCGCTTGATTTTCGATTCTGAGCCTACCCTGAAGAGCTAGCCCAAAGTCTAACACTGCATTCGCCTTAGGACTCAATACAGCCAAAAAACATGACTTTTGACAAACACCTCAGAAATGAAAATGAAACACATATTCCAGTTCCCCATGGGCTGGAAAGCCGAATTCTCGCTTGATTTTCGATTCCGAGCCTACCCTGAAGAGCTAGCCCAAAGTCTAACACAGCATTCGCCTTAGGACTCAATACAGCCAAAAAACATGACTTTTGACAAACACCTCAGAAATGAAAATGAAACACATATTCCTGTTCCCCATGGGCTGGAAAGCCGAATTCTCGCTTGATTTTCGATTCCGAGCCTACCCTGAAGAGCTAGCTCAAGGTCTAACACAGCATTCGCCTTATTTCTCAATTCAGCCCAAAAACATCACTTTTGACAAACACCTCAGAAATGAAAATGAAACACATATTCTTGTTCCCCACGGGCCGGACAGCCGAATTCTCGCTTGATTTTCGATTCCGAGCCTACCCTGAAGAGCTAGCCCAAAGTCTAACACAGCATTCGCCTTAGGACTGAATACAGCCAAAAAACATGACTTTTGACAAACACCTCAGAAATGAAAATGAAACACATATTCCTGTTCCCCACAGGCTGGAAAGCCACATTCTCGCTTGATTTTTGATTCTGACCTTTCCCTGAAGAGCTAGCCCAAGGTCTAACACCGCATTCGCCTTATTTCTCAATTCAGCCCAAAAACATCACTTTTGACAAACACCTCAGAAATGAAAATGAAACATGTATTCCTGTTCCCCATGGGCTGGAAAGCCGAATTCTCGCTTGATTTTCGATTCCGAGCCTACCCTGAAGAGCTAGCCCAAAGTCTAACACTGCATTCGCCTTAGGACTCAATACAGCCAAAAAACATGACTTTTGACAAACACCTCAGAAATGAAAATGAAACACATATTCCTGTTCCCCACAGGCTGGAAAGCCGAATTCTCGCTTGATTTTCGATTCCGAGCCTACCCTGAAGAGCTAGCCCAAGGTCTAACACAGCATTCGCCTTAGGACTCAATACAGCCAAAAATATCACTTTTGACAAACACCTCAGAAATGAAAAAGAAACACATATTCCTGTTCCCACAGGCTGGAAAGCCGAATTCTCGCTTGATTTTCGATTCCGAGCCTACCCTGAAGAGCTAGCTCACGGTCTAACACAGCATTCGCCTTATTTCTCAATTCAGCCCAAAAACATCACTTTTGACAAACACCTCAGAAATGAAAAAGAAACACATATTCCTGTTCCCCACGGGCTGGAAAGCCAAATTCTTGCTTGATTTTCGATTCCGAGCCTACCCTGAAGAGCTAGCCCAAAGTCTAACACTGCATTCGCCTTAGAACTCAATACAGCCAAAAAACATGACTTTTGACAAACACCTCAGAAATGAAAATGAAACACATATTCCTGTTCCCCACAGGCTGGAAAGCCGAATTCTCGCTTGATTTTCGATTCTGAGCCTACCCTGAAGAGCTAGCTCACGGTCTAACACAGCATTCGCCTTATTTCTCAATTCAGCCCAAAAACATCACTTTTGACAAACACCTCAGAAATGAAAAAGAAACACATATTCCTGTTCCCCACAGGCTGGAAAGCCGAATTCTCGCTTGATTTTCGATTCCGAGCCTACCCTGAAGAGCTAGCTCAAGGTCTAACACAGCATTCGCCTTATTTCTCAATTCAGCCCAAAACCATCACTTTTGACAAACACCTCAGAAATGAAAATGAAACACATATTCCTGTTCCCCACGGGCTGGAAAGCCGAATTCTCGCTTGATTTTCGATTCTGAGCCTACCCTGAAGAGCTAGCCCAAAGTCTAACACTGCATTCGCCTTAGGACTCAATACAGCCAAAAAACATGACTTTTGACAAACACCTCAGAAATGAAAATGAAACACATATTCCAGTTCCCCATGGGCTGGAAAGCCGAATTCTCGCTTGATTTTCGATTCCGAGCCTACCCTGAAGAGCTAGCCCAAAGTCTAACACTGCATTCGCCTTAGAACTCAATACAGCCAAAAAACATGACTTTTGACAAACACCTCAGAAATGAAAAAGAAACACATATTCCTGTTCCCCACAGGCTGGAAAGCCAAATTCTCGCTTGATTTTCGATTCCGAGCCTACCCTGAAGAGCTAGCCCAAAGTCTAACACAGCATTCGCCTTAGGACTCAATACAGCCAAAAATATGACTTTTGACAAACACCTCAGAAATGAAAATGAAAGACATATTCCTGTTCCCCACAGGCCGGAAAGCCAAATTCTCGCTTGATTTTTGATTCCGACCTTTTCCTGAAGAGCTAGCCCAAGGTCTAACACAGCATTCGCCTAATTTCTAAATTCAGCCCAAAAACATCACTTTTGAAAAACACCTCAGAAATGAAAAAGAAACACATATTCCTGTTCCCCATGGGCTGGAAAGCCGAATTCTCGCTTGATTTTCGATTCCGAGCCTACCCTGAAGAGCTAGCCCAAAGTCTAACACTGCATTCGCCTTAGGACTCAATACAGCCAAAAAACATGACTTTTGACAAACACCTCAGAAATGAAAATGAAACACATATTCCTGTTCCCCACAGGCTGGAAAGCCGAATTCTCGCTTGATTTTCGATTCCGAGCCTACCCTGAAGAGCTAGCTCACGGTCTAACACAGCATTCGCCTTATTTCTCAATTCAGCCCAAAAACATCACTTTTGACAAACACCTCAGAAATGAAAAAGAAACACATATTCCTGTTCCCCACAGGCTGAAAAGCCAAATTCTCGCTTGATTTTCGATTCCGAGCCTACCCTGAAGAGCTAGCCCAAAGTCTAACACAGCATTCGCCTTAGGACTCAATACAGCCAAAAAACATGACTTTTGACAAACACCTCAGAAATGAAAATGAAACACATATTCCTGTTCCCCATGGGCTGGAAAGCCGAATTCTCGCTTGATTTTCGATTCCGAGCCTACCCTGAAGAGCTAGCCCAAAGTCTAACAGTGCATTCGCCTTAGGACTCAATACAGCCAAAAAAAATGACTTTTGACAAACACCTCAGAAATGAAAAAGAAACACATATTCCTGTTCCCCACAGGCTGGAAAGCCAAATTCTCGCTTGATTTTCGATTCCGAGCCTACCCTGAAGAGCTAGCTCATGGTCTAACACAGCATTCGCCTTATTTCTCAATTCAGCCCAAAAACATCACTTTTGACAAACACCTCAGAAATGAAAATGAAACACATATTCCTGTTCCCCACGGGCTGGAAAGCCAAATTCTTGCTTGATTTTCGATTCCGAGCCTACCCTGAAGAGCTAGCCCAAAGTCTAACACTGCATTCGCCTTAGGACTCAATACAGCCAAAAAACATGACTTTTGACAAACACCTCAGAAATGAAAATGAAACACATATTCCTGTTCCCATGGGCTGGAAAGCCGAATTCTCGCTTGATTTTCGATTCCGAGCCTACCCTGAAGAGCTAGCTCACGGTCTAACACAGCATTCGCCTTATTTCTCAATTCAGCCCAAAAACATCACTTTTGACAAACACCTCAGAAATGAAAAAGAAACACATATTCCTGTTCCCCACGGGCTGGAAAGCCAAATTCTTGCTTGATTTTCGATTCCGAGCCTACCCTGAAGAGCTAGCCCAAAGTCTAACACAGCATTCGCCTTAGGACTCAATACAGCCAAAAATATGACTTTTGACAAACACCTCAGAAATGAAAATGAAACACATATTCCTGTTCCCCACAGGCTGGAAAGCCGAATTCTCGCTTGATTTTCGATTCCGAGCCTACCCTGAAGAGCTAGCCCAAGGTCTAACACAGCATTCGCCTTAGGACTCAATACAGCCAAAAACATCACTTTTGACAAACACCTCAGAAATGAAAAAGAAACACATATTCCTGTTCCCCACAGGCTGGAAAGCCGAATTCTCACTTGATTTTCGATTCCGAGCCTACCCTGAAGAGCTAGCTCAAGGTCTAACACAGCATTCGCCTTATTTCTCAATTCAGCCCAAAAACATGACTTTTGACAAACACCTCAGAAATGAAAATGAAACATATATTCTTGTTCCCCACGGGCTGGACAGCCGAATTCTCGCTTGATTTTCGATTCCGAGCCTACCCTGAAGAGCTAGCCCAAAGTCTAACACAGCATTCGCCTTAGGACTGAATACAGCCAAAAAACATGACTTTTGACAAACACCTCAGAAATGAAAATGAAACACATATTCCTGTTCCCCACAGGCTGGAAAGCCAAATTCTCGCTTGATTTTTGATTCTGACCTTTCCCTGAAGAGCTAGCCCAAGGTCTAACACAGCATTCGCCTTAGGACTCAATACAGCCAAAAACATCACTTTTGACAAACACCTCAGAAATGAAAATGAAACACATATTCCTGTTCCCCACGAGCTGGAAAGCCAAATTCTCGCTTGATTTTTGATTCCGACCTTTCCCTGAAGAGCTAGCCCAAGGTCTAACACCGCATTCGCCTTATTTCTCAATTCAGCCCAAAAACATCACTTTTGACAAACACCTCAGAAATGAAAATGAAACACATATTCCTGTTCCCCACGGGCTGGAAAGCCGAATTCTCGCTTGATTTTCGATTCTGAGCCTACCCTGAAGAGCTAGCCCAAAGTCTAACACTGCATTCGCCTTAGGACTCAATACAGCCAAAAAACATGACTTTTGACAAACACCTCAGAAATGAAAATGAAACACATATTCCAGTTCCCCATGGGCTGGAAAGCCGAATTCTCGCTTGATTTTCGATTCCGAGCCTACCCTGAAGAGCTAGCCCAAAGTCTAACACTGCATTCGCCTTAGAACTCAATACAGCCAAAAAACATGACTTTTGACAAACACCTCAGAAATGAAAAAGAAACACATATTCCTGTTCCCCACAGGCTGGAAAGCCAAATTCTCGCTTGATTTTCGATTCCGAGCCTACCCTGAAGAGCTAGCCCAAAGTCTAACACAGCATTCGCCTTAGGACTCAATACAGCCAAAAATATGACTTTTGACAAACACCTCAGAAATGAAAATGAAAGACATATTCCTGTTCCCCACAGGCCGGAAAGCCAAATTCTTGCTTGATTTTTGATTCCGACCTTTTCCTGAAGAGCTAGCCCAAGGTCTAACACAGCATTCGCCTAATTTCTAAATTCAGCCCAAAAACATCACTTTTGAAAAACACCTCAGAAATGAAAAAGAAACACATATTCCTGTTCCCCATGGGCTGGAAAGCCGAATTCTCGCTTGATTTTCGATTCCGAGCCTACCCTGAAGAGCTAGCCCAAAGTCTAACAGTGCATTCGCCTTAGGACTCAATACAGCCAAAAAAAATGACTTTTGACAAACACCTCAGAAATGAAAAAGAAACACATATTCCTGTTCCCCACAGGCTGGAAAGCCAAATTCTCGCTTGATTTTCGATTCCGAGCCTAGCCTGAAGAGCTAGCTCATGGTCTAACACAGCATTCGCCTTATTTCTCAATTCAGCCCAAAAACAGCACTTTTGACAAACACCTCAGAAATGAAAATGAAACACATATTCCTGTTCCCCACGGGCTGGAAAGCCAAATTCTTGCTTGATTTTCGATTCCGAGCCTACCCTGAAGAGCTAGCCCAAAGTCTAACACTGCATTCGTCTTAGGACTCAATACAGCCAAAAAACATGACTTTTGACAAACACCTCAGAAATGAAAATGAAACACATATTCCTGTTCCCCATGGGCTGGAAAGCCGAATTCTCGCTTGATTTTCGATTCCGAGCCTACCCTGAAGAGCTAGCTCACGGTCTAACACAGCATTCGCCTTATTTCTCAATTCAGCCCAAAAACATCACTTTTGACAAACACCTCAGAAATGAAAAAGAAACACATATTCCTGTTCCCCACGGGCTGGAAAGCCAAATTCTTGCTTGATTTTCGATTCCGAGCCTACCCTGAAGAGCTAGCCCAAAGTCTAACACAGCATTCGCCTTAGGACTCAATACAGCCAAAAATATGACTTTTGACAAACACCTCAGAAATGAAAATGAAACACATATTCCTGTTCCCCACAGGCTGGAAAGCCGAATTCTCGCTTGATTTTCGATTCCGAGCCTACCCTGAAGAGCTAGCCCAAGGTCTAACACAGCATTCGCCTTAGGACTCAATACAGCCAAAAACATCACTTTTGACAAACACCTCAGAAATGAAAAAGAAACACATATTCCTGTTCCCCACAGGCTGGAAAGCCGAATTCTCACTTGATTTTCGATTCCGAGCCTACCCTGAAGAGCTAGCTCAAGGTCTAACACAGCATTCGCCTTATTTCTCAATTCAGCCCAAAAACATCACTTTTGACAAACACCTCAGAAATGAAAATGAAACACATATTCTTGTTCCCCACGGGCTGGACAGCCGAATTCTCGCTTGATTTTCGATTCCGAGCCTACCCTGAAGAGCTAGCCCAAAGTCTAACACAGCATTCGCCTTAGGACTGAATACAGCCAAAAAACATGACTTTTGACAAACACCTCAGAAATGAAAATGAAACACATATTCCTGTTCCCCACAGGCTGGAAAGCCAAATTCTCGCTTGATTTTTGATTCTGACCTTTCCCTGAAGAGCTAGCCCAAGGTCTAACACAGCATTCGCCTTATTTCTCAATTCAGCCCAAAAACATCACTTTTGACAAACACCTCAGAAATGAAAATGAAACACATATTCTTGTTCCCCACGGGCTGGACAGCCGAATTCTCGCTTGATTTTCGATTCCGAGCCTACCCTGAAGAGCTAGCCCAAAGTCTAACACAGCATTCGCCTTAGGACTGAATACAGCCAAAAAACATGACTTTTGACAAACACCTCAGAAATGAAAAAGAAACACATATTCCTGTTCCCCACGGGCTGGAAAGCCAAATTCTTGCTTGATTTTCGATTCCGAGCCTACCCTGAAGAGCTAGCCCAAAGTCTAACACAGCATTCGCCTTAGGACTCAATACAGCCAAAAATATGACTTTTGACAAACACCTCAGAAATGAAAATGAAACACATATTCCTGTTCCCCACAGGCTGGAAAGCCGAATTCTCGCTTGATTTTCGATTCCGAGCCTACCCTGAAGAGCTAGCCCAAGGTCTAACACAGCATTCGCCTTAGGACTCAATACAGCCAAAAACATCACTTTTGACAAACACCTCAGAAATGAAAAAGAAACACATATTCCTGTTCCCCACAGGCTGGAAAGCCGAATTCTCACTTGATTTTCGATTCCGAGCCTACCCTGAAGAGCTAGCTCAAGGTCTAACACAGCATTCGCCTTATTTCTCAATTCAGCCCAAAAACATCACTTTTGACAAACACCTCAGAAATGAAAATGAAACACATATTCTTGTTCCCCACGGGCTGGACAGCCGAATTCTCGCTTGATTTTCGATTCCGAGCCTACCCTGAAGAGCTAGCCCAAAGTCTAACACAGCATTCGCCTTAGGACTGAATACAGCCAAAAAACATGACTTTTGACAAACACCTCAGAAATGAAAATGAAACACATATTCCTGTTCCCCACAGGCTGGAAAGCCAAATTCTCGCTTGATTTTTGATTCTGACCTTTCCCTGAAGAGCTAGCCCAAGGTCTAACACAGCATTCGCCTTATTTCTCAATTCAGCCCAAAAACATCACTTTTGACAAACACCTCAGAAATGAAAATGAAACACATATTCCTGTTCCCCACGAGCTGGAAAGCCGAATTCTCGCTTGATTTTCGATTCTGAGCCTACCCTGAAGAGCTAGCCCAAAGTCTAACACTGCATTCGCCTTAGGACTCAATACAGCCAAAAAACATGACTTTTGACAAACACCTCAGAAATGAAAATGAAACACATATTCCTGTTCCCCACAGGCTGGAAAGCCGAATTCTCGCTTGATTTTCGATTCCGAGCCTACCCTGAAGAGCTAGCCCAAGGTCTAACACAGCATTCGCCTTAGGACTCAATACAGCCAAAAACATCACTTTTGACAAACACCTCAGAAATGAAAAAGAAACACATATTCCTGTTCCCCACAGGCTGGAAAGCCGAATTCTCGCTTGATTTTCGATTCTGAGCCTACCCTGAAGAGCTAGCCCAAAGTCTAACACTGCATTCGCCTTAGGACTCAATACAGCCCAAAAACATCACTTTTGACAAACACCTCAGAAATGAAAAAGAAACACATATTCCTGTTCCCCACGGGCTGGAAAGCCAAATTCTCGCTTGATTTTCGATTATGAGCCTACCCTCAAGAGCTAGCCCAAAGTCTAACACAGCATTCGCCTTAGGACTCAATACAGCCAAAAAACATGACTTTTGACAAACACCTCAGAAATGAAAAAGAAACACATTCCTGTTCCCCACAGGCTGGAAAGCCGAATTCTTGCTTGATTTTTGATTCCGACCTTTCCCTGAAGAGCTAGCCCAAGGTCTAACACAGAAATTCGCCTTAGTTCTAAATTCAGCCCAAAAGCATCACTTTTGACAAACACCTCAGAAATGAAAATGAAACAAATATTCCTGTTCCCCAAAGGCTGGAAAGCCGAATTCTCGCTTGATTTTCGATTCCGAGCCTACCCTGAAGAGCTAGCTCAAGGTCTAACACAGCATTCGCCTTATTTCTCAATTCAGCCCAAAAACATCACTTTTGACAAACACCTCAGAAATGAAAATGAAACACATATTCTTGTTCCCCATGGGCTGGACAGCCGAATTCTCGCTTGATTTTCGATTCCGAGCCTACCCTGAAGAGCTAGCCCAAAGTCTAACACAGCATTCGCCTTAGGACTGAATACAGCCAAAAAACATGACTTTTGACAAACACCTCAGAAATGAAAATGAAACACATATTCCTGTTCCCCACAGGCTGGAAAGCCACATTCTCTCTTGATTTTTGATTCTGACCTTTCCCTGAAGAGCTAGCCCAAGGTCTAACACAGCATTCGCCTTAGGACTCAATACAGCCAAAAACATCACTTTTGACAAACACCTCAGAAATGAAAATGAAACACATATCCCGGTTCCCCACGAGCTGGAAAGCCGAATTCTCGCTTGATTTTTGATTCCGACCTTTCCCTGAAGAGCTAGCCCAAGGTCTAACACCGCATTCGCCTTATTTCTCAATTCAGCCCAAAAACATCACTTTTGACAAACACCTCAGAAATGAAAATGAAACACGTATTCCTGTTCCCCATGGGCTGGAAAGCCGAATTCTTGCTTGATTTTCGATTCCGAGCCTACCCTGAAGAGCTAGCCCAAAGTCTAACACTGCATTCGCCTTAGGACTCAATACAGCCAAAAAACATGACTTTTGACAAACACCTCAGAAATGAAAATGAAACACATATTCCTGTTCCCCACAGGCTGGAAAGCCGAATTCTCGCTTGATTTTCGATTCCGAGCCTACCCTGAAGAGCTAGCCCAAGGTCTAACACAGCATTCGCCTTATTTCTCAATTCAGCCCAAAAACATCACTTTTGACAAACACCTCAGAAATGAAAATGAAATACATATTCTTGTTCCCCACGGGCTGGACAGCCGAATTCTCGCTTGATTTTCGATTCCGAGCCTACCCTGAAGAGCTAGCCCAAATTCTAACACAGCATTCGCCTTAGGACTGAATACAGCCAAAAAACATGACTTTTGACAAACACCTCAGAAATGAAAATGAAACACATATTCCTGTTCCCCACAGGCTGGAAAGCCACATTCTCTCTTGATTTTTGATTCTGACCTTTCCCTGAAGAGCTAGCCCAAGGTCTAACACAGCATTCGCCTTAGGACTCAATACAGCCAAAAACATCACTTTTGACAAACACCTCAGAAATGAAAATGAAACACATATTCCTGTTCCCCACGAGCTGGAAAGCCGAATTCTCGCTTGATTTTTGATTCCGACCTTTCCCTGAAGAGCTAGCCCAAGGTCTAACACCGCATTCGCCTTATTTCTCAATTCAGCCCAAAAACATCACTTTTGACAAACACCTCAGAAATGAAAATGAAACACGTATTCCTGTTCCCCATGGGCTGGAAAGCCGAATTCTTGCTTGATTTTCGATTCCGAGCCTACCCTGAAGAGCTAGCCCAAAGTCTAACACTGCATTCGCCTTAGGACTCAATACAGCCAAAAAACATGACTTTTGACAAACACCTCAGAAATGAAAATGAAACAGATATTCCTGTTCCCCACAGGCTGGAAAGCCGAATTCTCGCTTGATTTTCGATTCCGAGCCTACCCTGAAGAGCTAGCCCAAGGTCTAACACAGCATTCGCCTTAGGACTCAATACAGCCAAAAATATCACTTTTGACAAACACCTCAGAAATGAAAAAGAAACACATATTCCTGTTCCCCACAGGCTGGAAAGCCGAATTCTCGCTTGATTTTCGATTCCGAGCCTACCCTGAAGAGCTAGCTCAAGGTCTAACACAGCATTCGCCTTATTTCTCAATTCAGCCCAAAAACATCACTTTTGACAAACACCTCAGAAATGAAAATGAAACACATATTCCTGTTCCCCACGGGCTGGAAAGCCGAATTCTCGCTTGATTTTCGATTCTGAGCCTACCCTGAAGAGCTAGCCCAAAGTCTAACACTGCATTCGCCTTAGGACTCAATACAGCCAAAAAACATGACTTTTGACAAACACCTCAGAAATGAAAATGAAACACATATTCCTGTTCCCCACAGGCTGGAAAGCCGAATTCTCGCTTGATTTTTGATTCCGACCTTTTCCTGAAGAGCTAGCCCAAAGTCTAACACAGCATTCGCCTTATTTCTCAATTCAGCCCAAAAACATCACTTTTGACAAACACCTCAGAAATGAAAATGAAACACATATTCCTGTTCCCCACGGGCTGGAAAGCCGAATTCTCGCTTGATTTTCGATTATGAGCCTACCCTGAAGAGCTAGACCAAAGTCTAACACAGCATTCGCCTTAGGACTCAATACAGCCAAAAAACATGACTTTTGACAAACACCTCAGAAATGAAAAAGAAACACATTCCTGTTCCCCACAGGCTGGAAAGCCGAATTCTTGCTTGATTTTTGATTCCGACCTTTCCCTGAAGAGCTAGCCCAAGGTCTAACACAGAATTCGCCTTAGTTCTAAATTCAGCCCAAAAGCATCACTTTTGACAAACACCTCAGAAATGAAAATGAAACAAATATTCCTGTTCCCCAAAGGCTGGAAAGCCAAATTCTCGCTTGATTTTCGATTCCGAGCCTACCCTGAAGAGCTAGCCCAAAGTCTAACACTGCATTCGCCTTAGGACTCAATACAGCCAAAAAACATGACTTTTGACAAACACCTCAGAAATGAAAATGAAACACATATCCCTATTCCCCATGGGCTGGACAGCTGAATTCTCGCTTGATTTCCGATTCCAAGCCTACCCTGAAGAGCTAGCTCAAGGTCTAACACAGCATTCGCCTTATTTCTCAATTCAGCCCAAAAACAACACTTTTGACAAACACCTCAGAAATGAAAAAGAAACACATATTCCTGTTCCCCACGGGCTGGAAAGCTGAATTCTCACTTGATTTTTGATTCCGAGCCTGCCCTGAAGAGGTAGCCCAAAGTCTAACACAGCATTCGCCTTAGGACTCAATACAGCCAAAAACATCACTTTTGACAAACACCTCAGAAATGAAAATGAAACACATATTCCTGTTCCCCACGAGCTGGAAAGCCGAATTCTCGCTTGATTTTTGATTCCGACCTTTCCCTGAAGAGCTAGCCCAAGGTCTAACACAGCATTCGCCTTAGGACTCAATACAGCCAAAAACATCACTTTTGACAAACACCTCAGAAATGAAAATGAAACACATATTCCTGTTCCCCACGAGCTGGAAAGCCGAATTCTCGCTTGATTTTTGATTCCGACCTTTCCCTGAAGAGCTAGCCCAAGGTCTAACACCGCATTCGCCTTATTTCTCAATTCAGCCCAAAAACATCACTTTTGACAAACACCTCAGAAATGAAAATGAAACACATATTCCTGTTCCCCACAGGCTGGAAAGCCGAATTCTCGCTTGATTTTCGATTCCGAGCCTACCCTGAAGAGCTAGCTCACGGTCTAACACAGCATTCGCCTTATTTCTCAATTCAGCCCAAAAACATCACTTTTGACAAACACCTCAGAAATGAAAAAGAAACACATATTCCTGTTCCCCACGGGCTGGAAAGCCGAATTCTCGCTTGATTTTCGATTCCGAGCCTACCCTGAAGAGCTAGCTCAAGGTCTAACACAGCATTCGCCTTATTTCTCAATTCAGCCCAAAAACATCACTTTTGACAAACACCTCAGAAATGAAAATGAAACACATATTCCTGTTCCCCACGGGCTGGAAAGCCGAAATCTCGCTTGATTTTCGATTCTGAGCCTAACCTGAAGAGCTAGCCCAAAGTCTAACACTGCATTCGCCTTAGGACTCAATACAGCCAAAAAACATGACTTTTGACAAACACCTCAGAAATGAAAATGAAACACATATTCCTGTTCCCCATGGGCTGGAAAGCCGAATTCTCGCTTGATTTTCGATTCCGAGCCTACCCTGAAGAGCTAGCCCAAAGTCTAACACTGCATTCGCCTTAGGACTCAATACAGCCAAAAAACATGACTTTTGACAAACACCTCAGAAATGAAAATGAAACACATATTCCTGTTCCCCACAGGCTGGAAAGCTGAATTCTCGCTTGATTTTCGATTCCGAGCCTACCCTGAAGAGCTAGCTCACGGTCTAACACAGCATTCGCCTTATTTCTCAATTCAGCCCAAAAACATCACTTTTGAAAAACACCTCAGAAATGAAAAAGAAACACATATTCCTGTTCCCCATGGGCTGGAAAGCCAAATTCTCGCTTGATTTTCGATTCCGAGCCTACCCTGAAGAGCTAGCCCAAAGTCTAACACAGCATTCGCCTTAGGACTCAATACAGCCAAAAATATGACTTTTGACAAACACCTCAGAAATGAAAATGAAACACATATTCCTGTTCCCCACAGGCTGGAAAGCCGAATTCTCGCTTGATTTTTGATTCCGACCTTTCCCTGAAGAGCTAGCCCAAGGTCTAACACAGCATTCGCCTTAGGACTCAATACAGCCAAAAACATCACTTTTGACAAACACCTCAGAAATGAAAATGAAACACATATTCCTGTTCCCCACAGGCTGGAAAGCCGAATTCTCGCTTGATTTTCGATTCCGAGCCTACCCTGAAGAGCTAGCTCAAGGTCTAACACAGCATTCGCCTTATTTCTCAATTCAGCCCAAAAACATCACTTTTGACAAACACCTCAGAAATGAAAATAAAACACATATTCCTGTTCCCCACGGGCTGGAAAGCCGAATTCTCGCTTGATTTTCGATTCTGAGCCTACCCTGAAGAGCTAGCCCAAAGTCTAACACTGCATTCGCCTTAGGACTCAATACAGCCAAAAAACATGACTTTTGACAAACACCTCAGAAATGAAAATGAAACACATATTCCAGTTCCCCATGGGCTGGAAAGCCGAATTCTTGCTTGATTTTCGATTCCGAGCCTACCCTGAAGAGCTAGCCCAAAGTCTAACACAGCATTCGCCTTAGGACTCAATACAGCCAAAAAACATGACTTTTGACAAACACCTCAGAAATGAAAAAGAAACACATTCCTGTTCCCCACAGGCTGGAAAGCCGAATTCTTGCTTGATTTTTGATTCCGACCTTTCCCTGAAGAGCTAGCCCAAGGTCTAACACAGAATTCGCCTTAGTTCTAAATTCAGCCCAAAAGCATCACTTTTGACAAACACCTCAGAAATGAAAATGAAACAAATATTCCTGTTCCCCAAAGGCTGGAAAGCCAAATTCTCGCTTGATTTTCGATTCCGAGCCTACCCTGAAGAGCTAGCCCAAAGTCTAACACTGCATTCGCCTTAGGACTCAATACAGCCAAAAAACATGACTTTTGACAAACACCTCAGAAATGAAAATGAAACACATATCCCTATTCCCCACGGGCTGGACAGCTG
The DNA here is from genome assembly GCA_023053685.1 of Diadophis punctatus similis. Classification (NCBI taxonomy): domain Eukaryota; kingdom Metazoa; phylum Chordata; class Lepidosauria; order Squamata; family Dipsadidae; genus Diadophis; species Diadophis punctatus. Next base: position 95,012 of record JALIGW010000247.1, read on the forward strand.
AATTCTCGCTTGATTTTCGATTCCAAGCCTACCCTGAAGAGCTAGCTCAAGGTCTAACACAGCATTCGCCTTATTTCTCAATTCAGCCCAAAAACATCACTTTTGACAAACACCTCAGAAATGAAAAAGAAACACATATTCCTGTTCCCCACGGGCTGGAAAGCCAAATTCTTGCTTGATTTTCGATTCCGAGCCTACCCTGAAGAGCTAGCCCAAAGTCTAACACAGCATTCGCCTTAGGACTCAATACAGCCAAGAATATGACTTTTGACAAACACCTCAGAAATGAAAATGAAACACATATTCCTGTTCCCCACAGGCTGGAAAGCCGAATTCTCGCTTGATTTTCGATTCCGAGCCTACCCTGAAGAGCTAGCCCAAGGTCTAACACAGCATTCGCCTTATGACTCAATACAGCCAAAAACATCACTTTTGACAAACACCTCAGAAATGAAAAAGAAACACATATTCCTGTTCCCCACAACCTGGAAAGCCGAATTCTCGCTTGATTTTCGATTCCGAGCCTACCCTGAAGAGCTAGCTCAAGGTCTAACACAGCATTCGCCTTATTTCTCAATTCAGCCCAAAAACATCACTTTTGACAAACACCTCAGAAATGAAAATGAAACACATATTCTTGTTCCCCACGGGCTGGACAGCCGAATTCTCGCTTGATTTTCGATTCCGAGCCTACCCTGAAGAGCTAGCCCAAAGTCTAACACAGCATTCGCCTTAGGACTGAATACAGCCAAAAAACATGACTTTTGACAAACACCTCAGAAATGAAAATGAAACACATATTCCTGTTCCCCACAGGCTGGAAAGCCACATTCTCGCTTGATTTTTGATTCTGACCTTTCCCTGAAGAGCTAGCCCAAGGTCTAACACAGCATTCGCCTTAGGACTCAATACAGCCAAAAACATCACTTTTGACAAACACCTCAGAAATGAAAATGAAACACATATTCCTGTTCCCCACGAGCTGGAAAGCCGAATTCTCGCTTGATTTTTGATTCCGACCTTTCCCTGAAGAGCTAGCCCAAGGTCTAACACCGCATTCGCCTTATTTCTCAATTCAGCCCAAAAACATCACTTTTGACAAACACCTCAGAAATGAAAATGAAACACGTATTCCTGTTCCCCATGGGCTGGAAAGCCGAATTCTCGCTTGATTTTCGATTCCGAGCCTACCCTGAAGAGCTAGCCCAAAGTCTAACACTGCATTCGCCTTAGGACTCAATACAGCCAAAAAACATGACTTTTGACAAACACCTCAGAAATGAAAATGAAACACATATTCCTGTTCCCCGCAGGCTGGAAAGCCGAATTCTCGCTTGATTTTCGATTCCGAGCCTACCCTGAAGAGCTAGCCCAAGGTCTAACACAGCATTCGCCTTAGGACTCAATACAGCCAAAAATATCACTTTTGACAAACACCTCAGAAATGAAAAAGAAACACATATTCCTGTTCCCCATGGGCTGGAAAGCCGAATTCTCGCTTGATTTTCGATTCCGAGCCTACCCTGAAGAGCTATCCCAAAGTCTAACACTGCATTCGCCTTAGGACTCAATACAGCCAAAAAACATGACTTTTGACAAACACCTCAGAAATGAAAATGAAACACATATTCCTGTTCCCCACAGGCTGGAAAGCTGAATTCTCGCTTGATTTTCGATTCCGAGCCTACCCTGAAGAGCTAGCTCACGGTCTAACACAGCATTCGCCTTATTTCTCAATTCAGCCCAAAAACATCACTTTTGAAAAACACCTCAGAAATGAAAAAGAAACACATATTCCTGTTCCCCACGGGCTGGAAAGCCAAATTCTCGCTTGATTTTCGATTCCGAGCCTACCCTGAAGAGCTAGCCCAAAGTCTAACACAGCATTCGCCTTAGGACTCAATACAGCCAAAAATATGACTTTTGACAAACACCTCAGAAATGAAAATGAAACACATATTCCTGTTCCCCACAGGCTGGAAAGCCGAATTCTCGCTTGATTTTTGATTCCGACCTTTCCCTGAAGAGCTAGCCCAAGGTCTAACACAGCATTCGCCTTAGGACTCAATACAGCCAAAAACATCACTTTTGACAAACACCTCAGAAATGAAAAAGAAACACATATTCCTGTTCCCCACAGGCTGGAAAGCCGAATTCTCGCTTGATTTTCGATTCCGAGCCTACCCTGAAGAGCTAGCTCAAGGTCTAACACAGCATTCGCCTTATTTCTCAATTCAGCCCAAAAACATCACTTTTGACAAACACCTCAGAAATGAAAATGAAACACATATTCTTGTTCCCCACGGGCTGGACAGCCGAATTCTCGCTTGATTTTCGATTCCGAGCCTACCCTGAAGAGCTAGCCCAAAGTCTAACACAGCATTCGCCTTAGGACTGAATACAGCCAAAAAACATGACTTTTGACAAACACCTCAGAAATGAAAATGAAACACATATTCCTGTTCCCCACAGGCTGGAAAGCCACATTCTCGCTTGATTTTTGATTCTGACCTTTCCCTGAAGAGCTAGCCCAAGGTCTAACACAGCATTCGCCTTAGGACTCAATACAGCCAAAAACATCACTTTTGACAAACACCTCAGAAATGAAAATGAAACACATATTCCTGTTCCCCACGAGCTGGAAAGCCGAATTCTCGCTTGATTTTTGATTCCGACCTTTCCCTGAAGAGCTAGCCCAAGGTCTAACACCGCATTCGCCTTATTTCTCAATTCAGCCCAAAAACATCACTTTTGACAAACACCTCAGAAATGAAAATGAAACACGTATTCCTGTTCCCCATGGGCTGGAAAGCCGAATTCTCGCTTGATTTTCGATTCCGAGCCTACCCTGAAGAGCTAGCCCAAAGTCTAACACTGCATTCGCCTTAGGACTCAATACAGCCAAAAAACATGACTTTTGACAAACACCTCAGAAATGAAAATGAAACACATATTCCTGTTCCCCACAGGCTGGAAAGCCGAATTCTCGCTTGATTTTCGATTCCGAGCCTACCCTGAAGAGCTAGCCCAAGGTCTAACACAGCATTCGCCTTAGGACTCAATACAGCCAAAAATATCACTTTTGACAAACACCTCAGAAATGAAAAAGAAACACATATTCCTGTTCCCCATGGGCTGGAAAGCCGAATTCTCGCTTGATTTTCGATTCCGAGCCTACCCTGAAGAGCTAGCCCAAGGTCTAACACAGCATTCGCCTTAGGACTCAATACAGCCAAAAACATCACTTTTGACAAACACCTCAGAAATGAAAAAGAAACACATATTCCTGTTCCCCACAGGCTGGAAAGCCGAATTCTCGCTTGATTTTCGATTCCGAGCCTACCCTGAAGAGCTAGCTCAAGGTCTAACACAGCATTCGCCTTATTTCTCAATTCAGCCCAAAAACATCACTTTTGACAAACACCTCAGAAATGAAAATGAAACACATATTCTTGTTCCCCACGGGCTGGACAGCCGAATTCTCGCTTGATTTTCGATTCCGAGCCTACCCTGAAGAGCTAGCCCAAAGTCTAACACAGAATTCGCCTTAGGACTGAATACAGCCAAAAAACATGACTTTTGACAAACACCTCAGAAATGAAAATGAAACACATATTCCTGTTCCCCACAGGCTGGAAAGCCACATTCTCGCTTGATTTTTGATTCTGACCTTTCCCTGAAGAGCTAGCCCAAGGTCTAACACAGCATTCGCCTTAGGACTCAATACAGCCAAAAACATCACTTTTGACAAACACCTCAGAAATGAAAATGAAACACATATTCCTGTTCCCCACGAGCTGGAAAGCCGAATTCTCGCTTGATTTTTGATTCCGACCTTTCCCTGAAGAGCTAGCCCAAGGTCTAACACAGCATTCGCCTTATTTCTCAATTCAGCCCAAAAACATCACTTTTGAAAAACACCTCAGAAATGAAAAAGAAACACATATTCCTGTTCCCCACGGGCTGGAAAGCCAAATTCTCGCTTGATTTTCGATTCCGAGCCTACCCTGAAGAGCTAGCCCAAAGTCTAACACAGCATTCGCCTTAGGACTCAATACAGCCAAAAATATGACTTTTGACAAACACCTCAGAAATGAAAATGAAACACATATTCCTGTTCCCCACAGGCTGGAAAGCCGAATTCTCGCTTGATTTTTGATTCCGACCTTTCCCTGAAGAGCTAGCCCAAGGTCTAACACAGCATTCGCCTTAGGACTCAATACAGCCAAAAACATCACTTTTGACAAACACCTCAGAAATGAAAAAGAAACACATATTCCTGTTCCCCACAGGCTGGAAAGCCGAATTCTCGCTTGATTTTCGATTCCGAGCCTACCCTGAAGAGCTAGCTCAAGGTCTGACACAGCATTCGCCTTATTTCTCAATTCAGCCCAAAAACATCACTTTTGACAAACACCTCAGAAATGAAAATAAAACACATATTCCTGTTCCCCACGGGCTGGAAAGCCGAATTCTCGCTTGATTTTCGATTCTGAGCCTACTCTGAAGAGCTAGCCCAAAGTCTAACACTGCATTCGCCTTAGGACTCAATACAGCCAAAAAACATGACTTTTGACAAACACCTCAGAAATGAAAATGAAACACATATTCCAGTTCCCCATGGGCTGGAAAGCCGAATTCTCACTTGATTTTCGATTCCGAGCCTACCCTGAAGAGCTAGCCCAAAGTCTAACACAGCATTCGCCTTAGGACTCAATACAGCCAAAAAACATGACTTTTGACAAACACCTCAGAAATGAAAATGAAACACATATTCCAGTTCCCCATGGGCTGGAAAGCCGAATTCTCGCTTGATTTTCGATTCCGAGCCTACCCTGAAGAGCTAGCCCAAAGTCTAACACAGCATTCGCCTTAGGACTCAATACAGCCAAAAACATCACTTTTCACAAACACCTCAGAAATGAAAAAGAAACACATATTCCTGTTCCCCACAGGCTGGAAAGCCGAATTCTCGCTTGATTTTCGATTCCGAGCCTACCCTGAAGAGCTAGCTCAAGGTCTAACACAGCATTCGCCTTATTTCTCAATTCAGCCCAAAAACATCACTTTTGACAAACACCTCAGAAATGAAAATAAAACACATATTCCTGTTCCCCACGGGCTGGAAAGCCGAATTCTCGCTTGATTTTCGATTCTGAGCCTACCCTGAAGAGCTAGCCCAAAGTCTAACACTGCATTCGCCTTAGGACTCAATACAGCCAAAAAACATGACTTTTGACAAACACCTCAGAAATGAAAATGAAACACATATTCCAGTTCCCCATGGGCTGGAAAGCCGAATTCTCACTTGATTTTCGATTCCGAGCCTACCCTGAAGAGCTAGCCCAAAGTCTAACACTGCATTCGCCTTAGGACTCAATACAGCCAAAAAACATGACTTTTGACAAACACCTCAGAAATGAAAATGAAACACATATCCCTATTCCCCACGGGCTGGACAGCTGAATTCTCGCTTGATTTTCGATTCCAAGCCTACCCTGAAGAGCTAGCTCAAGGTCTAACACAGCATTCGCCTTATTTCTCAATTCAGCCCAAAAACATCACTTTTGACAAACACCTCAGAAATGAAAAAGAAACACATATTCCTGTTCCCCACGGGCTGGAAAGCCAAATTCTTGCTTGATTTTCGATTCCGAGCCTACCCTGAAGAGCTAGCTCAATGTCTAACACAGCATTCGCCTTATTTCTCAATTCAGCCCAAAAACATCACTTTTGACAAACACCTCAGAAATGAAAATGAAACACATATTCTTGTTCCCCACGGGCTGGACAGCCGAATTCTCGCTTGATTTTCGATTCCGAGCCTACCCTGAAGAGCTAGCCCAAAGTCTAACACAGCATTCGCCTTAGGACTGAATACAGCCAAAAAACATGACTTTTGACAAACACCTCAGAAATGAAAATGAAACACATATTCCTGTTCCCCACAGGCTGGAAAGCCACATTCTCGCTTGATTTTTGATTCTGACCTTTCCCTGAAGAGCTAGCCCAAGGTCTAACACCGCATTCGCCTTATTTCTCAATTCAGCCCAAAAACATCACTTTTGACAAACACCTCAGAAATGAAAATGAAACACATATTCCTGTTCCCCATGGGCTGGAAAGCCGAATTCTCGCTTGATTTTCGATTCCGAGCCTACCCTGAAGAGCTAGCCCAAAGTCTAACACTGCATTCGCCTTAGGACTCAATACAGCCAAAAAACATGACTTTTGACAAACACCTCAGAAATGAAAATGAAACACATATTCCTGTTCCCCACAGGCTGGAAAGCCGAATTCTCGCTTGATTTTCGATTCCGAGCCTACCCTGAATAGCTAGCCCAAGGTCTAACAGAGCATTCGCCTTAGGACTCAATACAGCCAAAAATATCACTTTTGACAAACACCTCAGAAATGAAAAAGAAACACATATTCCTGTTCCCCATGGGCTGGAAAGCCGAATTCTCGCTTGATTTTCGATTCCGAGCCTACCCTGAAGAGCTAGCCCAAAGTCTAACACTGCATTCGCCTTAGGACTCAATACAGCCAAAAAACATGACTTTTGACAAACACCTCAGAAATGAAAATGAAACACATATTCCTGTTCCCCACAGGCTGGAAAGCCGAATTCTCGCTTGATTTTCGATTCCGAGCCTACCCTGAAGAGCTAGCTCACGGTCTAACACAGCATTCGCCTTATTTCTCAATTCAGCCCAAAAACATCACTTTTGAAAAACACCTCAGAAATGAAAAAGAAACACATATTCCTGTTCCCCACGGGCTGGAAAGCCAAATTCTCGCTTGATTTTCGATTCCGAGCCTACCCTGAAGAGCTAGCCCAAAGTCTAACACAGCATTCGCCTTAGGACTCAATGCAGCCAAAAATATGACTTTTGACAAACACCTCAGAAATGAAAATGAAACACATATTCCTGTTCCCACAGGCTGGAAAGCCGAATTCTCGCTTGATTTTTGATTCCGACCTTTCCCTGAAGAGCTAGCCCAAGGTCTAACACAGCATTCGCCTTAGGACTCAATACAGCCAAAAACATCACTTTTAACAAACACCTCAGAAATGAAAAAGAAACACATATTCCTGTTCCCACAGGCTGGAAAGCCGAATTCTCGCTTGATTTTCGATTCCGAGCCTACCCTGAAGAGCTAGCTCAAGGTCTAACACAGCATTCGCCTTATTTCTCAATTCAGCCCAAAAACATCACTTTTGACAAACACCTCAGAAATGAAAATAAAACACATATTCCTGTTCCCCACGGGCTGGAAAGCCGAATTCTCGCTTGATTTTCGATTCTGAGCCTACCCTGAAGAGCTAGCCCAAAGTCTAACACTGCATTCGCCTTAGGACTCAATACAGCCAAAAAACATGACTTTTGACAAACACCTCAGAAATGAAAATGAAACACATATTCCAGTTCCCCATGGGCTGGAAAGCCGAATTCTCGCTTGATTTTCGATTCCGAGCCTACCCTGAAGAGCTAGCCCAAAGTCTAACACAGCATTCGCCTTAGGACTCAATACAGCCAAAAAACATGACTTTTGACAAACACCTCAGAAAGGAAAAAGAAACACATTCCTGTTCCCCACAGGCTGGAAAGCTGAATTCTCGCTTGATTTTCGATTCCAAGCCTACCCTGAAGAGCTAGCTCAAGGTCTAACACAGCATTCGCCTTATTTCTCAATTCAGCCCAAAAACATCACTTTTGACAAACACCTCAGAAATGAAAAAGAAACACATATTCCTGTTCCCCATGGGCTGGAAAGCCAAATTCTTGCTTGATTTTCGATTCCGAGCCTACCCTGAAGAGCTAGCCCAAAGCCTAACACAGCATTCGCCTTAGGACTCAATACAGCCAAAAATATGACTTTTGACAAACAACTCAGAAATGAAAATGAAACACATATTCCTGTTCCCCACAGGCTGGAAAGCCGAATTCTCGCTTGATTTTCGATTCCGAGCCTACCCTGAAGAGCTAGCCCAAAGTCTAACACTGCATTCGCCTTAGGACTCAATACAGCCAAAAAACATGACTTTTGACAAACACCTCAGAAATGAAAATGAAACACATATTCCTGTTCCCCACAGGCTGGAAAGCCGAATTCTCGCTTGATTTTCGATTCCGAGCCTACCCTGAAGAGCTAGCTCACGGTCTAACACAGCATTCGCCTTATTTCTCAATTCAGCCCAAAAACATCACTTTTGAAAAACACCTCAGAAATGAAAAAGAAACACATATTCCTGTTCCCCACGGGCTGGAAAGCCAAATTCTCGCTTGATTTTCGATTCCGAGCCTACCCTGAAGAGCTAGCCCAAAGTCTAACACAGCATTCGCCTTAGGACTCAATGCATCCAAAAATATGACTTTTGACAAACACCTCAGAAATGAAAATGAAACACATATTCCTGTTCCCCACAGGCTGGAAAGCCGAATTCTCGCTTGATTTTTGATTCCGACCTTTCCCTGAAGAGCTAGCCCAAGGTCTAACACAGCATTCGCCTTAGGACTCAATACAGCCAAAAACATCACTTTTGACAAACACCTCAGAAATGAAAAAGAAACACATATTCCTGTTCCCACAGGCTGGAAAGCCGAATTCTCGCTTGATTTTCGATTCCGAGCCTACCCTGAGGAGCTAGCTCAAGGTCTAACACAGCATTCGCCTTATTTCTCAATTCAGCCCAAAAACATCACTTTTGACAAACACCTCAGAAATGAAAATAAAACACATATTCCTGTTCCCCACGGGCTGGAAAGCCGAATTCTCGCTTGATTTTCGATTCTGAGCCTACCCTGAAGAGCTAGCCCAAAGTCTAACACTGCATTCGCCTTAGGACTCAATACAGCCAAAAAACATGACTTTTGACAAACACCTCAGAAATGAAAATGAAACACATATTCCAGTTCCCCATGGGCTGGAAAGCCGAATTCTCGCTTGATTTTCGATTCCGAGCCTACCCTGAAGAGCTAGCCCAAAGTCTAACACAGCATTCGCCTTAGGACTCAATACAGCCAAAAAACATGACTTTTGACAAACACCTCAGAAAGGAAAAAGAAACACATTCCTGTTCCCCACAGGCTGGAAAGCTGAATTCTCGCTTGATTTTCGATTCCAAGCCTACCCTGAAGAGCTAGCTCAAGGTCTAACACAGCATTCGCCTTATTTCTCAATTCAGCCCAAAAACATCACTTTTGACAAACACCTCAGAAATGAAAAAGAAACACATATTCCTGTTCCCCATGGGCTGGAAAGCCAAATTCTTGCTTGATTTTCGATTCCGAGCCTACCCTGAAGAGCTAGCCCAAAGTCTAACACAGCATTCGCCTTAGGACTCAATACAGCCAAAAATATGACTTTTGACAAACAACTCAGAAATGAAAATGAAACACATATTCCTGTTCCCCACAGGCTGGAAAGCCGAATTCTCGCTTGATTTTCGATTCCGAGCCTACCCTGAAGAGCTAGCCCAAGGTCTAACACAGCATTCGCCTTATTTCTCAATTCAGCCCAAAAACATCACTTTTGACAAACACCTCAGAAATGAAAAAGAAACACATATTCCTGTTCCCCACGAGCTGGAAAGCCGAATTCTCGCTTGATTTTTGATTCCGACCTTTCCCTGAAGAGCTAGCCCAAGGTCTAACACCGCATTCGCCTTATTTCTCAATTCAGCCCAAAAACATCACTTTTGACAAACACCTCAGAAATGAAAATGAAACACGTATTCCTGTTCCCCATGGGCTGGAAAGCCGAATTCTCGCTTGATTTTCGATTCCGAGCCTACCCTGAAGAGCTAGCCCAAAGTCTAACACTGCATTCGCCTTAGGACTCAATACAGCCAAAAAACATGACTTTTGACAAACACCTCAGAAATGAAAATGAAACACATATTCCTGTTCCCCACAGGCTGGAAAGCCGAATTCTCGCTTGATTTTCGATTCCGAGCCTACCCTGAAGAGGTAGCCCAAGGTCTAACACAGCATTCGCCTTAGGACTCAATACAGCCAAAAATATCACTTTTGACAAACACCTCAGAAATGAAAAAGAAACACATATTCCTGTTCCCCACAGGCTGGAAAGCCGAATTCTCGCTTGATTTTCGATTCCGAGCCTACCCTGAAGAGCTAGCTCAAGGTCTAACACAGCATTCGCCTTATTTCTCAATTCAGCCCAAAAACATCACTTTTGACAAACACCTCAGAAATGAAAATGAAACACATATTCCTGTTCCCCATGGGCTGGAAAGCCGAATTCTCGCTTGATTTTCGATTCCGAGCCTACCCTGAAGAGCTAGCTCAAGGTCTAACACAGCATTCGCCTTATTTCTCAATTCAGCCCAAAAACATCACTTTTGACAAACACCTCAGAAATGAAAATGAAACACATATTCTTGTTCCCCACGGGCTGGACAGCCGAATTCTCGCTTGATTTTCGATTCCGAGCCTACCCTGAAGAGCTAGCCCAAAGTCTAACACAGCATTCGCCTTAGGACTGAATACAGCCAAAAAACATGACTTTTGACAAACACCTCAGAAATGAAAATGAAACACATATTCCTGTTCCCCACAGGCTGGAAAGCCACATTCTCGCTTGATTTTTGATTCTGACCTTTCCCTGAAGAGCTAGCCCAAGGTCTAACACAGCATTCGCCTTATTTCTCAATTCAGCCCAAAAACATCACTTTTGACAAACACCTCAGAAATGAAAATGAAACACGTATTCCTGTTCCCCATGGGCTGGAAAGCCGAATTCTCGCTTGATTTTCGATTCCGAGCCTACCCTGAAGAGCTAGCCCAAAGTCTAACACTGCATTCGCCTTAGGACTCAATACAGCCAAAAAACATGACTTTTGACAAACACCTCAGAAATGAAAATGAAACACATATTCCTGTTCCCCACAGGCTGGAAAGCCGAATTCTCGCTTGATTTTCGATTCCGAGCCTACCCTGAAGAGCTAGCCCAAGGTCTAACACAGCATTCGCCTTAGGACTCAATACAGCCAAAAATATCACTTTTGACAAACACCTCAGAAATGAAAAAGAAACACATATTCCTGTTCCCCACAGGCTGGAAAGCCGAATTCTCGCTTGATTTTCGATTCCGAGCCTACCCTGAAGAGCTAGCTCAAGGTCTAACACAGCATTCGCCTTATTTCTCAATTCAGCCCAAAAACATCACTTTTGACAAACACCTCAGAAATGAAAATGAAACACATATTCCTGTTCCCCATGGGCTGGAAAGCCGAATTCTCGCTTGATTTTCGATTCCGAGCCTACCCTGAAGAGCTAGCCCAAAGTCTAACACTGCATTCGCCTTAGGACTCAATACAGCCAAAAAACATGACTTTTGACAAACACCTCAGAAATGAAAATGAAACACATATTCCTGTTCCCCACAGGCTGGAAAGCCGAATTCTCGCTTGATTTTCGATTCCGAGCCTACCCTGAAGAGCTAGCTCACGGTCTAACACAGCATTCGCCTTATTTCTCAATTCAGCCCAAAAACATCACTTTTGAAAAACACCTCAGAAATGAAAAAGAAACACATATTCCTGTTCCCCACGGGCTGGAAAGCCAAATTCTCGCTTGATTTTCGATTCCGAGCCTACCCTGAAGAGCTAGCCCAAAGTCTAACACAGCTTTCGCCTTAGGACTCAATGCAGCCAAAAATATGACTTTTGACAAACACCTCAGAAATGAAAATGAAACACATATTCCTGTTCCCCACAGGCTGGAAAGCCGAATTCTCGCTTGATTTTTGATTCCGACCTTTCCCTGAAGAGCTAGCCCAAGGTCTAACACAGCATTCGCCTTAGGACTCAATACAGCCAAAAACATCACTTTTGACAAACACCTCAGAAATGAAAAAGAAACAAATATTCCTGTTCCCACAGGCTGGAAAGCCGAATTCTCGCTTGATTTTCGATTCCGAGCCTACCCTGAAGAGCTAGCTCAAGGTCTAACACAGCATTTGCCTTATTTCTCAATTCAGCCCAAAAACATCACTTTTGACAAACACCTCAGAAATGAAAATAAAACACATATTCCTGTTCCCCACGGGCTGGAAAGTCGAATTCTCGCTTGATTTTCGATTCTGAGCCTACCCTGAAGAGCTAGCCCAAAGTCTAGCACTGCATTCGCCTTAGGACTCAATACAGCCAAAAAACATGACTTTTGACAAACACCTCAGAAATGAAAATGAAACACATATTCCAGTTCCCCATGGGCTGGAAAGCCGAATTCTCGCTTGATTTTCGATTCCGAGCCTACCCTGAAGAGCTAGCCCAAAGTCTAACAAAGCATTCGCCTTAGGACTCAATACAGCCAAAAAACATGACTTTTGACAAACACCTCAGAAAGGAAAAAGAAACACATTCCTGTTCCCCACAGGCTGGAAAGCTGAATTCTCGCTTGATTTTCGATTCCAAGCCTACCCTGAAGAGCTAGCTCAAGGTCTAACACAGCATTCGCCTTATTTCTCAATTCAGCCCAAAAACATCACTTTTGACAAACACCTCAGAAATGAAAAAGAAACACATATTCCTGTTCCCCACGGGCTGGAAAGCCAAATTCTTGCTTGATTTTCGATTCCGAGCCTACCCTGAAGAGCTAGCCCAAAGTCTAACACAGCATTCGCCTTAGGACTCAATACAGCCAAAAATATGACTTTTGACAAACAACTCAGAAATGAAAATGAAACACATATTCCTGTTCCCCACAGGCTGGAAAGCCGAATTCTCGCTTGATTTTCGATTCCGAGCCTACCCTGAAGAGCTAGCCCAAGGTCTAACACAGCATTCGCCTTAGGACTCAATACAGCCAAAAATATCACTTTTGACAAACACCTCAGAAATGAAAAAGAAACACATATTCCTGTTCCCCACAGGCTGGAAAGCCGAATTCTCGCTTGATTTTCGATTCCGAGCCTACCCTGAAGAGCTAGCTCACGGTCTAACACAGCATTCGCCTTATTTCTCAATTCAGCCCAAAAACATCACTTTTGAAAAACACCTCAGAAATGAAAAAGAAACACATATTCCTGTTCCCCACGGGCTGGAAAGCCAAATTCTCGCTTGATTTTCGATTCCGAGCCTACCCTGAAGAGCTAGCCCAAAGTCTAACACAGCATTCGCCTTAGGACTCAATGCAGCCAAAAATATGACTTTTGACAAACACCTCAGAAAGGAAAAAGAAACACATTCCTGTTCCCCACAGGCTGAAAGCCGAATTCTCGCTTGATTTTTGATTCCGACCTTTCCCTGAAGAGCTAGCCCAAGGTCTAACACAGCATTCGCCTTAGGACTCAATACAGCCAAAAACATCACTTTTGACAAACACCTCAGAAATGAAAAAGAAACACATATTCCTGTTCCCACAGGCTGGAAAGCCGAATTCTCGCTTGATTTTCGATTCCGAGCCTACCCTGAAGAGCTAGCTCAAGGTCTAACACAGCATTCGCCTTATTTCTCAATTCAGCCCAAAAACATCACTTTTGACAAACACCTCAGAAATGAAAATAAAACACATATTCCTGTTCCCCATGGGCTGGAAAGCCGAATTCTCGCTTGATTTTCGATTCTGAGCCTACCCTGAAGAGCTAGCCCAAAGTCTAGCACTGCATTCGCCTTAGGACTCAATACAGCCAAAAAACATGACTTTTGACAAACACCTCAGAAATGAAAATGAAACACATATTCCAGTTCCCCATGGGCTGGAAAGCCGAATTCTCGCTTGATTTTCGATTCCGAGCCTACCCTGAAGAGCTAGCCCAAAGTCTAACACAGCATTCGCCTTAGGACTCAATACAGCCAAAAAACATGACTTTTGACAAACACCTCAGAAAGGAAAAAGAAACACATTCCTGTTCCCCACAGGCTGGAAAGCTGAATTCTCGCTTGATTTTCGATTCCAAGCCTACCCTGAAGAGCTAGCTCAAGGTCTAACACAGCATTCGCCTTATTTCTCAATTCAGCCCAAAAACATCACTTTTGACAAACACCTCAGAAATGAAAAAGAAACACATATTCCTGTTCCCCACGGGCTGGAAAGCCAAATTCTTGCTTGATTTTCGATTCCGAGCCTACCCTGAAGAGCTAGCCCAAAGTCTAACACAGCATTCGCCTTAGGACTCAATACAGCCAAAAATATGACTTTTGACAAACAACTCAGAAATGAAAATGAAACACATATTCCTGTTCCCCACAGGCTGGAAAGCCGAATTCTCGCTTGATTTTCGATTCCGAGCCTACCCTGAAGAGCTAGCCCAAGGTCTAACACAGCATTCGCCTTAGGACTCAATACAGCCAAAAACATCACTTTTGACAAACACCTCAGAAATGAAAAAGAAACACATATTCCTGTTCCCCACAGGCTGGAAAGCCGAATTCTCGCTTGATTTTCGATTCCGAGCCTACCCTGAAGAGCTAGCTCAAGGTCTAACACAGCATTCGCCTTATTTCTCAATTCAGCCCAAAAACATCACTTTTGACAAACACCTCAGAAATGAAAATGAAACACATATTCTTGTTCCCCACGGGCTGGACAGCCGAATTCTCGCTTGATTTTCGATTCCGAGCCTACCCTGAAGAGCTAGCCCAAAGTCTAACACAGCATTCGCCTTAGGACTGAATACAGCCAAAAAACATGACTTTTGACAAACACCTCAGAAATGAAAATGAAACACATATTCCTGTTCCCCACAGGCTGGAAAGCCACATTCTCGCTTGATTTTTGATTCTGACCTTTCCCTGAAGAGCTAGCCCAAGGTCTAACACAGCATTCGCCTTAGGACTCAATACAGCCAAAAACATCACTTTTGACAAACACCTCAGAAATGAAAATGAAACACATATTCCTGTTCCCCACGAGCTGGAAAGCCGAATTCTCGCTTGATTTTTGATTCCGACCTTTCCCTGAAGAGCTAGCCCAAGGTCTAACACAGCATTCGCCTTATTTCTCAATTCAGCCCAAAAACATCACTTTTGACAAACACCTCAGAAATGAAAATGAAACACATATTCCTGTTCCCCACGGGCTGGAAAGCCGAATTCTCGCTTGATTTTCGATTCTGAGCCTACCCTGAAGAGCTAGCCCAAAGTCTAACACTGCATTCGCCTTAGGACTCAATACAGCCAAAAAACATGACTTTTGACAAACACCTCAGAAATGAAAATGAAACACATATTCCTGTTCCCCACAGGCTGGAAAGCCGAATTCTCGCTTGATTTTCGATTCCGAGCCTACCCTGAAGAGCTAGCCCAAGGTCTAACACAGCATTCGCCTTAGGACTCAATACAGCCAAAAATATCACTTTTGACAAACACCTCAGAAATGAAAAAGAAACACATATTCCTGTTCCCCACAGGCTGGAAAGCCGAATTCTCGCTTGATTTCGATTCGAGCCTACCCTGAAGAGCTAGCTCAAGGTCTAACACAGCATTCGCCTTATTTCTCAATTCAGCCCAAAAACATCACTTTTGACAAACACCTCAGAAATGAAAATGAAACACATATTCCTGTTCCCCACGGGCTGGAAAGCCGAAATCTCGCTTGATTTTCGATTCTGAGCCTACCCTGAAGAGCTAGCCCAAAGTCTAACACTGCATTCGCCTTAGGACTCAATACAGCCAAAAAACATGACTTTTGACAAACACCTCAGAAATGAAAATGAAACACATATTCCTGTTCCCCACAGGCTGGAAAGCCGAATTCTCGCTTGATTTTTGATTCCGAGCCTACCCTGAAGAGCTAGCTCAAGGTCTAACACAGCATTCGCCTTATTTCTCAATTCAGCCCAAAAACATCACTTTTGACAAACACCTCAGAAATGAAAATGAAACACATATTCCTGTTCCCCACGGGCTGGAAAGCCGAAATCTCGCTTGATTTTCGATTCTGAGCCTACCCTGAAGAGCTTGCCCAAAGTCTAACACTGCATTCGCCTTAGGACTCAATACAGCCAAAAAACATGACTTTTGACAAACACCTCAGAAATGAAAATGAAACACATATTCCTGTTCCCCACAGGCTGGAAAGCCGAATTCTCGCTTGATTTTTGATTCCAACCTTTCCCTGAAGAGCTAGCTCAAGGTCTAACACAGCATTCGCCTTATTTCTCAATTCAGCCCAAAAACATCACTTTTGACAAACACCTCAGAAATGAAAATGAAACACATATTCCTGTTCCCCACGGGCTGGAAAGCCGAAATCTCGCTTGATTTTCGATTCTGAGCCTACCCTGAAGAGCTAGCCCAAAGTCTAACACTGCATTCGCCTTAGGACTCAATACAGCCAAAAAACATGACTTTTGACAAACACCTCAGAAATGAAAATGAAACACATATTCCTGTTCCCACAGGCTGGAAAGCCGAATTCTCGCTTGATTTTTGATTCCGAGCCTACCCTGAAGAGCTAGCTCAAGGTCTAACACAGCATTCGCCTTATTTCTCAATTCAGCCCAAAAACATCACTTTTGACAAACACCTCAGAAATGAAAATGAAACACATATTCCTGTTCCCCACGGGCTGGAAAGCCGAAATCTCGCTTGATTTTCGATTCTGAGCCTACCCTGAAGAGCTAGCCCAAAGTCTAACACTGCATTTGCCTTAGGACTCAATACAGCCAAAAAACATGACTTTTGACAAACACCTCAGAAATGAAAATGAAACACATATTCCTGTTCCCCACAGGCTGGAAAGCCGAATTCTCGCTTGATTTTTGATTCCGACCTTTTCCTGAAGAGCTAGCCCAAAGTCTAACACAGCATTCGCCTTATTTCTCAATTCAGCCCAAAAACATCACTTTTGACAAACACCTCAGAAATGAAAATGAAACACATATTCCTGTTCCCCACGGGCTGGAAAGCCGAATTCTCGCTTGATTTTCGATTATGAGCCTACCCTGAAGAGCTAGCCCAAAGTCTAACACAGCATTCGCCTTAGGACTCAATACAGCCAAAAAACATGACTTTTGACAAACACCTCAGAAATGAAAAAGAAAGACATTCCTGTTCCCCACAGGCTGGAAAGCCGAATTCTTGCTTGATTTTTGATTCCGACCTTTCCCTGAAGAGCTAGCCCAAGGTCTAACACAGAATTCGCCTTAGTTCTAAATTCAGCCCAAAAGCATCACTTTTGACAAACACCTCAGAAATGAAAATGAAACAAATATTCCTGTTCCCCAAAGGCTGGAAAGCCAAATTCTCGCTTGATTTTCGATTCCGAGCCTACCCTGAAGAGCTAGCCCAAAGTCTAACACTGCATTCGCCTTAGGACTCAATACAGCCAAAAATATCACTTTTGACAAACACCTCAGAAATGAAAAAGAAACACATATTCCTGTTCCCCACAGGCTGGAAAGCCGAATTCTCGCTTGATTTTCGATTCCGAGCCTACCCTGAAGAGCTAGCTCAAGGTCTAACACAGCATTCGCCTTATTTCTCAATTCAGCCCAAAAACATCACTTTTGACAAACACCTCAGAAATGAAAATGAAACACATATTCCTGTTCCCCATGGGCTGGAAAGCCGAATTCTCGCTTGATTTTCGATTCCGAGCCTACCCTGAAGAGCTAGCCCAAAGTCTAACACTGCATTCGCCTTAGGACTCAATACAGCCAAAAAACATGACTTTTGACAAACACCTCAGAAATGAAAATGAAACACATATTCCTGTTCCCCACAGGCTGGAAAGCCGAATTCTCGCTTGATTTTCGATTCCGAGCCTACCCTGAAGAGCTAGCTCACGGTCTAACACAGCATTCGCCTTATTTCTCAATTCAGCCCAAAAACATCACTTTTGAAAAACACCTCAGAAATGAAAAAGAAACACATATTCCTGTTCCCCACGGGCTGGAAAGCCAAATTCTCGCTTGATTTTCGATTCCGAGCCTACCCTGAAGAGCTAGCCCAAAGTCTAACACAGCTTTCGCCTTAGGACTCAATGCAGCCAAAAATATGACTTTTGACAAACACCTCAGAAATGAAAATGAAACACATATTCCTGTTCCCCACAGGCTGGAAAGCCGAATTCTCGCTTGATTTTTGATTCCGACCTTTCCCTGAAGAGCTAGCCCAAGGTCTAACACAGCATTCGCCTTAGGACTCAATACAGCCAAAAACATCACTTTTGACAAACACCTCAGAAATGAAAAAGAAACAAATATTCCTGTTCCCACAGGCTGGAAAGCCGAATTCTCACTTGATTTTCGATTCCGAGCCTACCCTGAAGAGCTAGCTCAAGGTCTAACACAGCATTCGCCTTATTTCTCAATTCAGCCCAAAAACATCACTTTTGACAAACACCTCAGAAATGAAAATAAAACACATATTCCTGTTCCCCACGGGCTGGAAAGCCGAATTCTCGCTTGATTTTCGATTCTGAGCCTACCCTGAAGAGCTAGCCCAAAGTCTAGCACTGCATTCGCCTTAGGACTCAATACAGCCAAAAAACATGACTTTTGACAAACACCTCAGAAATGAAAATGAAACACATATTCCAGTTCCCCATGGGCTGGAAAGCCGAATTCTCGCTTGATTTTCGATTCCGAGCCTACCCTGAAGAGCTAGCCCAAAGTCTAACACAGCATTCGCCTTAGGACTCAATACAGCCAAAAAACATGACTTTTGACAAACACCTCAGAAAGGAAAAAGAAACACATTCCTGTTCCCCACAGGCTGGAAAGCTGAATTCTCGCTTGATTTTCGATTCCAAGCCTACCCTGAAGAGCTAGCTCAAGGTCTAACACAGCATTCGCCTTATTTCTCAATTCAGCCCAAAAACATCACTTTTGACAAACACCTCAGAAATGAAAAAGAAACACATATTCCTGTTCCCCACGGGCTGGAAAGCCAAATTCTTGCTTGATTTTCGATTCCGAGCCTACCCTGAAGAGCTAGCCCAAAGTCTAACACAGCATTCGCCTTAGGACTCAATACAGCCAAAAATATGACTTTTGACAAACAACTCAGAAATGAAAATGAAACACATATTCCTGTTCCCCACAGGCTGGAAAGCCGAATTCTCGCTTGATTTTCGATTCCGAGCCTACCCTGAAGAGCTAGCCCAAGGTCTAACACAGCATTCGCCTTAGGACTCAATACAGCCAAAAATATCACTTTTGACAAACACCTCAGAAATGAAAAAGAAACACATATTCCTGTTCCCCACAGGCTGGAAAGCCGAATTCTCGCTTGATTTTCGATTCCGAGCCTACCCTGAAGAGCTAGCTCACGGTCTAACACAGCATTCGCCTTATTTCTCAATTCAGCCCAAAAACATCACTTTTGAAAAACACCTCAGAAATGA
Organism: Diadophis punctatus similis; assembly: GCA_023053685.1. NCBI lineage: Eukaryota > Metazoa > Chordata > Lepidosauria > Squamata > Dipsadidae > Diadophis > Diadophis punctatus. The sequence continues at coordinate 114,331 of JALIGW010000247.1, forward strand.
AAAAGAAACACATATTCCTGTTCCCCACGGGCTGGAAAGCCAAATTCTCGCTTGATTTTCGATTCCGAGCCTACCCTGAAGAGCTAGCCCAAAGTCTAACACAGCATTCGCCTTAGGACTCAATGCAGCCAAAAATATGACTTTTGACAAACACCTCAGAAAGGAAAAAGAAACACATTCCTGTTCCCCACAGGCTGGAAAGCCGAATTCTCGCTTGATTTTTGATTCCGACCTTTCCCTGAAGAGCTAGCCCAAGGTCTAACACAGCATTCGCCTTAGGACTCAATACAGCCAAAAACATCACTTTTGACAAACACCTCAGAAATGAAAAAGAAACACATATTCCTGTTCCCACAGGCTGGAAAGCCGAATTCTCGCTTGATTTTCGATTCCGAGCCTACCCTGAAGAGCTAGCTCAAGGTCTAACACAGCATTCGCCTTATTTCTCAATTCAGACCAAAAACATCACTTTTGACAAACACCTCAGAAATGAAAATAAAACACATATTCCTGTTCCCCATGGGCTGGAAAGCCGAATTCTCGCTTGATTTTCGATTCTGAGCCTACCCTGAAGAGCTAGCCCAAAGTCTAGCACTGCATTCGCCTTAGGACTCAATACAGCCAAAAAACATGACTTTTGACAAACACCTCAGAAATGAAAATGAAACACATATTCCAGTTCCCCATGGGCTGGAAAGCCGAATTCTCGCTTGATTTTCGATTCCGAGCCTACCCTGAAGAGCTAGCCCAAAGTCTAACACAGCATTCGCCTTAGGACTCAATACAGCCAAAAAACATGACTTTTGACAAACACCTCAGAAAGGAAAAAGAAACACATTCCTGTTCCCCACAGGCTGGAAAGCTGAATTCTCGCTTGATTTTCGATTCCAAGCCTACCCTGAAGAGCTAGCTCAAGGTCTAACACAGCATTCGCCTTATTTCTCAATTCAGCCCAAAAACATCACTTTTGACAAACACCTCAGAAATGAAAAAGAAACACATATTCCTGTTCCCCACGGGCTGGAAAGCCAAATTCTTGCTTGATTTTCGATTCCGAGCCTACCCTGAAGAGCTAGCCCAAAGTCTAACACAGCATTCGCCTTAGGACTCAATACAGCCAAAAATATGACTTTTGACAAACAACTCAGAAATGAAAATGAAACACATATTCCTGTTCCCCACAGGCTGGAAAGCCGAATTCTCGCTTGATTTTCGATTCCGAGCCTACCCTGAAGAGCTAGCCCAAGGTCTAACACAGCATTCGCCTTAGGACTCAATACAGCCAAAAACATCACTTTGACAAACACCTCAGAAATGAAAAAGAAACACATATTCCTGTTCCCCACAGGCTGGAAAGCCGAATTCTCGCTTGATTTTCGATTCCGAGCCTACCCTGAAGAGCTAGCTCAAGGTCTAACACAGCATTCGCCTTATTTCTCAATTCAGCCCAAAAACATCACTTTTGACAAACACCTCAGAAATGAAAATGAAACACATATTCTTGTTCCCCACGGGCTGGACAGCCGAATTCTCGCTTGATTTTCGATTCCGAGCCTACCCTGAAGAGCTAGCCCAAAGTCTAACACAGCATTCGCCTTAGGACTGAATACAGCCAAAAAACATGACTTTTGACAAACACCTCAGAAATGAAAATGAAACACATATTCCTGTTCCCCACAGGCTGGAAAGCCACATTCTCGCTTGATTTTTGATTCTGACCTTTCCCTGAAGAGCTAGCCCAAGGTCTAACACAGCATTCGCCTTAGGACTCAATACAGCCAAAAACATCACTTTTGACAAACACCTCAGAAATGAAAATGAAACACATATTCCTGTTCCCCACGAGCTGGAAAGCCGAATTCTCGCTTGATTTTTGATTCCGACCTTTCCCTGAAGAGCTAGCCCAAGGTCTAACACCGCATTCGCCTTATTTCTCAATTCAGCCCAAAAACATCACTTTTGACAAACACCTCAGAAATGAAAATGAAACACGTATTCCTGTTCCCCATGGGCTGGAAAGCCGAATTCTCGCTTGATTTTCGATTCCGAGCCTACCCTGAAGAGCTAGCCCAAAGTCTAACACTGCATTCGCCTTAGGACTCAATACAGCCAAAAAACATGACTTTTGACAAACACCTCAGAAATGAAAATGAAACACATATTCCTGTTCCCCACAGGCTGGAAAGCCGAATTCTCACTTGATTTTCGATTCCGAGCCTACCCTGAAGAGCTAGCCCAAGGTCTAACACAGCATTCGCCTTAGGACTCAATACAGCCAAAAATATCACTTTTGACAAACACCTCAGAAATGAAAAAGAAACACATATTCCTGTTCCCCACAGGCTGGAAAGCTGAATTCTCGCTTGATTTTCGATTCCGAGCCTACCCTGAAGAGCTAGCTCAAGGTCTAACACAGCATTCGCCTTATTTCTCAATTCAGCCCCAAAAACATCACTTTTGACAAACACCTCAGAAATGAAAATGAAACACATATTCCTGTTCCCCACGGGCTGGAAAGCCGAATTCTCGCTTGATTTTCGATTCTGAGCCTACCCTGAAGAGCTAGCCCAAAGTCTAACACTGCATTTGCCTTAGGACTCAATACAGCCAAAAAACATGACTTTTGACAAACACCTCAGAAATGAAAATGAAACACATATTCCTGTTCCCCACAGGCTGGAAAGCCGAATTCTCGCTTGATTTTCGATTCCGAGCCTACCCTGAAGAGCTAGCCCAAGGTCTAACACAGCATTCGCCTTAGGACTCAATACAGCCAAAAATATCACTTTTGACAAACACCTCAGAAATGAAAAAGAAACACATATTCCTGTTCCCCACAGGCTGGAAAGCCGAATTCTCGCTTGATTTTCGATTCCGAGCCTACCCTGAAGAGCTAGCTCAAGGTCTAAACACAGCATTCGCCTTATTTCTCAATTCAGCCCAAAAACATCACTTTTGACAAACACCTCAGAAATGAAAATGAAACACATATTCCTGTTCCCCACGGGCTGGAAAGCCGAAATCTCGCTTGATTTTCGATTCTGAGCCTACCCTGAAGAGCTAGCCCAAAGTCTAACACTGCATTCGCCTTAGGACTCAATACAGCCAAAAAACATGACTTTTGACAAACACCTCAGAAATGAAAATGAAACACATATTCCTGTTCCCCACAGGCTGGAAAGCCGAATTCTCGCTTGATTTTGATTCCGAGCCTACCCTGAAGAGCTAGCTCAAGGTCTAACACAGCATTCGCCTTATTTCTCAATTCAGCCCAAAACATCACTTTTGACAAACACCTCAGAAATGAAATGAAACACATATTCCTGTTCCCCACGGGCTGGAAAGCCGAAATCTCGCTTGATTTTCGATTCTGAGCCTACCCTGAAGAGCTTGCCCAAAGTCTAACACTGCATTCGCCTTAGGACTCAATACAGCCAAAAAACATGACTTTTGACAAACACCTCAGAAATGAAAATGAAACACATATTCCTGTTCCCCACAGGCTGGAAAGCCGAATTCTCGCTTGATTTTTGATTCCAACCTTTCCCTGAAGAGCTAGCTCAAGGTCTAACACAGCATTCGCCTTATTTCTCAATTCAGCCCAAAAACATCACTTTTGACAAACACCTCAGAAATGAAAATGAAACACATATTCCTGTTCCCCACGGGCTGGAAAGCCGAAATCCTCGCTTGATTTTCGATTCTGAGCCTACCCTGAAGAGCTAGCCCAAAGTCTAACACTGCATTCGCCTTAGGACTCAATACAGCCAAAAAACATGACTTTTGACAAACACCTCAGAAATGAAAATGAAACACATATTCCTGTTCCCCCACAGGCTGGAAAGCCGAATTCTCGCTTGATTTTGATTCCGAGCCTACCCTGAAGAGCTAGCTCAAGGTCTAACACAGCATTCGCCTTATTTCTCAATTCAGCCCAAAAACATCACTTTTGACAAACACCTCAGAAATGAAAATGAAACACATATTCCTGTTCCCCACGGGCTGGAAAGCCGAAATCTCGCTTGATTTTCGATTCTGAGCCTACCCTGAAGAGCTAGCCCAAAGTCTAACACTGCATTTGCCTTAGGACTCAATACAGCCAAAAAACATGACTTTTGACAAACACCTCAGAAATGAAAATGAAACACATATTCCTGTTCCCCACAGGCTGGAAAGCCGAATTCTCGCTTGATTTTTGATTCCGACCTTTTCCTGAAGAGCTAGCCCAAAGTCTAACACAGCATTCGCCTTATTTCTCAATTCAGCCCAAAAACATCACTTTTGACAAACACCTCAGAAATGAAAATGAAACACATATTCCTGTTCCCCACGGGCTGGAAAGCCGAAATCTCGCTTGATTTTCCTTGAGCCTACCCTGAAGAGCTAGCCCAAAGTCTAACACTGCATTTGCCTTAGGACTCAATACAGCCAAAAAAACATGACTTTTGACAAACACCTCAGAAATGAAAATGAAACACATATTCCTGTTCCCCACGGGCTGGAAAGCCGAATTCCTCGCTTGATTTTCGATTATGAGCCTACCCTGAAGAGCTAGCCCAAAGTCTAACACAGCATTCGCCTTAGGACTCAATACAGAGCCAAAAAACATGACTTTTGACAAACACCTCAGAAATGAAAAAGAAAGACATTCCTGTTCCCCACAGGCTGGAAAGCCGAATTCTTGCTTGATTTTTGATTCCGACCTTTCCCTGAAGAGCTAGCCCAAGGTCTAACACAGAATTCGCCTTAGTTCTAAATTCAGCCCAAAAGCATCACTTTTGACAAACACCTCAGAAATGAAAATGAAACAAATATTCCTGTTCCCCAAAGGCTGGAAAGCCAAATTCTCGCTTGATTTTCGATTCCGAGCCTACCCTGAAGAGCTAGCCCAAAGTCTAACACTGCATTCGCCTTAGGACTCAATACAGCCAAAAAACATGACTTTTGACAAACACCTCAGAAATGAAAATGAAACACATATCCCTATTCCCCATGGGCTGGACAGCTGAATTCTCGCTTGATTTTCGATTCCAAGCCTACCCTGAAGAGCTAGCCCAAAGTCTAACACTGCATTCACCTTAGGACTCAATACAGCCAAAAAACATGACTTTTGACAAACACCTCAGAAATGAAAATGAAACACATATTCCTGTTCCCCACAGGCTGGAAAGCCGAATTCTCGCTTGATTTTCGATTCCGAGCCTACCCTGAAGAGCTAGCCCAAGGTCTAACACAGCATTCGCCTTAGGACTCAATACAGCCAAAAAACATGACTTTTGACAAACACCTCAGAAATGAAAAGAAAACACATATTCCTGTTCCCCACAGGCTGGAAAGCCGAATTCTCCCTTGATTTTCGATTCCGAGCCTACCCTGAAGAGCTAGCTCAAGGTCTAACACAGCATTCGCCTTATTTCTCAATTCAGCCCAAAAACATCACTTTTGACAAACACCTCAGAAATGAAAATGAAACACATATTCCTGTTCCCCACGGGCTGGAAAGCCGAATTCTCGCTTGATTTTCGATTCTGAGCCTACCCTGAAGAGCTAGCCCAAAGTCTAACACTGCATTCGCCTTAGGACTCAATACAGCCAAAAAACATGACTTTTGACAAACACCTCAGAAATGAAAATGAAACACATATTCCTGTTCCCCACAGGCTGGAAAGCCGAATTCTCGCTTGATTTTTGATTCCGACCTATTCCTGAAGAGCTAGCCCAAAGTCTAACACAGCATTCGCCTTATTTCTCAATTCAGCCCAAAAACATCACTTTTGACAAACACCTCAGAAATGAAAATGAAACACATATTCCTGTTCCCCACGGGCTGGAAAGCTGAATTCTCGCTTGATTTTCGATTATGAGCCTACCCTGAAGAGCTAGCCCAAAGTCTAACACAGCATTCGCCTTAGGACTCAATACAGCCAAAAACATGACTTTTGACAAACACCTCAGAAATGAAAAAGAAACACATTCCTGTTCCCCACAGGCTGGAAAGCCGAATTCTTGCTTGATTTTTGATTCCGACCTTTCCCTGAAGAGCTAGCCCAAGGTCTAACACAGCATTCGCCTTAGGACTCAATACAGCCAAAAACATCACTTTTGACAAACACCTCAGAAATGAAAATGAAACACATATTCATGTTCCCCACGAGCTGGAAAGCCGAATTCTCGCTTGATTTTTGATTCCGACCTTTCCCTGAAGAGATAGCCCAAGGTCTAACACCGCATTCGCCTTATTTCTCAATTCAGCCCAAAAACATCACTTTTGACAAACACCTCAGAAATGAAAATGAAACACATATTCCTGTTCCCCACAGGCTGGAAAGCCGAATTCCTCCCTTGATTTTCGATTCCGAGCCTACCCTGAAGAGCTAGCTCAAGGTCTAACACAGCATTCGCCTTATTTCTCAATACAGCCAAAAAACATGACTTTTGACAAACACCTCAGAAATGAAAATGAAACACATATTCCTGTTCCCCACAGGCTGGAAAGCCGAATTCTCGCTTGATTTTTGATTCCGACCTATTCCTGAAGAGCTAGCCCAAAGTCTAACACAGCATTCGCCTTATTTCTCAATTCAGCCCAAAAACATCACTTTTGACAAACACCTCAGAAATGAAAATGAAACACATATTCCTGTTCCCCCACGGGCTGGAAAGCCGAATTCTCGCTTGATTTTCGATTATGAGCCTACCCCTGAAGAGCTAGCCCAAAGTCTAACACAGCATTCGCCTTAGGACTCAATACAGCCAAAAAACATGACTTTTGACAAACACCTCAGAAATGAAAAAGAAACACATTCCTGTTCCCCACAGGCTGGAAAGCCGAATTCTTGCTTGATTTTTTGATTCCGACCTTTCCTGAAGAGCTAGCCCAAGGTCTAACACAGAATTCGCCTTAGTTCTAAATTCAGCCCAAAAGCATCACTTTTGACAAACACCTCACAAATGAAAATGAAACAAATATTCCTGTTCCCCAAAGGCTGGAAAGCCAAATTCTCGCTTGATTTTCGATTCCGAGCCTACCCTGAAGAGCTAGCCCAAAGTCTAACACTGCATTCGCCTTAGGACTCAATACAGCCAAAAAACATGACTTTTGACAAACACCTCAGAAATGAAAATGAAACACATATCCCTATTCCCCATGGGCTGGACAGCTGAATTCTCGCTTGATTTTCGATTCCAAGCCTACCATGAAAAGCTAGCTCAAGGTCTAACAAAGCATTCGCCTTATTTCTCAATTCAGCCCAAAAACATCACTTTTGACAAACACCTCAGAAATGAAAAAGAAACACATATTCCTGTTCCCCACGGGCTGGAAAGCCAAATTCTCGCTTGATTTTCGATTCCGAGCCTACCCTGAAGAGGTAGCCCAAAGTCTAACACAGCATTCGCCTTAGGACTCAATACAGCCAAAAAGCATGACTTTTGACAAACACCTCAGAAATGAAAATGAAACACATATTCCTGTTCCCCACAGGCTGGAAAGCCGAATTCTCGCTTGATTTTTGATTCCGACCTATTCCTGAAGAGCTAGCCCAAAGTCTAACACAGCATTCGCCTTATTTCTCAATTCAGCCCAAAAACATCACTTTTGACAAACACCTCAGAAATGAAAATGAAACACATATTCCTGTTCCCCACGGGCTGGAAAGCCGAATTCTCGCTTGATTTTCGATTATGAGCCTACCCTGAAGAGCTAGCCCAAAGTCTAACACAGCATTCGCCTTAGGACTCAATACAGCCAAAAAACATGACTTTTGACAAACACCTCAGAAATGAAAAAGAAACACATTCCTGTTCCCCACAGGCTGGAAAGCCGAATTCTTGCTTGATTTTTGATTCCGACCTTTCCCTGAAGAGCTAGCCCAAGGTCTAACACAGAATTCGCCTTAGTTCTAAATTCAGCCCAAAAGCATCACTTTTGACAAACACCTCACAAATGAAAATGAAACAAATATTCCTGTTCCCCAAAGGCTGGAAAGCCAAATTCTCGCTTGATTTTCGATTCCGAGCCTACCCTGAAGAGCTAGCCCAAGGTCTAACACAGCATTCGCCTTAGGACTCAATACAGCCAAAAACATCACTTTTGACAAACACCTCAGAAATGAAAAAGAAACACATATTCCTGTTCCCCACAGGCTGGAAAGCCGAATTCCCCGCTTGATTTTCGATTCCGAGCCTACCCTGAAGAGCTAGCTCAAGGTCTAACACAGCATTCGCCTTATTTCTCAATTCAGCCCAAAAACATCACTTTTGACAAACACCTCAGAAATGAAAATGAAACACATATTCCTGTTCCCCACGGGCTGGAAAGCCGAATTCTCGCTTGATTTTCGATTCTGAGCTTACCCTGAAGAGCTAGCCCAAAGTCTAACACTGCATTCGCCTTAGGACTCAATACAGCCAAAAAACATGACTTTTGACAAACACCTCAGAAATGAAAATGAAACACATATTCCAGTTCCCCATGGGCTGGAAAGCCGAAATCTCGCTTGATTTTCGATTCCGAGCCTACCCTGAAGAGCTAGCCCAAAGTCTAACACTGCATTCGCCTTATTTCTCAATTCAGCCCAAAAACATCACTTTTGACAAACACCTCAGAAATGAAAATGAAACACATATTCCTGTTCCCCATGGGCTGGAAAGCCAAATTCTCGCTTGATTTTCGATTCCGAGCCTACCCTGAAGAGCTAGCCCAAAGTCTGACACTGCATTCGCCTTAGGACTCAATACAGCCAAAAAACATGACTTTTGACAAACACCTCAGAAATGAAAATGAAACACATATTCCTGTTCCCCACAGGCTGGAAAGCCGAATTCTCACTTGATTTTTGATTCCGAGCCTACCCTGAAGAGCTAGCTCACGGTCTAACACAGCATTCGCCTTATTTCTCAATTCAGCCCAAAAACATCACTTTTGACAAACACCTCAGAAATGAAAAAGAAACACATATTCATGTTCCCCACGGGCTGGAAAGCCAAATTCTCGCTTGATTTTGGATTCCGAGTCTACCCTGAAGAGCTAGCCCAAAGTCTAACACAGCATTCGCCTTAGGACTCAATACAGCCAAAAATATGACTTTTGACAAACACCTCAGAAATGAAAATGAAACACATATTCCTGTTCCCCACGGGCTGGAAAGCCGAATTCTCGCTTGATTTTCGATTCCGAGCCTACCCTGAAGAGCTAGCCCAAAGTCTAACACTGCATTCGCCTTAGGACTCAATACAGCCCAAAAACATCACTTTTGACAAACACCTCAGAAATGAAAATGAAACACATATTCCTGTTCCCCACGGGCTGGAAAGCCGAATTCTCGCTTGATTTTCGATTCCGAGCCTACCCTGAAGAGCTAGCCCAAAGTCTAACACTGCATTCGCCTTAGGACTCAATACAGCCAAAAAACATGACTTTTGACAAACACCTCAGAAATGAAAATGAAACACATATTCCTGTTCCCCACAGGCCGGAAAGCCAAATTCTCGCTTGATTTTTGATTCCGACCTCTTCCTTAAGAGCTAGCCCAAGGTCTAACACAGCATTCGCCTAATTTCTAAATTCAGCCCAAAAACATCACTTTTGAAAAACACCTCAGAAATGAAAAAGAAACACATATTCCTGTTCCCCACGGGCTGGAAAGCCGAATTCTCGCTTGATTTTCGATTCTGAGCCTACCCTGAAGAGCTAGCCCAAAGTCTAACTGCATTCGCCTTAGGACTCAATACAGCCAAAAAACATGACTTTTGACAAACACCTGAGAAATGAAAATGAAACACATATTCCTGTTCCCCATGGGCTGGAAAGCCGAATTCTCGCTTGATTTTCGATTCCGAGCCTACCCTGAAGAGCTAGCCCAAAGTCTAACACTGCATTCGCCTTAGGACTCAACACAGCCAAAAATCATGACTTTTGACAAACACCTCCGAAATGAAAATGAAACACATATTCCTGTTCCCCACAGGCTGGAAAGCCGAATTCTCGCTTGATTTTTTATTCCGAGCCTACCCTGAAGAGCTAGCTCAAGGTCTAACACAGCATTCGCCTTATTTCTCAATTCAGCCCAAAAACATCACTTTTGACAAACACCTCAGAAATGAAAATGAAACACATATTCCTGTTCCCCACGGGCTGGAAAGCCGAAATCTCGCTTGATTTTCGATTCTGAGCCTACCCTGAAGAGCTAGCCCAAAGTCTAACACTGCATTCGCCTTAGGACTCAATACAGCCAAAAAACATGACTTTTGACAAACACCTCAGAAATGAAAATGAAACACATATTCCTGTTCCCCATGGGCTGGAAAGCCAAATTCTCGCTTGATTTTCGATTCCGAGCCTACCCTGAAGAGCTAGCCCAAAGTCTAACACTGCATTCGCCTTAGGACTCAATACAGCCAAAAAACATGACTTTTGACAAACACCTCAGAAATGAAAATGAAACACATATTCCTGTTCCCCACAGGCTGGAAAGCCGAATTCTCGCTTGATTTTTGATTCCGAGCCTACCCTGAAGAGCTAGCTCACGGTCTAACACAGCATTCGCCTTATTTCTCAATTCAGCCCAAAAACATCACTTTTGACAAACACCTCAGAAATGAAAATGAAACACATATTCCTGTTCCCCACGGGCTGGAAAGCCAAATTCTCGCTTGATTTTCGATTCCGAGCCTACCCTGAAGAGCTAGCCCAAAGTCTAACACTGCATTCGCCTTAGGACTCAATACAGCCCAAAAACATCACTTTTGACAAACACCTCAGAAATGAAAATGAAACACATATTCCTGTTCCCCACGGGCTGGAAAGCCGAATTCTCGCTTGATTTTCGATTCCGAGCCTACCCTGAAGAGCTAGCCCAAAGTCTAACACTGCATTCGCCTTAGGACTCAATACAGCCAAAAAACATGACTTTTGACAAACACCTCAGAAATGAAAATGAAACACATATTCCTGTTCCCCACAGGCCGGAAAGCCAAATTCTCGCTTGATTTTTGATTCCGACCTTTTCCTGAAGAGCTAGCCCAAGGTCTAACACAGCATTCGCCTAATTTCTAAATTCAGCCCAAAAACATCACTTTTGACAAACACCTCAGAAATGAAAAAGAAACACATATTCCTGTTCCCCACAGGCTGGAAAGCCGAATTCTCGCTTGATTTTCGATTCCGAGCCTACCCTGAAGAGCTAGCCCAAGGTCTAACACAGCATTCGCCTTAGGACTCAATACAGCCAAAAACATCACTTTTGACAAACACCTCAGAAATGAAAAAGAAACACATATTCCTGTTCCCCACAGGCTGGAAAGCCGAATTCTCGCTTGATTTTCGATTCCGAGCCTACCCTGAAGAGCTAGCTCAAGGTCTAACACAGCATTCGCCTTATTTCTCAATTCAGCCCAAAAACATCACTTTTGACAAACACCTCAGAAATGAAAATGAAACACATATTCTTGTTCCCCACGGGCTGGACAGCCGAATTCTCGCTTGATTTTCGATTCCGAGCCTACCCTGAAGAGCTAGCCCAAGGTCTAACACAGCATTCGCCTTATTTCTCAATTCAGCCCAAAAACATGACTTTTGACAAACACCTCAGAAATGAGAAAGAAACACATATTCTTGTTCCCCACGGGCTGGAAAGCCGAATTCTCGCTTGATTTTCGATTCCGAGCCTACCCTGAAGAGCTAGCCCAAAGTCTAACACAGCATTCGCCTTAGGACTCAATACAGCCAAAAATATGACTTTTGACAAACACCTCAGAAATGAAAATGAAACACATATTCCTGTTCCCCACGGGCTGGAAAGCCGAATTCTCGCTTGATTTTCGATTCCGAGCCTACCCTGAAGAGCTAGCCCAAAGTCTAACACTGCATTCGCCTTAGGACTCAATACAGCCCAAAAACATCACTTTTGACAAACACCTCAGAAATGAAAATGAAACACATATTCCTGTTCCCCCACGGGCTGGAAAGCCGAATTCTCGCTTGATTTTCGATTCCGAGCCTACCCTGAAGAGCTAGCCCAAAGTCTAACACTGCATTCGCCTTAGGACTCAATACAGCCAAAAAACATGACTTTTGACAAACACCTCAGAAATGAAAATGAAACACATATTCCTGTTCCCCACAGGCTGGAAAGCCGAATTCTCGCTTGATTTTTGATTCCGAGCCTACCCTGAAGAGCTAGCTCAAGGTCTAACACAGCATTCGCCTTATTTCTCAATTCAGCCCAAAAACATCACTTTTGACAAACACCTCAGAAATGAAAATGAAACACATATTCCTGTTCCCCACGGGCTGGAAAGCCGAAATCTCGCTTGATTTTCGATTCTGAGCCTACCCTGAAGAGCTAGCCCAAAGTCTAACACTGCATTTGCCTTAGGACTCAATACAGCCAAAAAACATGACTTTTGACAAACACCTCAGAAATGAAAATGAAACACATATTCCTGTTCCCCACAGGCTGGAAAGCCGAATTCTCGCTTGATTTTTGATTCCGACCTTTTCCTGAAGAGCTAGCCCAAAGTCTAACACAGCATTCGCCTTATTTCTCAATTCAGCCCAAAAACATCACTTTTGACAAACACCTCAGAAATGAAAATGAAACACATATTCCTGTTCCCCACGGGCTGGAAAGCCGAAATCTCGCTTGATTTTCGATTCTGAGCCTACCCTGAAGAGCTAGCCCAAAGTCTAACACTGCATTTGCCTTAGGACTCAATACAGCCAAAAAACATGACTTTTGACAAACACCTCAGAAATGAAAATGAAACACATATTCCTGTTCCCCACGGGCTGGAAAGCCGAATTCTCGCTTGATTTTCGATTATGAGCCTACCCTGAAGAGCTAGCCCAAAGTCTAACACAGCATTCGCCTTAGGACTCAATACAGCCAAAAAACATGACTTTTGACAAACACCTCAGAAATGAAAAAGAAAGACATTCCTGTTCCCCACAGGCTGGAAAGCCGAATTCTTGCTTGATTTTTGATTCCGACCTTTCCCTGAAGAGCTAGCCCAAGGTCTAACACAGAATTCGCCTTAGTTCTAAATTCAGCCCAAAAGCATCACTTTTGACAAACACCTCAGAAATGAAAATGAAACAAATATTCCTGTTCCCCAAAGGCTGGAAAGCCAAATTCTCGCTTGATTTTCGATTCCGAGCCTACCCTGAAGAGCTAGCCCAAAGTCTAACACTGCATTCGCCTTAGGACTCAATACAGCCAAAAAACATGACTTTTGACAAACACCTCAGAAATGAAAATGAAACACATATCCCTATTCCCCATGGGCTGGACAGCTGAATTCTCGCTTGATTTTCGATTCCAAGCCTACCCTGAAGAGCTAGCCCAAAGTCTAACACTGCATTCACCTTAGGACTCAATACAGCCAAAAAACATGACTTTTGACAAACACCTCAGAAATGAAAATGAAACACATATTCCTGTTCCCCACAGGCTGGAAAGCCGAATTCTCGCTTGATTTTCGATTCCGAGCCTACCCTGAAGAGCTAGCCCAAGGTCTAACACAGCATTCGCCTTAGGACTCAATACAGCCAAAAAACATGACTTTTGACAAACACCTCAGAAATGAAAAAGAAACACATATTCCTGTTCCCCACAGGCTGGAAAGCCGAATTCTCCCTTGATTTTCGATTCCGAGCCTACCCTGAAGAGCTAGCTCAAGGTCTAACACAGCATTCGCCTTATTTCTCAATTCAGCCCAAAAACATCACTTTTGACAAACACCTCAGAAATGAAAATGAAACACATATTCCTGTTCCCCACGGGCTGGAAAGCCGAATTCCTCGCTTGATTTTCGATTCTGAGCCTACCCTGAAGAGCTAGCCCAAAGTCTAACACTGCATTCGCCTTAGGACTCAATACAGCCAAAAAACATGACTTTTGACAAACACCTCAGAAATGAAAATGAAACACATATTCCTGTTCCCCACAGGCTGGAAAGCCGAATTCTCGCTTGATTTTTGATTCCGACCTATTCCTGAAGAGCTAGCCCAAAGTCTAACACAGCATTCGCCTTATTTCTCAATTCAGCCCAAAAACATCACTTTTGACAAACACCTCAGAAATGAAAATGAAACACATATTCCTGTTCCCCACGGGCTGGAAAGCTGAATTCTCGCTTGATTTTCGATTATGAGCCTACCCTGAAGAGCTAGCCCAAAGTCTAACACAGCATTCGCCTTAGGACTCAATACAGCCAAAAAACATGACTTTTGACAAACACCTCAGAAATGAAAAAGAAACACATTCCTGTTCCCCACAGGCTGGAAAGCCGAATTCTTGCTTGATTTTTGATTCCGACCTTTCCCTGAAGAGCTAGCCCAAGGTCTAACACAGCATTCGCCTTAGGACTCAATACAGCCAAAAACATCACTTTTGACAAACACCTCAGAAATGAAAATGAAACACATATTCATGTTCCCCACGAGCTGGAAAGCCGAATTCTCGCTTGATTTTTGATTCCGACCTTTCCCTGAAGAGATAGCCCAAGGTCTAACACCGCATTCGCCTTATTTCTCAATTCAGCCCAAAAACATCACTTTTGACAAACACCTCAGAAATGAAAATGAAACACATATTCCTGTTCCCCACAGGCTGGAAAGCCGAATTCTCCCTTGATTTTCGATTCCGAGCCTACCCTGAAGAGCTAGCTCAAGGTCTAACACAGCATTCGCCTTATTTCTCAATACAGCCAAAAAACATGACTTTTGACAAACACCTCAGAAATGAAAATGAAACACATATTCCTGTTCCCCACAGGCTGGAAAGCCGAATTCTCGCTTGATTTTTGATTCCGACCTATTCCTGAAGAGCTAGCCCAAAGTCTAACACAGCATTCGCCTTATTTCTCAATTCAGCCCAAAAACATCACTTTTGACAAACACCTCAGAAATGAAAATGAAACACATATTCCTGTTCCCCACGGGCTGGAAAGCCGAATTCTCGCTTGATTTTCGATTATGAGCCTACCCTGAAGAGCTAGCCCAAAGTCTAACACAGCATTCGCCTTAGGACTCAATACAGCCAAAAAACATGACTTTTGACAAACACCTCAGAAATGAAAAAGAAACACATTCCTGTTCCCCACAGGCTGGAAAGCCGAATTCTTGCTTGATTTTTGATTCCGACCTTTCCCTGAAGAGCTAGCCCAAGGTCTAACACAGAATTCGCCTTAGTTCTAAATTCAGCCCAAAAGCATCACTTTTGACAAACACCTCACAAATGAAAATGAAACAAATATTCCTGTTCCCCAAAGGCTGGAAAGCCAAATTCTCGCTTGATTTTCGATTCCGAGCCTACCCTGAAGAGCTAGCCCAAAGTCTAACACTGCATTCGCCTTAGGACTCAATACAGCCAAAAAACATGACTTTTGACAAACACCTCAGAAATGAAAATGAAACACATATCCCTATTCCCCATGGGCTGGACAGCTGAATTCTCGCTTGATTTTCGATTCCAAGCCTACCATGAAAAGCTAGCTCAAGGTCTAACAAAGCATTCGCCTTATTTCTCAATTCAGCCCAAAAACATCACTTTTGACAAACACCTCAGAAATGAAAAAGAAACACATATTCCTGTTCCCCACGGGCTGGAAAGCCAAATTCTCGCTTGATTTTCGATTCCGAGCCTACCCTGAAGAGGTAGCCCAAAGTCTAACACAGCATTCGCCTTAGGACTCAATACAGCCAAAAAGCATGACTTTTGACAAACACCTCAGAAATGAAAATGAAACACATATTCCTGTTCCCCACAGGCTGGAAAGCCGAATTCTCGCTTGATTTTTGATTCCGACCTATTCCTGAAGAGCTAGCCCAAAGTCTAACACAGCATTCGCCTTATTTCTCAATTCAGCCCAAAAACATCACTTTTGACAAACACCTCAGAAATGAAAATGAAACACATATTCCTGTTCCCCACGGGCTGGAAAGCCGAATTCTCGCTTGATTTTCGATTATGAGCCTACCCTGAAGAGCTAGCCCAAAGTCTAACACAGCATTCGCCTTAGGACTCAATACAGCCAAAAAACATGACTTTTGACAAACACCTCAGAAATGAAAAAGAAACACATTCCTGTTCCCCACAGGCTGGAAAGCCGAATTCTTGCTTGATTTTTGATTCCGACCTTTCCCTGAAGAGCTAGCCCAAGGTCTAACACAGAATTCGCCTTAGTTCTAAATTCAGCCCAAAAGCATCACTTTTGACAAACACCTCACAAATGAAAATGAAACAAATATTCCTGTTCCCCAAAGGCTGGAAAGCCAAATTCTCGCTTGATTTTCGATTCCGAGCCTACCCTGAAGAGCTAGCCCAAGGTCTAACACAGCATTCGCCTTAGGACTCAATACAGCCAAAAACATCACTTTTGACAAACACCTCAGAAATGAAAAAGAAACACATATTCCTGTTCCCCACAGGCTGGAAAGCCGAATTCCCGCTTGATTTTCGATTCCGAGCCTACCCTGAAGAGCTAGCTCAAGGTCTAACACAGCATTCGCCTTATTTCTCAATTCAGCCCAAAAACATCACTTTTGACAAACACCTCAGAAATGAAAATGAAACACATATTCCTGTTCCCCACGGGCTGGAAAGCCGAATTCTCGCTTGATTTTCGATTCTGAGCTTACCCTGAAGAGCTAGCCCAAAGTCTAACACTGCATTCGCCTTAGGACTCAATACAGCCAAAAAACATGACTTTTGACAAACACCTCAGAAATGAAAATGAAACACATATTCCAGTTCCCCATGGGCTGGAAAGCCGAAATCTCGCTTGATTTTCGATTCCGAGCCTACCCTGAAGAGCTAGCCCAAAGTCTAACACTGCATTCGCCTTATTTCTCAATTCAGCCCAAAAACATCACTTTTGACAAACACCTCAGAAATGAAAATGAAACACATATTCCTGTTCCCCATGGGCTGGAAAGCCAAATTCTCGCTTGATTTTCGATTCCGAGCCTACCCTGAAGAGCTAGCCCAAAGTCTGACACTGCATTCGCCTTAGGACTCAATACAGCCAAAAAACATGACTTTTGACAAACACCTCAGAAATGAAAATGAAACACATATTCCTGTTCCCCACAGGCTGGAAAGCCGAATTCTCGCTTGATTTTTGATTCCGAGCCTACCCTGAAGAGCTAGCTCACGGTCTAACACAGCATTCGCCTTATTTCTCAATTCAGCCCAAAAACATCACTTTTGACAAACACCTCAGAAATGAAAAAGAAACACATATTCATGTTCCCCACGGGCTGGAAAGCCAAATTCTCGCTTGATTTTGGATTCCGAGCCTACCCTGAAGAGCTAGCCCAAAGTCTAACACAGCATTCGCCTTAGGACTCAATACAGCCAAAAATATGACTTTTGACAAACACCTCAGAAATGAAAATGAAACACATATTCCTGTTCCCCACGGGCTGGAAAGCCGAATTCTCGCTTGATTTTCGATTCCGAGCCTACCCTGAAGAGCTAGCCCAAAGTCTAACACTGCATTCGCCTTAGGACTCAATACAGCCCAAAAACATCACTTTTGACAAACACCTCAGAAATGAAAATGAAACACATATTCCTGTTCCCCACGGGCTGGAAAGCCGAATTCTCGCTTGATTTTCGATTCCGAGCCTACCCTGAAGAGCTAGCCCAAAGTCTAACACTGCATTCGCCTTAGGACTCAATACAGCCAAAAAACATGACTTTTGACAAACACCTCAGAAATGAAAATGAAACACATATTCCTGTTCCCCACAGGCCGGAAAGCCAAATTCTCGCTTGATTTTTGATTCCGACCTCTTCCTTAAGAGCTAGCCCAAGGTCTAACACAGCATTCGCCTAATTTCTAAATTCAGCCCAAAAACATCACTTTTGAAAAACACCTCAGAAATGAAAAAGAAACACATATTCCTGTTCCCCACGGGCTGGAAAGCCGAATTCTCGCTTGATTTTCGATTCTGAGCCTACCCTGAAGAGCTAGCCCAAAGTCTAACTGCATTCGCCTTAGGACTCAATACAGCCAAAAAACATGACTTTTGACAAACACCTGAGAAATGAAAATGAAACACATATTCCTGTTCCCCATGGGCTGGAAAGCCGAATTCTCGCTTGATTTTCGATTCCGAGCCTACCCTGAAGAGCTAGCCCAAAGTCTAACACTGCATTCGCCTTAGGACTCAACACAGCCAAAAATCATGACTTTTGACAAACACCTCCGAAATGAAAATGAAACACATATTCCTGTTCCCCACAGGCTGGAAAGCCGAATTCTCGCTTGATTTTTTATTCCGAGCCTACCCTGAAGAGCTAGCTCAAGGTCTAACACAGCATTCGCCTTATTTCTCAATTCAGCCCAAAAACATCACTTTTGACAAACACCTCAGAAATGAAAATGAAACACATATTCCTGTTCCCCACGGGCTGGAAAGCCGAAATCTCGCTTGATTTTCGATTCTGAGCCTACCCTGAAGAGCTAGCCCAAAGTCTAACACTGCATTCGCCTTAGGACTCAATACAGCCAAAAAACATGACTTTTGACAAACACCTCAGAAATGAAAATGAAACACATATTCCTGTTCCCCATGGGCTGGAAAGCCAAATTCTCGCTTGATTTTCGATTCCGAGCCTACCCTGAAGAGCTAGCCCAAAGTCTAACACTGCATTCGCCTTAGGACTCAATACAGCCAAAAAACATGACTTTTGACAAACACCTCAGAAATGAAAATGAAACACATATTCCTGTTCCCCACAGGCTGGAAAGCCGAATTCTCGCTTGATTTTTGATTCCGAGCCTACCCTGAAGAGCTAGCTCACGGTCTAACACAGCATTCGCCTTATTTCTCAATTCAGCCCAAAAACATCACTTTTGACAAACACCTCAGAAATGAAAATGAAACACATATTCCTGTTCCCCACGGGCTGGAAAGCCAAATTCTCGCTTGATTTTCGATTCCGAGCCTACCCTGAAGAGCTAGCCCAAAGTCTAACACTGCATTCGCCTTAGGACTCAATACAGCCCAAAAAACATCACTTTTGACAAACACCTCAGAAATGAAAATGAAACACATATTCCTGTTCCCCACGGGCTGGAAAGCCGAATTCTCGCTTGATTTTCGATTCCGAGCCTACCCTGAAGAGCTAGCCCAAAGTCTAACACTGCATTCGCCTTAGGACTCAATACAGCCAAAAAACATGACTTTTGACAAACACCTCAGAAATGAAAATGAAACACATATTCCTGTTCCCCACAGGCCGGAAAGCCAAATTCTCGCTTGATTTTTGATTCCGACCTTTTCCTGAAGAGCTAGCCCAAGGTCTAACACAGCATTCGCCTAATTTCTAAATTCAGCCCAAAAACATCACTTTTGACAAACACCTCAGAAATGAAAAAGAAACACATATTCCTGTTCCCCACAGGCTGGAAAGCCGAATTCTCGCTTGATTTTCGATTCCGAGCCTACCCTGAAGAGCTAGCCCAAGGTCTAACACAGCATTCGCCTTAGGACTCAATACAGCCAAAAACATCACTTTTGACAAACACCTCAGAAATGAAAAAGAAACACATATTCCTGTTCCCCACAGGCTGGAAAGCCGAATTCTCGCTTGATTTTCGATTCCGAGCCTACCCTGAAGAGCTAGCTCAAGGTCTAACACAGCATTCGCCTTATTTCTCAATTCAGCCCAAAAACATCACTTTTGACAAACACCTCAGAAATGAAAATGAAACACATATTCTTGTTCCCCACGGGCTGGACAGCCGAATTCTCGCTTGATTTTCGATTCCGAGCCTACCCTGAAGAGCTAGCCCAAGGTCTAACACAGCATTCGCCTTATTTCTCAATTCAGCCCAAAAACATGACTTTTGACAAACACCTCAGAAATGAGAAAGAAACACATATTCTTGTTCCCCACGGGCTGGAAAGCCGAATTCTCGCTTGATTTTCGATTCCGAGCCTACCCTGAAGAGCTAGCCCAAAGTCTAACACAGCATTCGCCTTAGGACTCAATACAGCCAAAAATATGACTTTTGACAAACACCTCAGAAATGAAAATGAAACACATATTCCTGTTCCCCACGGGCTGGAAAGCCGAATTCTCGCTTGATTTTCGATTCCGAGCCTACCCTGAAGAGCTAGCCCAAAGTCTAACACTGCATTCGCCTTAGGACTCAATACAGCCCAAAAACATCACTTTTGACAAACACCTCAGAAATGAAAATGAAACACATATTCCTGTTCCCCACGGGCTGGAAAGCCGAATTCTCGCTTGATTTTCGATTCCGAGCCTACCCTGAAGAGCTAGCCCAAAGTCTAACACTGCATTCGCCTTAGGACTCAATACAGCCAAAAAACATGACTTTTGACAAACACCTCAGAAATGAAAATGAAACACATATTCCTGTTCCCCACAGGCCGGAAAGCCAAATTCTCGCTTGATTTTTGATTCCGAACTTTTCCTTAAGAGCTAGCCCAAGGTCTAACACAGCATTCGCCTAATTTCTAAATTCAGCCCAAAAACATCACTTTTGAAAAACACCTCAGAAATGAAAAAGAAACACATATTCCTGTTCCCCACGGGCTGGAAAGCCGAATTCTCGCTTGATTTTCGATTCTGAGCCTACCCTGAAGAGCTAGCCCAAAGTCTAACTGCATTCGCCTTAGGACTCAATACAGCCAAAAAACATGACTTTTGACAAACACCTGAGAAATGAAAATGAAACACATATTCCTGTTCCCCATGGGCTGGAAAGCCGAATTCTCGCTTGATTTTCGATTCCGAGCCTACCCTGAAGAGCTAGCCCAAAGTCTAACACTGCATTCGCCTTAGGACTCAACACAGCCAAAAATCATGACTTTTGACAAACACCTCAGAAATGAAAATGAAACACATATTCCTGTTCCCCACAGGCTGGAAAGCCGAATTCTCGCTTGATTTTTGATTCCGAGCCTACCCTGAAGAGCTAGCTCAAGGTCTAACACAGCATTCGCCTTATTTCTCAATTCAGCCCAAAAACATCACTTTTGACAAACACCTCAGAAATGAAAATGAAACACATATTCCTGTTCCCCACGGGCTGGAAAGCCGAAATCTCGCTTGATTTTCGATTCTGAGCCTACCCTGAAGAGCTAGCCCAAAGTCTAACACGGCATTCGCCTTAGGACTCAATACAGCCAAAAAACATGACTTTTGACAAACACCTCAGAAATGAAAATGAAACACATATTCCTGTTCCCCATGGGCTGGAAAGCCAAATTCTCGCTTGATTTTCGATTCCGAGCCTACCCTGAAGAGCTAGCCCAAAGTCTAACACTGCATTCGCCTTAGGACTCAATACAGCCAAAAAACATGACTTTTGACAAACACCTCAGAAATGAAAATGAAACACATATTCCTGTTCCCCACAGGCTGGAAAGCCGAATTCTCGCTTGATTTTTGATTCCGAGCCTACCCTGAAGAGCTAGCTCACGGTCTAACACAGCAATCGCCTTATTTCTCAATTCAGCCCAAAAACATCACTTTTGACAAACACCTCAGAAATGAAAAAGAAACACATATTCCTGTTCCCCACGGGCTGGAAAGCCAAATTCTCGCTTGATTTTCGATTCCGAGCCTACCCTGAAGAGCTAGCCCAAAGTCTAACACAGCATTCGCCTTAGGACTCAATACAGCCAAAAATATGACTTTTGACAAACACCTCAGAAATGAAAATGAAACACATATTCCTGTTCCCCACAGGCTGGAAAGCCGAATTCTCGCTTGATTTTCGATTCCGAGCCTACCCTGAAGAGCTAGCTCAAGGTCTAACACAGCATTCGCCTTATTTCTCAATTCAGCCCAAAAACATCACTTTTGACAAACACCTCAAAAATGAAAAAGAAACACATATTCCTGTTCCCCACGGGCTGGAAAGCCAAATTCTCGCTTGATTTTCGATTCTGAGCCTACCCTGAAGAGCTAGCTCAAGGTCTAACACAGCATTCGCCTTATTTCTCAATTCAGCCCAAAAACATCACTTTTGACAAACACCTCAGAAATGAAAATGAAACACATATTCCTGTTCCCCACGGGCTGGAAAGCCAAATTCTCGCTTGATTTTCGATTCCGAGCCTACCCTGAAGAGCTAGCCCAAAGTCTAACACTGCATTCGCCTTAGGACTCAATACAGCCCAAAAACATCACTTTTGACAAACACCTCAGAAATGAAAATGAAACACATATTCCTGTTCCCCACGGGCTGGAAAGCCGAATTCTCGCTTGATTTTCGATTCCGAGCCTACCCTGAAGAGCTAGCCCAAAGTCTAACATTGCATTCGCCTTAGGACTCAATACAGCCAAAAAACATGACTTTTGACAAACACCTCAGAAATGAAAATGAAACACATATTCCTGTTCCCCACAGGCCGGAAAGCCAAATTCTCGCTTGATTTTTGATTCCGACCTTTTCCTGAAGAGCTAGCCCAAGGTCTAACACAGCATTCGCCTAATTTCTAAATTCAGCCCAAAAACATCACTTTTGACAAACACCTCAGAAATGAAAAAGAAACACATATTCCTGTTCCCCACAGGCTGGAAAGCCGAATTCCTCGCTTGATTTTCGATTCCGAGCCTACCCTGAAGAGCTAGCCCAAGGTCTAACACAGCATTCGCCTTAGGACTCAATACAGCCAAAAACATCACTTTTGACAAACACCTCAGAAATGAAAAAGAAACACATATTCCTGTTCCCCACAGGCTGGAAAGCCGAATTCTCGCTTGATTTTCGATTCCGAGCCTACCCTGAAGAGCTAGCTCAAGGTCTAACACAGCATTCGCCTTATTTCTCAATTCAGCCCAAAAACATCACTTTTGACAAACACCTCAGAAATGAAAATGAAACACATATTCTTGTTCCCCACGGGCTGGACAGCCGAATTCTCGCTTGATTTTCGATTCCGAGCCTACCCTGAAGAGCTAGCCCAAGGTCTAACACAGCATTCGCCTTATTTCTCAATTCAGCCCAAAAACATGACTTTTGACAAACACCTCAGAAATGAGAAAGAAACACATATTCTTGTTCCCCACGGGCTGGAAAGCCGAATTCTCGCTTGATTTTCGATTCTGAGCCTACCCTGAAGAGCTAGCCCAAAGTCTAACACAGCATTCGCCTTAGGACTCAATACAGCCAAAAAACATGACTTTTGACAAACACCTCAGAAATGAAAATGAAACACATATTCCTGTTCCCCACAGGCTGGAAAGCCGAATTCTCGCTTGATTTTTGATTCCGACCTTTCCCTGAAGAGCTAGCCCAAGGTCTAACACAGCATTCGCCTTATTTCTCAATTCAGCCCAAAAACATCACTTTTGACAAACACCTCAGAAATGAAAAAGAAACACATTCCTGTTCCCCACAGGCTGGAAAGCCAAATTCTCGCTTGATTTTCGATTCCGAGCCTACCCTGAAGAGCTAGCCCAAGGTCTAACACAGCATTCGCCTTAGGACTCAATACAGCCAAAAATATGACTTTTGACAAACACCTCAGAAATGAAAATGAAACACATATTCCTGTTCCCCCACAGGCTGGAAAGCCGAATTCTCGCTTGATTTTTGATTCCGACCTTTCCCTGAAGAGCTAGCCCAAGGTCTAACACAGCATTCGCCTTAGGACTCAATACAGCCAAAAACATCACTTTTGACAAACACCTCAGAAATGAAAAAGAAACACATATTCCTGTTCCCCACAGGCTGGAAAGCCGAATTCTCGCTTGATTTTCGATTCCGAGCCTACCCTGAAGAGCTAGCTCAAGGTCTGACACAGCATTCGCCTTATTTCTCAATTCAGCCCAAAAACATCACTTTTGACAAACACCTCAGAAATGAAAATAAAACACATATTCCTGTTCCCCACAGGCTGGAAAGCCGAATTCTCGCTTGATTTTCGATTCCGAGCCTACCCTGAAGAGCTAGCTCAAGGTCTAACACAGCATTCGCCTTATATCTCAATTCAGCCCAAAAACATCACTTTTGACAAACACCTCAGAAATGAAAATGAAACACATATTCTTGTTCCCCACGGGCTGGACAGCCGAATTCTCGCTTGATTTTCGATTCCGAGCCTACCCTGAAGAGCTAGCCCAAAGTCTAACACAGCATTCGCCTTAGGACTCAATACAGCCAAAAAACATGACTTTTGACAAACACCTCAGAAATGAAAATGAAACACATATTCCTGTTCCCCACAGGCTGGAAAGCCACATTCTTGCTTGATTTTTGATTCTGACCTTTCCCTGAAGAGCTAGCCCAAGGTCTAACACAGCATTCGCCTTAGGACTCAATACAGCCAAAAACATCACTTTTGACAAACACCTCAGAAATGAAAATGAAACACATATTCCTGTTCCCCACGACCTGGAAAGCCGAATTCTCGCTTGATTTTTGATTCCGACCTTTCCCTGAAGAGCTAGCCCAAGGTCTAACACCGCATTCGCCTTATTTCTCAATTCAGCCCAAAAACATCACTTTTG